>JAKJMR010000103.1:762321-806736 GCA_024449315.1 Daboia siamensis | reverse complement strand
TTATTATTATTATTATTATTATTATTATTATTATTATTATTATTATTATTATTATTATTATCATTATTAGAATTCTTCAAAGTGTGGTTTAAAAAAAAGTCATTGTGGCAACCATGATGGTGCAATCAAAATCCTGCCTTTATTATGTGCAATACATATTAAAAATTGGTAATTTGCATGATCACAGCCCCGTCTTCACCTTTCTATCGGATTTGTGGACAATTGTAGTCTATTACATAGAGCAAAATTGTAAGCAACTATTGTTTATATCTCAAATGAGAGTCCTTTTCCTTCAGGCAAATAAGTCATAAAGTTATAAAATGCTCTTCTTTTAGCCATATGGGGAAGCACAGAAAAAGCAGATTCAGCTAATAGGTATGTAATTTGGTTTTATGCACGCTTATTCAGGGCCTGGATGATCATCCAGGGTCACTCCTAATAAGTCTAGATATTTGCCTGCCTCAAGTTAGGTTTCTAGAAGCATTCAACAGCTCTTTTCAACATCCTCATCCATCACTAAATGGCTGGTGCTTGGGTATTACGGGAATTGTTGCCAGAATTGTATTGAGGTGCAGAAAAAGGAGGATATGAGGTCGTAGTTAGAAGGATAGACTAAGATTAAAGAGTTGCAGGTTTAATTCCCCAGCGGTCCTCATTTTTTGTATGATGATTTTTAACCTAGACGAGCATGAAAAATCCAGTCACATACAGCATCTTGAGGAAGGATCAACATTAAGAAGAAATCTAAAAGCAGGGAAAAAAAATGAACCTGGCAACCAGCTTGCTTGCTCAGTCAACATCTTTTTTGGGAATCCGGATGCCATCTCTGTGTCAAATTGCACCTTTGTGCTCGGATTATCTTCCAAATTGTGGGTGGGCCAACTGCAGAAATATTAATTGTGGCATTACTACAAAATGCATCCCAGCAGGATTAACAATGGTGTGCTTTTAACCTGAGACCCTAAACATCAACATTCTTCTCAGAGACGAAGTTACTCAGCATTCTTGAAGACTCTCCACTTGGTGTGGAGAAGAATCACATGAGATAATGTCCACCTCCTAGCACTCTTAGAACTGGAGGTCAGGGGAACCATTTCATTACCAGTAAAAGGGTCTTGGAGCTCAGCTGGTAAAACCTAGCAAGAAGAAATGCATTGCAATTATTCATCCTTTGCTGCAGGCTGCCTCCAGGATGTAGTAAAAAAATTTAAGAAATTGGCCACGATGGTGTGATCAGAGTCCTGCAGATCATCCCTTGGGGATATTCCTGCTTTGATAGCTCCGAATCTGATGAATATACACCCAAAATAGATTTTTCTCTATCTAACAGTATAGGGCCAATTCTCCTGTCTGCTAATTAACCTGGCCACTAGTGACCAGATTTTGAGAATTGATGCACCACCTCTGATCACCAGGTTGGAGACAGCCGGCTTCAAATTTCTGCATAAATCTAAGTGCAGAGAAGAGCAACAAAGATGATTAAGGGACTGAAGGCTAAAACGTATTTTAAAAACCAGTTGCTGGAATTCTCTAGTTTAATTAAAGAAGGACTAGTGGGGACATGATAGCAGTGTTCCAATATCTCAGGGGCTGCCACAAAGAAGAGGGAGTCAAACTATTCTCCAAAGTGCCTGAAGGCAGGACAAGAAGCAACGGATGGAAACTAATCAAGGTGAGAAGCAACCTGGAATTAAGGAGAAATTTCCCGACAGTGGGAACAATTAATCAGTGGAACGACTTTCCTCCAGAAGCTGTGAGTGCTCCAACACTGGAAGTTTTCAAAAAGACAACCATTTGTCTGAAATTTTATAGGTTTCCTGCCTGAGCAGGGGGATTGGACTAGAAGACCTCCAAGGTCCCTTCCAACTCTGTTATTCTGTTAAATCTGGATCTGACTTTCTTTGAGAACTTGACTGCCTAACTTTCCCTGCCTTGGCTAATTTCTCCAGAAAGCAAACTCTTCCTACACAGAGAGACAAAAAAGAGTCCATCTGGCATCATCTCTTAAATGGCTCACCGATCTACCTGTCTCTTCTAATCCTGCCTGTTTCCCTGCGAAGCGGCATCTGTGTTTGTTTTCCTGACATTTCCTTGGATTTCAGTGGAACTGCTGGCTACCTCTTGATTTGTACTGCCAGACCTCAAAATAGAACAAAAGGCATTTGCAGTTGTTTGTCTTGTCATTTAATCAACAGACGCTGTTGGCTTTATCTAGTTCTGTTAAGTCCTCCCTTGCCTCAAGTAAGATATATTTTTTTTTATTCAAAGCAGTTGAATTCTACCTCACCTCAAACACTCCTCAAACCGAGGGTCCGAGACAAAGAAGAGGCTAAATAAATTAATAAATGATATAACAGCAAGATGAACTAAAAATATCTCAGTCAGGTCAAGTCATTTAAAATCAGAGATGGTTACCATGCCAGAGATGGAAAACTCAGGGGTTTTTTTTGTGGAAAGACACTCAGAAAGTGACATAACAGACACAATCCAATATCTCGGTACAAGGAAAGCAGACACACTGCTTGTCACTTGCGATTTGCCAGTCCAGGATCGACAGCGAAACTCAGTGAGTTCATTTGTGGTACTTGAACACAAGACTTCTGCTTCCGTTTGAAGACAGATCCTGGTTTCTTTGCTCTTGCAACTTCAGCAGTGTTGAAGAAATATTGTAAGTTGATGGATTTCTGATAGAGTTATACTGTAGGTAAACCTGCTGTAAAACTAGGGTTTTGTAGTTGTGGAATATTTGTGGAAGTCTTTCTTAACAGCCCAGACCAAATAAACTGGGGTGAACTTGGCAAGAGGTGGTTCAGATTTCCATCTTTCCTTCGTGTACTTTACTTGGACACTTCTTCCAGGGAGGATATAAACACTGTGTCTATTGTTCTACCTACCATTCTTCTTTATAGAAGGTTGGAAACAAATCTCATAGAGGGGATTTATTAAATAAATAAGGAAAATAAAGGAAATTCAAGAGGGCAGCCACAAGCATGCAGTCAGAGCCCCACCCCTTTGATGTCCATCATGGCCCTCTAAAAAAAGGTGGGTCTTCAGTCATGTGATTGTGATTGACATTTTTTAACCCATGCCTTCCTTTCAGCATTGTGGAAGCAGGAGATTCTGCTGCTCTTCAGGGTACAGTAGCTTTCTGGAAAATTAACAGACTAACAGAGTTGGGAGGGACCTTGGAGGTCTTCTAGTCCAACCTGTTGCTCAAGCAGGAGTCCCTGTACCATTTCAGACAGGTGGCTGTCCAGTCTATTCTTAAAAGCCTCTAGTGATGGAGCATCCACAACTTCTGGTGGCTGTCAAAACCCCGTCCACGTCCCCAGCAACAAAGATCAAACGACAACAACGTGGAACGGTTGACGGCAGGAGTTTTCTTTACTTCAGAAAGTCCATGCGAAACAAAGTCAGCGTTGGGAGTTGCCCACCCCCAACGCACTCTTCAATCCTTGGGCAATCAGCTCCGCCCTTCCCCGAGCAGACCAGCATCCGCCCAAGCCTGCGTAAAACCCCACCCCTTTTCCCAATTCCCCACACCGTGGTTTTCCCCCTGGCCCTACGGACCAAACAGCGCACAGGTAGGCGCAACTCAAAATCCCCCCTACCCCCTGACCTGGAGCCCCGGAACCGTCCCCTCCCACCAGCCTGTCGCCCCGCGCCGCGACCCTCCCCCAGCCCCCGTCACCCAGGTGTGGCTGCAAGCCACCCAACGCCGCCGCCGTGGAGCAGGCAGCTGAGGAGTCTTGGGGGAGGAGGCGGCTGCCCGCCCGCACGCCCGCAGGCCGACCCGATGGCTCCGCGGGAATAGCTGCAGGAAGAGGAGAGGCTCCCAGCTGACTCGTGCGGCCGTTCTGCTGCTGGCGCCGTAGCCGCGGGCGTGGACAGGACCCCTGCGTGAATTGTCGAGCCCGAAGGGCTTGACAGTCGGCCCCTCCTACCAAGGCTCCTCCTGGAAGGCAAGACAAAGGTGTTAGACGGGCACTAAGAAGAGCGGCAGGCTCCATTTGATCCCCTCCTCTGGGCTTGTTCGGGTGCCTACGGTGGAACGATCTAACCAATCGTGGCGCCTTCACGTCCGGCTCCCCCACCCATGATGCCTCCGTGGCTGGGTACCCCTTCCACAACACCAAGTACTGCAGCCTCCCCCTGCGCACCCTGGAGTCCAGAATGTCCTGTACTTCGTATTGCCCGTTACACACAGGGCCCGGGGCCGCCGCCACCCCCCCGACGGGAACGGGTGCAGGTTTCAGAAGGCCCCCATGGAAAACGGGGTGTACCCTGCCAAGGAATTTGGGCAACCTGAGTCGCACCGTCACCGGATTGATGACGTGGGTAACCTGGAAAGGCCCTATGAACTTAGGGCCCAGCTTCTTGCTTGGCAGGTGCAGGCGTAGATATTTAGTGGATAAATACACCCAGTCCCCAACCCCTGGGGTGCTGAACGGCTGGCGCTTTTTGTCCGCCTGAGTCTTCGAAGTGCTAGCACTCTTTTCCAGTGCCTCCTTGGTTGCCGCCCACGCCTTCCTGATTTGCGACATCCATTCCCTGGGCTGGCAGGGGCCCGACATGTCCTGGTCGCATTCCGGGATAGGGGTAAAATCATAACCCGATACCACCATGTATGGCGGGAAGCCGGTGCTGCTGTGCACGGCATTGTTATGCGCGACCTCCGCAAACGCCAGCAGGTCCGCCCAGTCCGTCTGCTGGTAGGAAACGTAGCTGCGCAAGTACTGCTCCACTGCAGCATTTGCACGTTCAGCAGCACCGTTGGTGCAGGGATGATACCCAGAACTTAACCCCTGGGACGACCCAACAAAGCGAAGGAACTCCCGCCAGAACCTGGCAGTGAATTGCACCCCCCGGTCCGAGATGATGCGCCTAGGTGCTCCGTGCAGGCGGTAAACATGGGTTATGAACAACCACGCCAACCGCCGAGCCGACGGCAGTCCTTTGCACGGGACAAAGTGGGCTGTTCCCGTGCCAGGCCAGGCCGTCCCGGCGGGTCAGGAGTCGCGGATGCTATTGCAGCCAGGCATCCCCCTCAAGGGCAGCCTTCAGACGCTGCACGAACCCCTCAACGGCCGTAGGCTGCACGGCGTGAACCACATCTGGACACTGTGGAGGGATGATGGCCTGTACCACCTCCTCTCGTTGGCTGTTATATTGCGGAAGGCGTGAGAGGGCGTCTGCGAGAAAGTTCTTCCCCCCCGGGACGTACTTCAGAGTAAACCTGAATCGTTTGAAGTACAGAGCCCACCTGACATGTTTTGGGGCCAGTTTTCGGGGTGACTGAAGGGCCTCCAAGTTCTTGTGGTCCGTCCATACCTCGAAGGGCTTCTCCGCCCCCTCCAGGTGATGGCGCCATGTCTCCAATGCCCACCGAACGGCATAGGCCTCCTTCTCCCAGATAGCCCAGGCCCGTTCGGTGGCGGACAATTTCTTCGAGGCATAGGCGCACGGTTGCAACGCTCCCTTGATGTTCCTCTGCAGGAGAACAGCCCCGACCGCCACGTCGCTGGCGTCCGCCTGAACGACAAACGGCGCCGAAGGGTCAGGATGTAGCACTGGCTGTTCCACTGGTTAATTGTCCTCACTGTCAGGAAGTTTCTCCTTAGTTCTAGGTTGCTTATCTCCTTATTTAATTCCAGAATGTCTCTGAAGTGGTTCACTCTACCTTCAAATACTCCTCCCCATTCCCAGAGAAATTCTAAAAAAGCTTCATTCCAGCTCAAAGATGTCTTTATTTTAGCGCCGATTTTCTCTACCATAAGCCATCTGAGGGGATACGGATTTTCAAAAAATATTATTTTCTAGCCGTACGAACATTTCAAATACAGCAAACAGTCTAGACAGCTAAAATAACAAATGTCACCACAAGCCACTACTAGTCATTAAAGATACTACTAAAAAATAAAGGTTATGAGTTAATAAATGAAATCTGCACGTAGAAAGGACCACATGCGAGCCAATGTATATAAAAAAAATATATGTATTTTTAGCTACACTTCCAAAGGTTTTAGCAAAGACTTTAAAACCAGTCACCACAAAACAGGAACCTGCTCTCCTATAGTTGGAGCAAACATCTTTTATTTTAACAGCTGCTTGTCTTCTCATCCTGGAAATGAAATAAAGGCTTTGCCAATTTCCCCAAGCTATTTATTCTTTCCAAAGGGCCAGTCCAAAAGAAGTGACATTTTGTCTCCAAACCAGCATTTACCAAGAGAGTCAGAAAAGACTGGGCCCACATTGGCTTCATTTAAAATGGCCGTTCCTTGGCACCAAGATGTCAATCAAGACTTTGTTGCTCTTTCCAAGACCTTTCTCAAGGAAGACGTGTGGAGAGCTGTATTGCAAAATAGAGTGACTATATTTTCTTGAACAAAAGTGAATGGCGAACCTGAAAAAAAAGGCAAATCTGGGAGGGGGGAGTTCATAAGGGCTAAAAAATATTTTTATTTTATTTATAACTTTTTTATTTTATGTTATTTTTAACTTGGCTTGACAAAAGGGTATACAAGAGCAAAGCCGAAAATAAATAAATAAATTATTAAATTAAATAAATCTAAAGGGCAGCTTTCTGAAATAAAGGACCATCCTTTATAATAAAGGACCTGAGGTGACTAGATTTTAAAGTGGAAGCTGACTGTGAAAACGATCATTTTTGTCTGGATCAAAATCTTTCTTGAAAGAAAGTCCTTCAGCAAGGACATAGTTTAATGTTTGGAGCTGGGCTGTGTGATTTTACACTACAAGGTTCCATAACTCTGATGATTCTAGCTGGGATTTATGGAAAATGTAATCCCTAACGTCAAAAAACCTGGCCTACGTCTGGATTACAAGGTTATCTATCAGCATCGGAGTCACTGGATGAGTTTGGGCCCATTCTCAACCAGACCAAACCTCACCAGTGTATTATATGTAATTAACAATATTGTGTAAAGTAAGAAACGCGTGTCAGCTCCTTTTGACAGCTGACAGCCGCACACACGGTTTCCATTGACAGCTCCACATGCGGCTTAAGTTGACAGCTGAGTTTGACAGCTGCACACATGGTCCGCGCGGATTGGTAAAAGCTAAAATGGCGGGAAGCATCCAAGGGCAGGGAGTGGCTAGCCTCCCAGCTGGCATCCCTATATAAGGGGAAGATTGTCCCCTACTTGTTCGTTCCTGTGAGGCAAATAAAAAGAGCTGTTTGAGCCAAGACTGCTGTCCTCCTTCTTGCCGAGAACCCACCGCGAACAAAACAACTGGCGACGAGGATGGGATTTCATAAATTGTGAAAAACCCACATCCCACCTTAATTCCTTGCAAGAAAGGCAAAACAGAAATAAGCCAACAAAAACTCACCTTCTGCGTCCCACAGAAATTTATAACCCACATTTGAAGACCTTGTTAGACTGATTTTTTTTTTTTTCTTGAATCAAAATAGTTGAGAGTTAAAGGCGGGAAAACAAAAGTGGTCTTCTCCTCACAATCTCAGGACTAACCTGACAAAACGCATACTGTTTACTCTTCCACAAGACTTGCTCCATAAAGCTGGTTAAGCAGACAAGATCTTGCAGAAATTAATTTATACAACAGTATTTAATGGCTGAGTTCCACTGACACATGAACTGGGGAACTATTTTTGTTTTCTGGAAATAAGCCACTTTACTTCAATAGCTCTTTTTTTTAAAAAAAAAAAAGTTGGCTGGGGCATATTTTCCATCTTGATCTCTATCTATTCTCCTCTTTTGAAGAAAAAAGAAAAAAAGAGAGTGGGATTTGCTAGACCTCCAGAAGTGAAAAAAACACATCTTGAGAGTCCATTTCCATGGTAACCACTCCATCAAGGTAAGAAAGTAAATAGGGTCGTTGGCCTGCAGCACACATTCTCCCCAGGCATACACCCAACAGCCCCCCTAAGCCCCCACCTTCTGTGCCGTATCAGCTGAGAATTGCAACTGAGTAAAATCTTATTTTTTTTAACTGCTGTGCTCCTTTAAAGTATTATTCGATCCCAGATGGTTTCAAAATATACACTGGAGTTGTCTTATTGCAACTCAGTGTATATCCTGCCTTTATTTTGTACACATCAAGGGGTGTTGCCTCTTATGCTCCTCAGTATAACAACCCTGCAAGATAAGTTGGGTGGAAGGTGGAATTCACCCAAAAACACTTGCATTCAAGCCTAAAAGAGAACTAGAAGTGATGGTGTCCTGGGTTCTAGATTTCTATCTTCTACATTAAACTGGCACTTGTTATAGCAATGCACCTTCTGTCTAATATAGAAAGTCAAGAGCACAAATATTTTATTCTTTTGAGCCTCCTTCACCCTCAGTGTGAAAACTGCTTGTTATATCACAACGGGTTGAACCCTAAATCTGGGCAAACAAAACCCAATTCCAGGATTCCCAGAAGGTGAGATTATCAAAATATGGTGGACCTCTCTGGTCTTGGCACTCTATGGTTCTACGCCGATTTGGTTTTGCCTTCCCTTCACAAGACATGTTTAAACAAGGGCTGAAATGTAAATTGGGCCAACCCCACTTTAACTTAACCTTAGCCGTCACATTCGGATGAACGCTTAGTTTACTTTTGCAAATCTCATAAACAGTTGAAAAAGTTGTGCTTAGCTTGGAGAAGAAAGGGGGACAATGGTCCTTATGGACCTCAAACAATTGAAAGGCATCCTGTGTAGGCCATTGAAAACAGTTGCTCCAGAAGTTAGGACTAGAAACATAGGGTGGAAGTTGCAGGCAACCAATATGTGAAGAGACTACTAAATGGTTTCAGCTGATTGACCATGGATACTCTTCCTTAGCAAGTGGCAGACAGTTGGAGATACTTGAGCAGAAGCTGGACTGCTATCTAGCAAGAACGTTGTAAAGGACTCTTGTATTTTAGATCTTTCTGGACAGAATGTCTGCAGAGGACCTTCCACTTCTATGCATAACAAATTCCTTCCTTTCTTCTCACATTATTCATTTGAGTGAAGCAGGACTTCTACTGTGAAATAATCTACTGTGAAATAATATTAAAAGATTTGCTTAGTCATTACAGGCAGTCCCCATGTTAAGAGCATCCAACTTCAGGTCAAGTTGTGCTTATGAAGAGGCTGCTTATTACTAAAAATGGCCGATGGCTGTCTCCTTCCTCAATCCAATGAACTACTGAAGTTACACAATGTCTTCGTGAACCCCTTGAAGCTGTGTGTTTTTAACAAACAGCCTGTCTTCAAATGTTTATTATTTTCCATCTGATTTATTTCTTGGCACAATACCCAGCTTGTGAAGAGCTCTGCCTCCAGTTAATTCTTCAAATTAGAAACTTGCCCAAATGTGAGTTAATTCAAGGACTATACAACCCTGGGTATTTTTTTTTAATGTCCTTGGGATTTTCCTGCAGATCTCTGTGGGGATTATGGGGTAACCAACTAGGAAAGCACCTTGCACATTCTGTGTTATCTCTTTGCCAAAATAATACTCTTTTGTTGAAGATCCAACAACTTTATGTTGCTGAAAACAGCAAACTTTAAACTTCTCAGTTATATAAAAAGTAAAGGTAAAAAAGTTTCCCCCGCACATGCGTGCTAGTCGTTTCCGACTCTAGGGGCTGGTGCTCATCTCCGTTTCAAAGCCGAAGAGCCAGCGCTTGTCCGAGGACGTCTCCGTGGTCATGTGGCCAGCATGACTAGATGCCAAAGGCGCACGGAACACTGTTACCTTCCCACCGGAGTGGTCCCTATTTTTCTACTTGCATTTTTATGTGCTTTCGAACTGCTAGGTTGGCAGAAGCTGGGACGAGTAACAGGCGCTCACTCTGTTATGCGGCACTTGGGATTCAACCCGCCAAACTGCCGACCTTCTGATCGACAAGCTCAGCATCCTAAAACTCCTCTGAAATCCAGGTCAGGCCAGGTTTTTCCAAAAGTAGCTTGCAGAACAGTGCAAATAATGAAAGCCAGAGTATAGTCAGCAAGGAGCTCTTCGGAATAAAGCATAAATGCAAAGGCATGTAACAAAAATGGCAAATGGATGGAGTGGTTAATAATGCCAAGGATTCTTTATGAATAGTGATGGGGCTGTTGAAAAACATACTTATTGCATTAGGAAGTGGTGTTTGCTAGACCTTGGGCCATTTCAAAAAGTATAGCAGAGATGAATCTCATTAAAACTTAGACTGGAAACCACAAAGAAATCCCAGTATAACAGAATAACAGAATTGGAAGGGACATTGGAGTTTTCTAGTCCAAACTCCCTGCTTCGACAGGAGACCCTATACCATTCCAGACAAATGGTTGTCCAGTCTCTTCTTAAAAGCCTCCACTGATAGAGCACCCACAACGTCTGAAGGCAGGCTGTTCCACTGGTTAATTCTTCTCATCGTCAGGAAATTTCTCCTTAATTCCAGGTTTCTTCTCTCATTGATTCATTTTCATCCATTATTTCTTGTCCTGCCTTCAGGTCCTTTGGAAAATAAGTTGACACCACCCCCCCTCCTCTTTTGGCAACCCCTTAGATATTGGAAGACTACTATCATATCACCCCCTAGTCCTTCTTTTCACTAGACTAAAAGGTAAAGGTAAATGTTCCCCCGCACATGCGTGCTAGTCATTTCCAACTCTAGGGACCGGTGCTCATCTCCGTTTCAAAGCCGAAGAGCCAGCGCTTGTCCGAGGACATCTCCGTGGTCATGTGGCCGGCATGACTAGACACCAAAGGCGCACGGAACGCTGTTACCTTCCCACCGTAGTGGTCCCTATTTTTCTACTTGTATTTTTTTTTACGTGCTTTCGAACTGCTAGGTGGGCAGAAGATGGGACGAGTAACAGGCACTCACTCTGTTACGCGGCACTCGGGATTCGACCTGCCAAACTGCCGACCTTCTGATCGACAAGCTCAGCATCCTAACCCACTGAGCCACCGCGTCCCTTCTTCACTAGACTAGGCATACCCAATTCCTGCAAATGTTCTTTTAGCCTCTGGTCCCCTAGGCATCTTTATTGCTCTTTCCTGCCCTCTTTCTAGAGTCTCAACATCTTTTTTATAACATAGTGACCAAAAACTGATGCAATATTCCAAGAGGTACTAATACGTCACATGATCTTGATTCTATGCCTCTTCTGGATTAGACTGGGAAGCTGGGAAACAAAGCTTTCTGGAATAAGACTGCAGCAAGCGGTCCTGTATCCTTGACAAGAGAACTTACCAGGATGTGTTCATGAAGTCTCATGACTAGCTCCATTCATTTTGGGCAATCTACAAGATCCCAAGGCAGTTTAAGTTCCTCTGTCTCATGTAATTGGGATGTACTGTAATTTGACTTGGTGGGAAAAGAAATGGGGGGGGGGAATCTGCCTTTTATGCACAGTTTTTCCCAGGTTTCCACTCTCCTCTGAAATGTAAAGACATCATTCAAACGTGTTAAAGAGTATTAAAAAGAGTTAGAGTGATATAGCCTACCTGAACTGAAAAATCAATGCATTTAGGAGCCTCGGTGGAATCTGTGGCTGACTTTCTTTAAAAAATATAGTAATTTGCTTTGAAATAATGCTAAAACAGAAATTATTTTTAAAAGAAGCATGTGTTTAACTTTTTATTAATACAGAGGGGAAAAAGAAGGAAAGAAAACATTTTTCTTCTTTCTTTTTCTTTATACAGACATGATCTCTCTTTGTAGAGATCAGATCTCATGCAGACCTATCGCGCAAACTAAAACATGTGAGTGATATTTATTGTGTATGTTCCTATCTACATTAAACCTTAAAACTAAAATGTATTCAACAGTAGAAAAAGTTGGAAATTTAAAAGCTAAGATCAAGATTTTTTAAAATGGTTTCCCACAAACAGAAATTCTAGAAATAAAATACAGGGCAGGGGTGTGTGTGTTTGTGTATTTGGGTGTGTGTGTGTGTGTGTGTGTGTGTGTGTGTGTGTAGGATTTACTTCGTATCCTTATATAACTGACAGCTATGAACCATTATTTTTCTCCCAATCATAACAATGTGCAGAATTCATTTACATCGTCCCCTACTTCATTTCCAGACCATGGGTGCATGGTCCAACAGAACACCCACATTTATTAAACAAAAAAAACAGAACAAAAACCCAGTGAACAGTGCTGCTGTATCGCTCTTAAACAAGCCCAGGGAAGACCAGTGAATCTGAGATGAGACCTTTTTTTAGCCATAAAATAATCAGGCACTTAATTTGATTCTGCAAGGGGGAAAGATATGAAGGGAGGGAATCCTGAACCTAACTAATGTTATTATTTTTAACTCTCTCAGCTTATCAACTGACTAGGTTTCAGCAAAGGGCTGTTACGTCTACAGTATTTGCTCCTAGATAATGTCCTTTGGTGAATGACTAAATGGAAAAAAAATAATCTATCTATCCATCTATCTATCTATCTATCTATCTATCTATCTATCTAGCATCTTATAATCTATCTATCCATACATCCATACAACCATCTATCTATCTGGCTAGCTATTTAGCTGATTAGCTATTTAACTATGTAGCTGTCATTCCCTGATCTGGCGCCTGCGGCTTCCAGTCTAGAAGCTGAAGCAATGAGAAGTCAGGAAGAGACTAACCACTGCTGATTCATAGGGTTGTCCACACAGGATCATCCAAAAAACAAAACAAAAAAACCCACCTAAAAATTGAATGGGGCTTCAATCACACTGGCAGCCTTCTTGATGATTTTGACCACATCCTCCAGATCCTTCTGTTGTGCCAATCAGAACGTTCTCTTTCAGTCTCTTGCCAGAAACATCAGCAGCACCATGGACAGCTCCTTTCGCTCTCAGATTGCTAGGAAGGAGGGGAAAGAGAGAGAGCCAGATGGTGTAGTGTAGGGGTTCCCAACCTCTGGTCCCTGGACCAGGACTGGGCTGCGGCATCCCAGCAACTGGTCCGCACAAACAAGCAAAGCCCCATCCCTGAGATGCAGGCAGCATACAAAACCATGCACCCTCTGGTCCATGGAAAAACCTTTCTCCAGGGAACCGGTCCCTGGTGCCCAAACGGTTGGGGACCTCTGGTGTATTGGAAGTAGAACCTTTGCAGGCCTTAGGAGTTTCTAGGCAGATTCTCAGCTTTTCTCCTCAGCCCTTTGTTTAGTCCACATTTGGTCTATGTTGGGCAAGGATCAACTACAGTACAGGACCATCATCTTCCTCCTCCCTTTTTCCTGTCCAGCTCTATTGCCATTGCCTAAGCTAGATGAGCATCTGAGCAAGCATCCATTCTACTTATGCTAGAAATAGCCCATCCCTACTCCACTGCAGCATTCCATTCTAGGAGGCAGTCAAACTGCAAGCAGCGTAAGTGGAGAACATATAAATTTAGTAACAGTGAAGCTGAACAGAACTGTAGTTGTATTTCAATTTATTCTTGTGACCATGAACTTAATAGGAACCTTTGCTTGAAAATCCAGGAAATCCGCTCTCCCAAATCAGTGATTAAGTAGGGGGAAAGGATCCAATTTTAAAATACTGTTAACGATTTCCAAATCATTCAATTTTCTACATTGGTTCGGGTGGGGGGGATAGAGAGAGAGAGCTTTGCATGTGTAAATTGTCAGATTGATTTGAAGGCATCTAGTTCAACGTGATCCTTTGATTGGAAATGTGATTGCATTTGGAGATAAATCAGACCTCTCTACCGAAGCTTCGCACAGCTCTATAAATAAATGATAAAAATGCATTGGAAATGTACTTTTAAGGATGAAAATGTAGTCAATTTCCTTAGAGTAAGACCTATTAAACGTATTTTCAAGAGATCTTTCATTTTTTGCTGGGCCTGATCCTTTCCCTTTTATTTGCTGCAGGGTTCATAGATCTGATAGATCAGGGGTCTTCAGACGTGGCCCTTTTATGACTTGTGGACTTCAACTCCCAGAATTCCTCAGCCAGGCACATTGACTGAGGAATTCTGGGAGTTGAAGTCCACAAGTCATAAAAGGGCCACGTTTGAAGACCCCTGGTATAAGGTCTCCTGCCTGAGCAGGGGGTTGGACCAGAAGACCTCCAAGGTCCCTTCCAGCTCTGTTATTCTGTTATTCCATTTTAAATATTTACATTTCCTGCAAGTTTGAGGAGAGCTGTACAATTAAAACAAAAAACAAAAACTTCCTATTAAGGAAATGTCTTATTTCATTTTGAAATGAATGTTAATGAATGTTAATGAAAAACATTAATGGAGCTATGCTTGACCGTTTCTTCTCCCCCAATGCTGCTGAAGTATTGAGGTCTTACAATAAAGGTAAAGGTTCCCCCACACATGCGTGCTAGTCGTTTCCAATTCTAGGGGCCGGTGCTTATCTCCGTTTCAAAGCCGAAGAGCCAGCGCTTGTCCAAGGACGTCTCCGTGGTCATGTGGCCGGCATGACTAGACGCCAAAGACGCACAGAACGCTGTTACCTTCCCACCGTAGTGGTCCCTATTTCTCTACTTTCACTTTTACGTGATTTCGTACTGCTAGGTTGGCAGAAGCTGGGTCGACCTTCTGATCAACAATCTCAGCGTCCTAACCCACTGAGCAACCGCATCCCTGGTCTTACAATAGAAATAGTAAAATGAGGTATAGGGCCTTTTACTTAGCTGGTCTATTTCTTGCCCTTAACAGAAATAGCTTCATTGTTCGAATGTTTTTTTTCAGCTTTCATTTCATTGAGTTGCCCACCAGGAACTTTATTAAGCAATATCATCTTAAGCACCAGCCATCCATTAACCTAACCATTGTTCTTCTACTCTATTTAAAATATTTTTTTCCCTACATAACTCTCCAACAAATATTGAGTGTGTTTGTTGCTAGAAATTGAAAGAGTCCATTAGGCTTTCAACATCGGGGTGCTTCCCCAAGATTGGTGCTCTCGTCTAATTTTTGACAGGCCCACGTGTTGCAAGAAAGACACTCATATGAATGTTAAAGGCGTTACTAATGGCCTTTTGGAAAGATTGTCTGCTTCAGCCTTCTTTCACTGTTAGTTTCTCCTTGCTTTGACCCTTCCACATTTTAGCAATGAAAGAATACACCTGCAGCCTTTCTCTATCATTTCCCCCCCTGAGGTTTCATGATTGCACGCTAAATGATTCAGTGGAGCAAAATATTGAGAAGCGAAATAATGGGACCCGATGGTCCTTGATCTCTGCTGGATTGAGGGGTGCACCCATGTGAAAGAATCTGTACTGGCACAGAATACAAAGCCAGACCTGAAGAATTTGCATAGCCGTATCTTCTTTGTTATGGTGGTTTGCTGGAATGCTGACATGCACCAACAGTGGCCAGGTTCAGAATTGTGGCTTAAGCAGCAAGACCTAGTTGACCTTGACAGATCCCAGATGCTAAACAAGGTCAACAGGGCTAAGGATTTGGCTTAAGCCATCAAAATGCTAAGCACATTGGTTTGTGCTTAAATTGTAAGCCGCCCTGAGTCTTCGGTGAAGGGCGGGATATAAATGGGATTAAAAAAAAAAATCCAGGAATGTAGGCTGCTTATATTGGAAAGTAGAGGGGGAAACTTCTCAGAAGTTGTGGAAAACCATATAAAAAGTACAGGGAAGTAGGCATCAGGAATTACGCTTGACTTGATAGGGTTTCTGCCTTTCTCTTTTGCAATAAGATACAAGGGGGGAACTAGTTTTTTTCTAAAGAGTAGCTTCCAGAAGACTGAAGTCTGCTCACCCCGAGGTAAAAGATTAGTGTCTATATATAATATGTAATATGAAATATATGAAAATCTGAAATATAGCAGAGTCAGACATCAATATTGAGCTATGGTGGCGCAGTGGTTAGAATGCGGTACTGCAGGCTACTTCTGCTAACAGCTGGCTGCCTGCATTTTGGCAGTTTGATCCTGACCAGCTCAAGGTTGACTCAGCCTTCCATCCTTCCAAAGTCAGTAAAATGAGGACCCAGGTTGTTGGGGGAGGGAATAGGCTGACTCTGTAAACCACTTAGAGAGGGCTGTAAAGCACTGTGAGGCTCTATATACGTCTAAGTGCTATTGCTAGTGCTATTCTGAAAAATCCCCCTCCATCCTATACTGGATGTCACATTTTGAATTCTTCGCAGAATCATCTCAAGAAGAACTAAATTACGGTAACAATTGTTTACCCAGCCAGTTCCCAGTTGGACCTGTTTTACATGTGTATCTAAGCCATGGAAGTATCAGGAATGAATGAACTTAGACCCAAACATGAATTAGTCAGGAAGTCACATCCAGATTAATCTGAATGAACAAAATGGTCATTAAAAACAGCTTTATTGAATGGAATATCTCTTAGGAAAGTCCAAGCAAGGGGGAAAAAATGCCAAGGGTTTCAAGGACTAGCCTGCTTATGTCCCACTCCTTACTTGGAATATGGGAAAGGATTTAAAACTGGTTTGGCATTTTTAAAAAGGAGTCTTCTGATATAAAGAAATCCATTTAAGTTCCAAAGCATTGCAACTCAGGCTCTTGTAATAAAACCAGCTCAATTCATCAAGGCAATTTGCAGTTCCTACCGATTATTGGTAGTTAAATAGTGAAGTACTATTCTTTTTCATAATTAATATTGTGTCATTTATGTTTGACAGCATCGAGGACGCTCTGTATTCTCTGCTGCCCTCTTGCTGCAAAGAATAAGTACGTTTAGCACTTCCAGGATAGTTTGTTTCATTCATTTCTTCATTCACAGCAAGTCAGAGAAGACTTCATTCATCATTCATTTCTCTCAGGCACTGGTATCCTAATTTAACTGAATATATTAATGTTTTTTTTTTCCTAATAAGAGCCATGTTGGACAAAAAGTTGCAGCTGCTTCTCAGATGCCATTGGCAATATGAGCATGAAGGTTATTGTTTATTTCCGGTGATGTGGATTTGGGTATCGACTGAACATTTAATGTAAATAAATAAAAAATTAAATAAATACTGTAGTTTGAGGCCCAACACTGCTTTTGTAAATCATGCTAAACTTGATTAATGCTGGCTAGTTATGGACTGATTGAATGACTGAGTGATTGATGCATTAATGTCTTTCTCTTATGACTTAACTCAGCTAAATGGATTAAAGGTCCACCGTGTTGTGTCAACTCAGAATATGAGTTAATCCAGAAATTATAGGAAGTGTATTTTGTGAATACAGCTATAGTAGTCCGTGTACCACTTTACAATGCTTTGGTAAGACCACACTTGGAATATTATACCCACTTTTGGTCACCGTAATGTAAAAAAAAGATGCTGAGACTGGAAAGAATGCAGAGAAGAGCAACAAAGATGATTGGGGGACTGGAGACTAAAACATATGAAAAACGGTTGTTCAAATTGGATATGTCTACTTTAATTGAAAGAAGGAGTGGGGAGTGATATCATAGCTGTCTTCTAGTATCTGAGGGGCTGCCACAAAAAAGAGGGGGTCAACCTGTTCTCCAAAGCACCTGAAGGCAGGACAAGAAGCACTCAAGGAGAGGAGCAACCTAGCACTAAGGAGAAGTTTCCTGACAGTGAGAAGAATCAACCAGTGGGCCTCCAGAGGTTGAGGGTGCTCCAACACTTATACAGTTTGTCTGACATGGTATAGCAGGAGGGTGGACTAGAAGACCTCCAAGGTCCCTTCCAATTCTGTTATTATTATAATAATAATAAGTTGGAAGGGACCTTGGAGGTCATCTAGTCCAACCCCCTGCTCAGGCAGGAAACCCTGTACCATTTCAGACAAATGGATGGCCAGTCTCTTCTTAAAAACTTCCAGTGTTGGAGCATTCACCACTTCTGGAGGCAGGTTGTTCCACTGGTTAGTTGTTCTAACTGTCAGGAAGTTTCTCCTCAGTTCTAGGTTGCTTCTCTCCTTGACTAGTTTCCATCCGTTGCTTCTTATCCTGCTTTCAGGTGCTTTGGAGAATAGCTTGACTCCCTCTTCTTTGTGGCAGCCCCTGAGATATTGGAAGGCTGCTATCATGTCACCCCTCACCCTTCTGTTCGCTAAACTACACATACCCAATTCCAGCAACCGTTCCCTATATGTTTTAGCCTCCAGTCCCCCAATCATCTTTGTTGCTCTTCTCTGTACCCTTTCTAGAGTCTCGACATCTTTTTTACATCGTGGTGACCAAAACTGGATGCAGTATTCCAGGTGTGGCCTTACCAAAGCATTGTAAAGTGGTATTAGTAGTTCACGTGATCTTGATTCTATCCCTCTGTTAATGCAGCCTAGCACTGTGTTGGCTTTTTGGCAGCTGCAGCACACGGCTGGCTCATATTTGTTCTGTTGTATATGAATCCTGTACAGCCATAGCTAGCAACTCTTCCAAGGATCTTCCCTTGCCACCTTTCAGCCGCCTGCAGTAAGGGCCATTCCTCAGTTGTTGTCTCTTCCTTTGATCTTAGTTGGGGGCTGTGCTGTCATCCCTACCAATTTACCCTCTGCTAATTGGTACAAAATGGCTCCCGTACAGCATGAGCAGTTGGAGTATCATAGGGCTAACCCTCCAGTTATGACCATAATGGAGCTTGCCCTGTCATGGTTGTAGGTCACGACAGTCGTAAATTGGGTCACTCGTGCGATTGACCTGACTTTGTGACCTGTTTTTTGGTGGTTGTTAAGTGAACGCTACGGTTGTTAAGGAAAACCAATGGGCTGGTTTTGCTGGAAAACCGAAGTAAATTCCTGTCTTTAGCAAAACCATCATAAAACAGGGCCACGTGCACACAGGACCTTGCAAATGACCGAGTGCCCATAATGCCATCGTGTGACCTTGGGAGTTAGGGAGTGGGGCATCAGTCAGATTTTTGAAAGTAAATTGTAACTATCCCCAGGGAGGTTTGTTGTTACTTCGAATGGTCACTAACAATCGGTCATAAACCGAGGACTAACTGTAATGCTCTTTAGAGGATGAGCTTAGGCTGGAATCTGAACCAACCCTGTAGGCCTGTCCTTGAGAATGGTGACTCTGCTTCTTTTTCTGGCAACATGATAGCAGGATGAGGGGGGACATGATAGCAGTGTTCCAATATCTCAGGGCTGCCACAAAGAAGAGGGAGTCAATCTATTCTCCAAAGTATCTGAAGGCAGGACAAGAAGCGACGGATGGAAACTAGTCAAGGAGAGAAGCAACCTAGAACTAAGGAGAAACTTCCTGACAGTTAGAACAATTAACCAGTGGAACAACCTGCCTCCAGAAGCGGTGAATGCTCCAACACTGGAAGCTTTAAAGAAGAGACTGGACAGCCATTTTTGTGAAATGGTATAGGGTTTCCTGCCTGAGCAGGGGGTTGGACTAGATGACCTCCAAGGTCCCTTCCAACTTATTATTATTATTATTATTATTATTATTATTATTATTATTATTATTATTATTATTATTATTATTATTATTATTATGCAATCATGAATATCAGGTCACCCACAATGTTTTGAAACAGCATCAAATATATACACCAACATCAAATATATACACCTGCCAGACAAAGGAACTAGCCTTTAAGCCATGAATTGTGGTTTCCCTTTGAAAGTCATAGGAAAAGTCCAGCGAAACGCCATTCACTCTTCTGAAAGCTCAGATATCTGCAGGCCCAATGGCGGCAGCAACTTTAACAAGGCTATAAATTTCAGTAGAAACCGGTGCTTTTCTCATTTATTTTGGCCCACTAAACATCTTGGCAGTTTATTATTCCATCCACTTTGGTGGGCTGCATGAGAAGCCTGTGTTAAGAATCACCTTGCGGTTCTTTAAAAGGCTCAAGGGCGGAGTGAAGTGGTGGGTAAATCTAGGCTTTTCATTCCCTTTGTAATTAGAATTTGATTGCTTGTATAAATTAGCCGGCGATGCTTGCTGCTTTGTGTGCAACCTATTTCCCGGCGCGAATTTATTTTAAATTAAATGACTCTTATCAAACCCAAAGCACCGGTGCTTAAAATTTCAGAGCGTGTGCCTGGAGCCTGGGAATTAGGAATCAGACAGGATGATTTTCTTTTTCGAAACGCAGTTGAATAATTGTTATTCTTTCCCCCTTCCTAACACTATTGGTCTCTTCCTGCCCGCAATAACAGCAAAAAAATAATAATTATAAAATAAAATCCCAATTTTTGAGGAAATCAACTTGAATTCAACGTAGAATACATTCTCCAAAATGCAATGTATTTATATAAAACACATCATGTGGTGTTGCAATTTACAGTACATATATGTACATGTACGCTCGATACAATAAATTGCTTAAAATATGGGTCAGCAAATGTGAGGCATCCAGGAGGCCTTGCCAGCCTCGGTTTCATAAATCCTTCAAAAGTTGGATGTGACCTAATTTACCAACAGCACACATAAATTCCAGGCCAATGGAGAGGTCTGTGCCGACGGGGGTATTTGCAGAGCGAGGGGTCCAAACACTCAAGATGACAGCTGTGAAGTTCTGCCCCTTTTAATGTATACTTCCATTGTATATTTGTGGCTGACAACTTTTTTTTTTACCTCTGTGGGTGTCCTTGGGAACCCTATCTAATTATATTCAAAAGGAGTGTGTAGATTCATATGCACAGCTCTGCGTGTATCTCTATCTTAATAGATAGACATAGTTCCCCCGCACATGCGTGCTATTCGTTTCCGACTCTAGGGGCCGGTGCTCATCTCTGTTTCAAAGACGAAGAGCCAGCGCTTGTCCGAGGACGTCTCCGTGGTCATGTGGCTGGCATGACTAGATGCCAAAGGTGCAGGGAACGCTGTTACCTTCCCACCGTAGTGGTCCCTATTTTTCTACTTGCATTTTTTTACATCAGACATGTCAAACACAAGGCCCGGGGGCCAGATCCGGCCCGCGAAGTGGTTTCATGCGGCCCGCAAAGCCATCCTGGAAACAGTGAGGGAACGGCCCCCGCTGCCTTGGCCCTGGCCCAGTGACCCTCCTCCTGCCAGAGACACTCAGATCTGTCCCACTCCTGCCCAGGCCCCCATAGGTACCCTTGATGCGAACGATGTAGAGCTGGCCACGCCCACCCAGTAGGCCATTCGCACTCTAGCTACACCCACCCAGTAGGCCATGCCCACCCATGCCACACCCACCCGGCCCCCTGAGGGCAACCCCAGTGCTGATGCGGCCCTCAATGAAATTGAGTTTGACACCCCTGTTTTACATGCTTTCGAACTGCTAGGTTGGCAGAAGCTGGGACGAGTAACAGACGCTCCCTCTGCTACGCGGCACTCGGGATTCAACCCGCCAAACTGCCGACCTTCTGATCGACAAGCTCAGCGTCCTAACCCACTGAGCCACTGCGTTGCTTACAATAGATGGATGAGGAGGCTTCAAATCAAGCAGGAAGAATCTGAGTGGCATTGCTGTTCACTTTTTCTTTCCACGCCTTTCCCCCCCAAAAGCATCCTAAACCAAAGTTTCTATGTGAAGAAATTATCACAGAAACATAAGACTTTGAAGCTGATTTGAAAGAAATCCTTTGGCACCAGCAAGTGCCATTCTGTTCTGTTGAAGCTGCCCATCTTTTCCACCAAGCTTCTGCAAAGATGCTTCTTCAAAGGGGCCTGATCCTTAAGGACTGGTTTCTTTAAGGCTGTGTGTCCTTTTTATTTCACGTTTTCAAATGGGTGCCTGAACTCTGGACTGTCATTAGCCAGTCCATTGGACCCTGAGGATTAACAGTTAGCTCAATTAATGCCTGCAGGATTGTTTTCTGCTTTGAGTCTTCTGTCAATGAAAGGAGAGAGACTGCAGTGTTGAAAGTCACCAAGGGAAGAATTGGAGATGTGATTGGGAGTGTCCACAGACTAGGGCAGGGGTAGGCAACCTCGGCTCTTTTATGACTCATAGCTGACTCAGGAATTCTGGGAGTTGAAGTCCATGAGTCATAAAAGAGCCGAGGTTGCCTATCCCTGGGCTAGGGCTAAGCTGTGATAGGAGGAATCAAACTTTTCCTTGTTTTTATATATGACCTTTCATGCATATACACCCATCTTGACCCCACAACCTTGGTTCTTCCATTCTGACTGTAATACGGTTGTCCCCACCTGGTGTCCTTTATGCTTTGAGGACATATTTCTAAAGTAGGAAGCTAACTGCATGTTGATCTCCACTCCTCAAAGCGGACCTTGCTTTGTGCCTTGGGTGCCACTCTGGGCAGACCAAGGGCTGTGCTCTCCACAAGGATGGATCAAGATCCCTCGTGGGTGGAGAGCTTCAGCAATTAAATGAAGTCCTTTAACCATTGCAGGTCCTACAACACCCATATTACCCCTTAACTTCACTGCAGGTTGTCTTTCACTTATGACCAGGGCTTTTTTTCTCATAGAACGCTCAGAACGGAGTTCCGGCACCTTTTTTGGATGGAACCTTGTAGGGTAGGCAAGGCGGGTTGTATGACATGTGTGAATTCCAGCACCTTTTTCTTTTACAAAAAAAAAAAAGCACTGCTTATGACCATAATGGAATCTGCCAATTAGGGTTGTAAATCACATGACCGACCCAACTTTACAACATAAACAACAGGCAGAGCTTTGACTGCATCATCGTGGCCACTGTATTTAACCATGGGGACACCCTGCACACATCTATTTAAACAGGGGAGAAGAAGCCCCAGATTTGGTTTCATCTGGAAGTGGCGGTCCTAGGTGGAGAAGGTGGAGAAGATGAGTACTCTTCCTTTCTAGTGGGAGGAGGAACAGGGTCAACCTTGAATTCAGGGTCATCATCCTGATGCTGTGGACTGAATCCTGGAGATGCTTGCCTTGAAGCAATCTTCTTCCACTCCAATCACCTTTAAGATCATGTTCCTTTCTTAATGCGTAGTGGTGATGTCTCTATTTACATAATGGCTGCACTGTGAAATAAAACCAGGTGTTGAGGGTAATGAGGTATCTCCTTTAATGATGAGCCACTACAAATTGCTATCACACACAAAACTAGAGGCAGGGAGTTAATGAGGAGGCTAAGGGATGATAGATGGTGACAGAAGCAACCTTGGAAAGTCATAGCCTCCCCTGAAACTCTAAACAGCTCCCACAATCAACAGTGCAGTTGGCAACTTACTCAGGTTTCACTCAAGGGTCTTGCGTTGTTATTGTCAGTATCCATTCTGAGATGGAAAAGGGCCAAACTATTTTGCCAATATCTTTTTCTTAAGGTGAAACTCAAACGGCTCTTCCTCCATTTGTACAGAAAGATATCTTGGAGATTGACACAACATTGTGACATTCATTTTTTGCCTTTGGGGACTCGCCAGTTTTGGTTGGTGCAAGATTCCAGACTCTTCCGGTAACTATGGAAACAGAAGCTACCAGGAATATAGAAAGTGATTTTTAAGAATTCCCTGTCAGGGTTATCCGGTGGCCTTCTGTGGGGGTGATTGGAGAGCTGGATTACATTTCAGGAAAGTACATAGATGCCTTTCAGAAAGCATTTCAGCAGCTGTGCACTTTCTTGGGAATTTATTTTATATTCATTTCTGGGGAAATGAGGTTCTTTCACTCATGTATACAGTATATGCAGAGAGAAAGAGAGGGAAGAGCAGAGTTTTCAATTCTGCATGGATCAAGGGTGGAGGAATTTTTAGATCTGTTTGAGATTTCTGACCAAAAAAACACAGTTTTGGTTACAAAAGAATTTATTTCAAAGTAAGCACGTCAGTAGTTAAGTATATCATGCAAAAAGAATGAATTGTTCCTTTTCAGCTGTTTTGACCATAAAGGAGAAGAACATTATATTCAGGGCACGAGACCTGAAATAATGATCTTAAATTAGATTTTGGTTGAACATCAGAAAAACCTCCTTTCTGAAGAGCAGTAAGTTCCCCTCCTTTGGGTGGACTCAAGGAGAAGCTCAACAGCTACAAGATCTGTCAAAGGTCCTTCAAATTGGATTCCTGCTTGGAATAGGGAGTTGAACGCAGTGGCCTGACTGGTCTTTCCAGCCTGGAGATGCAATAAGTTTATGACTTCTGCAAAAGATGGTGACCCCCTGGTATTTCACTTGCTTGACTCCCAGCGCTTGCTTCTTTTCAGATGGTCATCATGATGTCTACACTAATTATCCTACTTCCTTGCTTCTTAAGACAGGGACTCGGGGACATGGTGGCTCAGTGGGTTAGGATGCTGAACTTGTCGAACAGAAGATCAGCAGTTTGGTGGGTCAAATCCCAAGTGCCGTGTAACAGAGTGAGCGCCTGTTACTCGTCCCAGCTTCTGCCAACCTAGCAGTTCGAAAGCACGTAAAAATGCAAGTAGAAGAATAGGGACCACTACGGTGGGAAGGTAACAGTGTTCCGTGCGCCTTTGGCGTCTAGTCATGCCGGCCACATGACCACAGAGACGTCCTCGGACAAGCGCTGGCTCTTTGGCTTTGAAATGGAGATGAGCACCGGCCCCTAGAGTTGGAAACGACTAGCACGCATGTGCGGCGGAACCTTTATCTTTACCTAAGACAAGAGATTAATTTTAATGAACCCATCATGTCTATTATTCAGTGTTAATCTATCCAAATCTTTGGCCTAAAATATCAGGTTTTGGACCAGAAGAGATCTTGTGGTTAAAAAGAATAATTGAGATGAATGAAGACTAGGCTTGGAAGCCAGAAATCAACCAAAATGATGCTAGAATTGCTTAATATTTCTCTCTAAGTTTCATGAATCACATTGGGTCTCCCAATTCTCACGATCAGTTTTATTTACTGGGGGCGGGGGGGGGGGAACCGTACATATTTAGGAATCGTACATTTGTAATCGCCTTGTGTGTTTCTGGGTTCGAGGTAGCAGCTTCAGCAGGAAAGTAACAAGCAGAAGAACAATAAATACCGACGATTAATTATCACAGTGAGCTCCCAGTAGTGAAATACGATGGGACTTGGGTCCTTCCCCAATGCTTTCAAGTTTCCCAGCTCCCACATTGATAATAGCCTCTCTGTATTCAATGTATTTGATAATTGAAGAAGCACTAATAAATGCAACTAGAAGATGTGTTTTGAAGGCCAACTGATGGTACGAATACTGAAGCAGCAGCTTCCAAGGAAAGAGACTGCTGGTTTTCCATGACAGCAGAATCCTGGGCTTGGATGCAAAACTCTTTTAAACATTGTCATATGTGATATCCTCATATTCTATAACTATGCTTTATAGTTTTGGAAGTGTCAGGCGTTTTCAGGCAGATCATTTCTCTTATAGCTGGTACCTTTGAATACTTAGAAAATTTTAAAAAATAAGAAAATTCAATGGGACAAATTGATTAAAGCCTACCGTAGCTATAAATGAATCTTTTTGGCAGAGCCATTGAATCACTTTCGCATTCATCAAGATTAGTTGGTTGAGTTTTTGTTTCATCGGGAACAAAACCTGCACGCTGTTTTCCATGTTGTTAGCAAGAATTGATTCATCTTATATTGTCCCAGAAGAGTGGTGAAAGTTTTTAGCTAGATCAGGATCTTGTTTCTTCTAAATCACATATATATTGCTTGTCACTCTATCCAAAACTTACAGCAATACAATAATACATGAATAATACGAAAAGCCTATTTCCTTCTTGTTTCCACAGCTCCCTTCCGTTCTTCCAAGTCTGCAGACAGCCTGGTTAAGTTTGATATTTATGGTGACGGGATCGGGAGATACAACGTCTTCAACTTCCAGCAAGCTGGAGGCCGGTATTCCTACCTCAAAGTGGGACAGTGGGCCGAAACCTTGACTCTGGAAGTCAACGCCATCCACTGGTCCAGAGGCCTTGTCCCCGTAGCCCAGTGCAGTGACCCCTGTGCACCCAATGAGATGAAGAATATGCAGCCCGGAGACGTGTGCTGCTGGATCTGCATTCCCTGTGAGTCCTTTGAGTACCTGGCTGACGAATTCACCTGCAGGGACTGTGGCCCAGGACGATGGCCAACCCTTGACCTCACCAGCTGTTATGACCTACCAGAAGATTATATCAAATGGGAAGATGCCTGGTCCATCGGACCGGTGACTATTGCATGCTTGGGCTTCATTTGTACTTTCCTAGTGGTGGGGGTTTTCATCAAGCACAACAACACACCTTTGGTAAAGGCCTCCAGCCGCGAGTTGTGCTACATCCTTCTTTTTGGAGTCTTCCTCTCCTACAGCATGACCTTCTTCTTCATTGCCAAGCCTTCTCCAGCCATCTGCACCTTGCGTCGTTTGGGGCTGGGAACGTCCTTCGCCATTTGCTACTCGGCTCTCCTGACCAAAACAAACTGCATCGCCAGGATATTTAATGGGGTGAAGAATGGGGCGCAGAGGCCAAAATTCATCAGCCCCCGTTCTCAAGTCCTCATCTGCCTGAGTCTCATCATGGTGCAGATTGTGCTGGTGTCCGTGTGGCTGATTTTAGAAGCTCCGGGCACTCGCCGACACACCCTTCTGGAAAAGAGGCAGACAGTCATCTTGAAATGCAACGTCAAAGATGCCAGCATGCTCATCTCTTTAACATACGATGTGATCCTCGTCCTCTTATGCACTGTGTATGCCTTCAAAACAAGGAAGTGCCCGGAAAATTTTAATGAAGCCAAATTTATTGGATTCACCATGTACACAACTTGCATTATTTGGCTGGCATTCCTGCCAATCTTTTATGTGACGTCGAGTGACTACAGGGTAAGGTGTCCGCCATCATTTCAGCCAAATACTAACCCGTGGTTAGAAACACATTCCTTTCTTTCTTTGTTTTAAAAAAAAGTTATTGTGGGCACTTCAAAAGTCAGCCCAGGGCTAAACGAATAACCGAAGTGAATATAGTCTGTGGCAGATAGAGATTTTCAGCAATGTGAGGGCAGAGAACAGATATGTGGAATAAAAGTGCCACTTTTTCTCAGAAATTATTAGACATTGTGTCCTTGAGATGGGTTGAGTCAGGGGGAAAGACTGAACTGAAACATAACTAGCAACGCCTTTTTTCCTCTTTTAGACTTTCATTTCATTCATTTGTTGAAGGAAAAGTCTTCATCAGGATCCAGTCCAAGTCGGGAATAAACAACCTGGCGACTGCTTTAGAAAGGTTGTAGTTTATTGAAGAGGAGAGCCAGACAGAAAGATGGCTCGGGAAGAAAAGAGCAAGAGCACATGTAGGGAGTGGGTTTTTTATATCCTCTGGGGCTCTTGAGGTTGTTTCCTGTTCCTGTTTGAGGCTTTGTATTTCCTGTGTCATGTATTTTGATCTGAGTCTGAGTGTACCCCTTTGGCATCTATGGGTTAATCCTATTATGTCGTGTCTTAGAGTTTGAGTGGGTTATGTAGATTTTAGGTCTCTTATGTCTTCCTAAGCTTCTAGCTGGAGAGCTCCAACGTTCCTGAATGGATTATCACATCTACATTTCTACAGAGCTGGTTTCTGCTGGGGGGAGGGAGACTTGGGGATATTAAGAAAAACTGGGCATGCTTTTCTGCCTCTTTAACATCCTTTGAGGAAATATAATATTCTGCCCTTTTAATATTAATATTTGACTTCCCACAAATTCATTCATTCACTCATTCATTCACCCATTCTTTCATTCATTAGATTCATATCCCACCTTTTCTTCAGGAGTTCAAGCTCATGTCTGCATATTCTCTCTTCCCAAAATCCTGCGAAGTACATTGGGCTAAGACAAAGACTGATCAGTCCTAAGGGCCGTTGTATTGCAACAGCAATAACACAATATACAACTTCATAGTGCTTTACAGCACTCTCTGAGCGGTTTGCAAATGCCAGCATATTGCCCCTAATGATCTGGGACCTCATTTTATCCGCCTCTTCGATGTTACGTCACTTTTGTCCTGCTGCAAGTTGTCCTGTGGCAAGTTGGCCGTGGTGAATTGTCCCGTGGCAAGTTGGCTGAGTCGAGTTGTCCTGGACCCTTCCCACTTCATAGGTTGCAATTGAGAGGAGTCGTCCTCTAAACACGTGTAGAAGGCTACCTTTGATGCAGAGTGTTCATCTTTCATTCTTCGTGGGCAACAGCTGAAATGAGAATTCATGCATCTCCCTCGTGGACTTCTCTAATTTTGCAATATTTTTTTCCCACGCATTATTATTATTATTATTTTCCCCATGCAGGTGCAGACCACCACCATGTGCATCTCTGTCAGCCTGAGCGGCTTCGTTGTCCTGGGCTGCTTGTTTGCCCCTAAGGTGCACATCGTTCTCTTCCAGCCACAGAAGAATGTGGTCACTCACAGGCTGCACCTCAACAGGTTCAGTGTCAGTGGGACAGGAACCAGTTATTCCCAAGGTAATGGTTACAGTTGCTGCAGGCTTTCCTTCCTTTGACAAGAAAAAAAAAAGTTCCCTTCATTGGAGCACTTCTCTGTCACTGTTCCAGAAAATCATAGACGTTGGTAGCCACAGCAAAATATCACAAACGTTTATTTATTTGTATCTCAGCTTTACTATTTTTACAAGTAATTCAAAGCAGTGAACATAATCACCTTTCTCCTTCTATTTTCCCACACTAACAACCTATGAGATGAGTTGGGCTGAGAGTGAGCAAAGGGCCCGAAGTCACCCAGCTGGCTTCCCTGCCTAAGGTGGGACTAGAATTCACTGTCTCCTGGTAATTGGCCCAAAGTCACCCAGCTGGCTTCTATGCCTAAGGCAGAACTAGAATTCACTGTGCCCTGGTGATTGGCCTAAAGTCACCCAGTTGGCTTCTATGCTTAAGGCAGTACTAGAATTCACTGTGTCCTGGAGATTGACCCAAAGTCACCCAGCTCACTTCTATGCCTAAGGCAGAATTAGAATTCATTGTCTCCTGGTGATTGGCCCAAAGTCATCAAGCTCACTTCTATGCCTAAGGCAGAACTAGAATTCATTGTGTCCTGGTGATTGGCCCAAAGTCACCCAGCTGGCTTCTATGCCTAAGGCAGGACTAGAATTCACTGTGTCCTAGAGATTAGCCTAAAGTCACCCAGCCTGCTCCCAAGTCTAAGGCAGACTAGAATTCACTGTCTCCTGGGGATTGGCCTAAAATCACCCAGCTGGCTTCCAGGCTTGAGGCAGGACTAGAACTCACCGTCTCCTGGTGATTTTTTTATTCTTAGTATCATTTCAGCACTGACACCCGGATTTCCAAGGGGTTGGATGTGAAGTCAACCAAATCAAAATGGAATCAGTTGACCATGTGATCAAAGCTCTGCCCTGTTTTTAAATGTTTACGTGGGGGGGGGGATCCCTTTGGTTTATTTTTTTTTAAAAAAAAAATCCCACTGTGATCCTGAAAATTTGACGCTGGTGGTAGTCCTGTGTGGCCTCTAAAGTCCATTTTTCTCTTTCAGCCTCAGCAAATGTCTACGTTCCAACGGTGTGCAATGGAAGAGAAGTTGTGGACTCCACCACCTCCTCCTTATAATTCTTCAGCCGGCTTTTGTATTCTTAGATGGTTAGAGAGAAAAGCACATTTCTTGTGCACCCTGGGATAAAAAAACGACCCTTTTAAAAGGACTAGCATTTCTTTTCTAGAAACCGTGTAATAAATTATTTTCGAGGACTGTACAGTCAATTGTGCTGCTCTTCCCAGAGCAACTTTAGGACCCTTTTGCGATTAACCGTTCTAAGGGATGTATAAATAGCTGTGACTCAAATAGTGCCAGTAGGTTGACCTCAGTGGTGAAGAGGATGATTAAATTGCCAGGTCAGGTGGCTTTCTTTCTAACAAGAGACTTTTTTTTTTTGTAATTCCTTGTTGTAATTAATAGATTGCATTTCTATGTTGTATATTATAGTTACATTCTGTGCGACAGATGGTTTTCATGGCAGTATTAAAGACGTCCGTAATAAAATCAGAAAAGTTTTCCAACCTGTCTTCTTTCTTTCCAATAAATAAATAAAATAAATAAATCCTTCAAAGTTTTTCAACCACCTTCACACAGAGAAGGACAACTGTGTCACGTCCTTTCCAGCTCGGCTACGGCATAGTAGAAACCGCAGCAAAGATAAGTTTTGTCTTGGTTGGTCACACTTCTGTTCTTTGGAAATCTGTTGTGAGAGAAGAATGGTCTGAAACTGGTTTGCGACAATGATGGCCTCGCATCAAATTAGCTGGTCAATGGCGTTAATGAACTATATTCCATTCTCTGAGATGCGCAGCTAAATCCCCAGTAAAAAAGGTCAAGGATTCCCCTGTCCAGCTGTGCCCGACTTTAGGGCACAACGCTCATCTCCGTTTCTCGGCCGAGGGAGCCAGTGTTGTCCAAAAACATTTCCTGGGGTCATGTGGCCAGCATGACTATAAGTCAAGGCATATGGAATGCTGTTACCTTCCCATCAAAATGGTACCTATTTATCATATCTGCATGCTCTCGAACTGATAGGTGGGCAGAAGCTGAGGCAAGGAACGGGAGCTGACTCCGTTGTGCAAAGCTCTGATCTCGAACCTGGGCTGTCAGCTCTCCAGCTGACAAGGTCATCTAGAGAGCCATCATGCCCCCCCCCCCAGATCCCCAGTAGATTCTTTTTTTTATGGTGAAATCTGGATTTAGAATTCCTTTTCTCAAGGAAGATTAACTTGGGTTCCGTAGCCAAATAACTTCGCGAACAAATTGTTTTGTCCTAGCCCACGTGGGTCCTTGCTACGCTGACAAGGAGAAACCTCTCTTCCAATCAAGCAGGCAGGTACCACAGGAAAAACCCAAACCCCTTTTATTATTCACAGACCTGAGTCAATGTCCAAGGCAAACAAACACAGTTCACAGAAACTCGGTCCTTAATACGAACGGTTGCCTTTGGCAACCAGCACATCCCACACCTTCCCTTTTATTATGCAGTCAAGGCGTGGCTTCCTAATGCCTTCTCCTTTGCCTTTGGAGCCGCCTCATTGCCTTCCTCTGTCCTGCTCTCTTTTCTTGCCGGCGCTGTCGTGCATCCTGGATATTTCCCAGCTGCGCTTCGTCACTGTCCAACTCAGACTACCAGCACAGCTGTGTCTCAGCCTGAGTGTGAGTAGAGGGGCCAGGCTCCTCATCAGACTGTAAGTCTTGGAGCTCCTCAGAGCCATCCTGTGATCTAATGTCACCCCAGGCCCTTCCTCCTCCTCATCTGCATCCTCAGACTCAGCTCCCAGATCCACAGGCTGGCGAGGTATCACAACACAAATATCTGTGGTTTGAAGAGGTTACCATTTCTGATTTGAACTTAAAGACTGGACAATTGATCCGACATCAAACCTAGCAAGGTTTCACTGGCAAATGATTGAACATTGGATAATGTACCAAGAGTGGGCTCTCCTGTTACGACAGCTCAATCTTCTCTGAGCTAGGGTGCTCAAGATGTGACTTGGGATTTTTGGAAATTAAGCTCAGCCCATCAACATGTAGACCAGGCTGCTGAAAGGCAAATGCTGACTCCTCTTGTTCTAAATCAATTATCTTTCAAACTTGGTAACTTTAAGATGTGTGGACTTCAACTTAAGAAGTGGTGGGCTTCCACTCCCAGAATTCCCCAGACAGCCTGCTGTCTGGGGAATTCTGGGACTTGAAGTCTGCAAGTCTTAAAGGAGCCAAGTTTGAAACACACCGCTCTAAATGATACTTTCATTTTAAAGATTTAAATAGAGCAGGCTCATTTTTTTTCTCACCATTTCTTTTGATAACTCAATCAAGTTTGCAGCGGTTCTTTCAAGTCTAAAATCCTGGCGATTTGCTCATGCCCAAGTTTTATTTTTGGAAAATAATCTGGTGAACTGTAATATTTGTGGCCTACTTGGGAAGAGGAGAAAAAGAGAAGGAAGTATAAAAAAAGAAGAGAAAAAAAGTTTTAGAATTATACTGAAAAAAAGGCATTAATAAATTAGTGAAATGTCCAGTGTTTTCAGTGGTAGCCTTCCACAGGAAAATAATTCAAATGAGTTACTTTAAGTTAACCAAAAGTTGATATTTCTTCCCTGACCATGCTCTGATCTGCATCAGAAACTCATCTCTCCAAGGCTTAACTACAATAATAGCAAAAATAAAAGAAGCTGCAAGGTCTCTGCCCTGAAATGCTTTCAAATTAACCAACGATCCTGAGTGTCTTTAAGCATGAGATATGCTGAAAATAATCCTTTAGGTCTCTATTTGACTGAGTGGGTGTTAACACCGGGTGTTAAGAAGAAAGATACAATTTCAGCCATTTACTATAGGTCAATAAAGGCTGGCATTTATTAGTTGAAATCCAAAGGTTAAACAACCACCTTTCGCATCGTTTGAACTCGTAGCAGCAATTTCATAACCGATATGGCTACATGAAATACAACAGAAACTCCAACTGTAGAATTAGCATTCAAGCCAGTTTGGAAGAGTTTAAATTAAAAGTTCTGGAGAAACATTGGGGGAAAAAATGTTCTTAATCGCCCGAGAAGCATAAGGAATTGCATTAAAATCAAGTTTCCATAATTAGCTCTTGGACGTTCATAATTTTCCAGCCCGCCCAAAATTATATGATCTTTTAGGGCGAGCAATTTTTCTACTTGTGTGAGTTATATTTATAGAGGTAGTCCTCGACTTACAACAGTTCATTTAGTGACCGTTCAAAGTTACAGTGGAATTGAAAAAAATGACTTATGACCCATTTTTCACACTTACAACCCCATGGGTCATGTGATCAAAATTCTGACACTTAGCAACTGATTCATATTTATGGCAGTTGCTGTGTCCCTGGATCATGTGATCCCCTTTTGTGACCTTCTGACAAGCAAAGTCAATGGGCAAGCCAGATTCACTTCACAACCAGGTTTCTAACTTAACAACTACAGTGATTCACTTAACAACTGTGGGAAGAAAGGTTGTGAAATGGGGCCAAACTCACTTGACAACTGTCTCACTTAGCAACAGAAATCTGGGACTCAATCTTGCTCGTAAATGGAGGACTACTGGTTTTACTAACAAAATATTGTCCTTGGCTCATCAAAATCTGGGACAATCTTGAAGTTCAACCAAGTCCTATCTCTGTCTTCAGATAACTCCCAGCTGGCTCCTGATTTTCTCAGGGAAAACTCCATTAATACGTATTTATAGACATGTGCAGCTAGAGAGATTTACTAGAGCAGGGGTCTTCAAACTTGGCCCTTTTAGGACTTGTGGACTTCAACTCCCAGAATTCCTCAGCAAGGCACGCTGGCTGAGGAATTCAGGGAGTTGAAGTCCACAAGTCCTAAAAGGGCCAAGTTTGAAGACCCCTGTACTAGAACTTCAAATTCCTCATTGAAAATTGCAGAGGGCAAACTGTGGCCAGGATACCCTACATATTTCCATCTCGCTCCCCCGATTTGAAACCCATTCAAACGAAGACACTTGCAGACTAAACTCTGCTACCAACCGCATGAAAGGTAAATTGAGGAGAACAAGGCACAAAACGTCAGCCGGCCACGCTATCAAAGCTTTAGACAGATGTTTGGTGTATTCTCCTCATTCTAAGCATTTGGATGTTTCTGATACAGCAGAGAGAGGATACTTTGCTTCTCTGACATTCTCTCCTAAAAACACGGTGAACCCCTAGGTTACACTTTGTCTCCTAGTTACAATATTATAAGGCAAGAAAGGTAGCCTGTGCTTCTTCCAAAAAGAAATGGCGAAACACAATCAAACCTACTGTCACCTACTTTGCTAAATTTCCTCCGCCCTCCCACACATGGCTGATGTTGCAAGGCATGTCCAACCTGACCCAGAGGCCACAGATTTTGAATAAACCCCCATCAATCATGTAAAAGAGATGCTCTTGAGGAAAGTTAGAAACCATCCCATTTGGGTCTTCACAGAAAGAAAGAAAAAAGTAGAGACATTTGCTTTCTAAGGTGCATAACACTACATCGAACCTCTGTGTGCCACACATCGAAAGATACGGAAGGCAACATCAATAGTTTAGATAAGCCAGCATCAAGCAGGGCGCTGTAGTGAGGAAAGTGTCAGACCAAGGCTGGGAAGACCCAGGTTCGAGTCCAGCCTTAGTCATGCAGCCTCTCATCCACTTAATCCCTTTCACCCCAGAAAAACTTGACCAGAGGGTGTTAGGGATGTTGCTTTGAATCCCTTGGACAAAAGTGAGACGTAAATCTATGAACAATCTAAGATATGCAGATGATACCACTCTAATGGCAGAAAGTGAAGAGGAACTAAAGAGCCTCTTGTTGCGGGTGAAGAAGGAGAGTGCAAATGTTGGGTTGAAACTAAACATTAAGAAAACCAAGATCATGGCATCCAGCCCTCTCAATTCCTGGCAAAGAGATGGGGAAGAAATGGAGGTAGTGACAGATTTTATTTTCCTGGGCTCCAAGATCACCGCAGATGAGGACTGCAGCCAAGAAATTAAAAGACGCTTGCTCCTCGGGAGGAAAGCCATGGCAAATCTAGACAGCACACTAAAAAGCAGAGACATCACCCTGCCAACAAAAGTGCGTATAGTCAAGGCCATGGTCTTCCCAGTTGCAATGTATGGCAGTGAAAGTTGGACCATAAGAAAGGCTGAGCACCAAAGAATTGAGGCCTTTGAACTATATGGTGCTGGAGAAGACTCCTGCGAGTCCCTTGGACTGCAAGGTGATCAAACCGGTCAGTCCTAGAGGAGATCAACCTTGACTGCTCTTTAGAAGGTCAGATCCTGAAGTTGAAACTCAAAAACTTTGGCCACCTAATGAGAAGGAAGGACTCACTGGAAAAGAGCCTAATGCTGGGAAAGGTTGAGGGCAAGAGAAGAAGGGGACGACAGAGAATGAGGTGGCTGGATGGAGTCACTGAAGCAGGAGGCGTGAGCTTAAATGGTCTCCAGAAGATGGTAGAGGACAGGAAGGCCTGGAGGAATGTTGTCCATGGGGTCACGATGGGTCGGACATGACTTCGCAACTAACAATAACAAATCTAAAAAAGAAATAAAAGAAATCAACAGGCCCAAGAAAGATACAGCCAAGCCAAAACAAGGGGACAAAAATCTCCTATGGCTAGGATGAACTTCTCTTCAGCAGATGTCTGAATACTCAGAAATGATCAGGTGGATGCAGTACCTATTCCAGGAACCACACCTTTCTCTCTGAGGTCTACGGACATTTTCCATCATCCAGGTCATGGTCGTCCCAAAGATACTTTTCCAAAAGGCAACTGGACTTTCTTGTTTTGATTTGGGGTTTTTTTGGGGGGGGGGGGAATAATGTCTCAATTCTCATCTGAGAAGCCTCTTCAGTTCAGTTCTCTCTGTGGTACAACACACCAACCTGAGCAGTGGTGGGATTCAAATAGGTAAACAACCGGTTGTCTGTGTGAATGCCGCTTCCGGAAGTCTGTTCTGGGCCTGGGCAACCAAAAATTAGCTACCGGTCCTGCCGAAGTGGTGCAAACCGGCTGAATCCCACCACTGAACCTGAGCCTCTTAAAACACACACACACACACACACACACACACACCGGGGAGGAACTGTGATTCCAGAGATGGTGCTTCGAAAACCGATTGAGACAAGCCACGGGCCTCTTGCAGTCTTGGCACCTCCTGGAAAAGTGAGGTGGCTGCTTTAAAGACGCGGGTGACCTTGGATGGGTTTGTTAAAGCTACCACATCTTTTTGTGACATTGCTTTCGAAGGAGAACAATGTTCCTCTGGACAGCCTGTGTTGTTCATTCGATCTAACGAGACAGCCGAGACTTCTATTCTTTTGTTTGTTTGTTTGTTTGTTTTAAAACAATCTTTCCTGAAGTGGCAGCTTCCTCACACTCTTCCCACACCGCAACTGAATTCTGCGAAAAGGCAGCACGGAGACGAAGTGTTCCTTTCCATGCTGTTTGTGTTCCCTAGCAGCGCAACTGGGCGGCCGTCACTTCTCTGAGGGAAGCCTTGGTCTTCAGACACTCCTCAGGGGTCTCTTAAATCCCTGAAGAAATTTGTGAAGTAGTATTTCAAAACACCCCGTTCTAATTTTAGCAACGCAACCAAAATTATTCAAAGGGCCAGCTTCTACTGTTTAAACCGAGGAAGAGGTCCCTTAGACATCATGCCACAGAGAAATAATAACAACAACAATAGCACAAGGCTTATCCAGTTAAAAAAAAAAAAGCAATACGAACAGTCCTCAACTTACGACAGTTCATTTTAGTGACCCTTCAAAGTCACAACTGCCCTAAAAAAAGTGAACTGTGACCGTTTTTCACATTTACAACTGTTGCAGCATCCCCTCGGGTCGCGTGATCAAAATTCAGATCTTGGCTACTGACTCACATTTATGATGGTCGCAGCATCCCAGGGTCAGGCGATCCACTTTTGCGACCTCCTGACGTGCAAAGCCAATGGGGAAAGCCAGATTCACTTAACAACCAGGTTACTAAACTTAACAATTGCAGGGATTCATATAACAACTGCGGCAAGGAAGGTGGTCAAATAGGGCGAAACTCACTGAACTGTCTCTCTTAGCAACCTTAATTTTGGGGCTCGGTTGCGGTCATCGGTTGAGGACTGCCTGTATCCCAAACTTTCACAGCAAATAAATAAAGAAAAAGTTATAGATTAAAGCTCACCAAATATGAAAAAAAGCCTTAAAATTATAATTCAATGCATAGCGAGTATGGAGTGAGTCTCACTGAAACACCTGCAAACCACCCCTGAGTAAAAATGCACCAAATCATAAAGAAAAGAAAATGTGCTGGGTTTTTGTTTTGTTTCTCTGTTTTGCATCCTTTGTGTGCCTGTGTTGGTAAGGGCTGAAGCGCAATGCAATTTTCAACAATGAGGAATTGCCAGCCCTCCCTGAATTTCTTGTGACAAACAAAGGAGGAGAAATCCTAGAGTCTGCAACTGTATGCAGCACATTGGGTGAATTTAATTATCTTTCTCCTATGAAAGATTACTAAATCTTCAGGACCCGGTGTTGGGGCTCTGAGATAATCATTCAGAATGCACACAGTTTCAGATCTGGTTTCATTCAAAGAAGGATTATTAATCAAATGTCTGCCATAAACCACAGCAAATGGCTTTTTTTTGTTTTTTCCTTTTTTAAAAAAAAAAAAAAATCTCATTACAGTAGTCTCTCTTCTTTTTTTCCAGTGCTTTATATTATACACACAGTTATATATATTTTAGAATTCATTAGAACCATTTTAGAACCTATTAAAACTCATTAAAAAAAAAATCCCAGTTCACCCATAACTTAACTATACGTTTATAAAACAGACTGTTAACTTCCGTAGAATTTATCTCCCTGGTTTTGTACTGATGGGATATTTGCATCAATAGCCTTCATGTTGGAAATTCTGAAAACGGGAAGATTATATCAAATCCTTATTTTTTGGCATTGGGGATGGTCGATCTTTCCAGCTCTGGGCTACCGTTCAGATGCTTCTCACCTGCTGGGAAATGATTCTGCCACAACAAAAAAAAGCTCTTTTGGTCCGTGAGTTAATCCTTCCTTCCTCCTCTATCCTCCTCACAGCTCTTATACCCAACTGCTGACTCTGTTCACCTTGAATATTTTTTCTGTTGCAACATGGAAGGCAACCCACAGAAGGAAGGAAGTGCAAGGAAGTAAGATGATATCAAAACAAAATTTTGAAGCCCAATTTGCATGGATTATTTCCCTCTCAATCTAGACGGGTGTGCAGAGACCAAAACGTGAATCCTTAAGCATCAAACTATTCAGGTGAACGCGGACATTAAGAAGGGCCAGATCTCACCTTCGGTAGCCACCGGCCATTCAGTGGCTTTAAGAGGCAGCTAGTTCCTCATTACAGTCCCATTCTCTACACCACCCTTGAAAAGAGCGTGCATAGGATTGGTTAAGGTGTAAGCGAAAGAAAGACACTCACGGGGAAAAGGACCTCCGTAGGAAAGGGTTTGTGTAAAGCCAATGAGTTTGGGTGTTACGTGTGAGCTGCACCAAGGCTCTGACAATTCTTGTTAGGGAGCAAGTCTCACTGAACACAGAGGGCTGCCTTGCTGGATAACCAGGTAGAGAATGACATTTTCATCCTTAAAGTGTGGTCCATCTGCAACTGGAATAGGCTGGTTCTGCTGGTGAGGAACTAGATTCCCAGTCTTCAGCAAGACACACACACACACACACACACACACACACACACACACTGCTCTCTATGTCAAGCACACTTCTTTCCAAAGATGAGACTGGAACCATCCACAGTTCCTCTGTTTCAAGTATTAATTGAAGTTTCAACTTCAAGATGAAACCTCAACGTGGCAAGGTGGAATCTGGTCATGGAAAGGTTCTAAGACGCAGGCAGTTTCATGTTGGTGACCGCCAGGAACTTGAGGGAGAACAAGAAGCAGCCTCGGCCATGCCAGAGCAATGCACAGGTAGGTCTCTACCTGGTGTCAGGTAGGACTTCTCTCTCCTAGGACAGAATGAAGCAACATCTGGAAAAGAGGTGAGAACCGAGGAGGCAGGGAGGGCAAAAGATTGTCCATTTCTTAATTTCTTGCTACTGTATATTTAAGGGAATACCATGCACTTTTTCTGCCTCTGAGCCAAGCCAACAGGCTACACCATCCATGGTTCCTCATTCCCTGAGTTGAACCAGCTGTAGGGATGCCAAGGGCTGGCTTTGCTTTTGGCAATTGAGTCTCACAATAAGGCAGTATCTCCTCTCTTTTTTTCCCCTCCTCTTTCTTTGTCGCTTTCTTTGTCCACCTGGGATCGCTCAACATTTCTCACAGGAAGCCAGCCCTCCGATGTGGGCCAGCACGAATTGAAAAATTGGTCCCCTGGATATAGAAATTGGACTCGGTGGGCAAAGCTGAATCTTCATATATTTTGAGATCTGGAGGATTTCAGCTGGACAGATTCGAAGCGGTCCTCTTTTTCCTAGGTCAGAAAAGAAAAAAGTTTGAAGGTGGTCACTGATCCACCCAACAGAATTGAACAAAAGACCCCCTCCCTAACGTAGCGTTCTCGCTGAGACCAAGAGAAGTGTGGTTCCAGCAAGACTACAAAATAGCAATAGCAATAGCACTTAAGACTTATATACCGCTTCTCAATGCTTTTACAGCCCTCTCTAAGTGGTTTAAAGAGTCAGCCTGTTGCCCCCAGCAATCTGGGTCCTCATTTTACCGACCTCGAAAGGATGGAAGGCTGAGTCAACTTTGGACCAATTAGGATCGAACTGCTGGCAGTAGGCAGAATTAGTCTGTAATACTGCATTCTAGCTACTGCGCCACCACAGCTCTTAATAATAGGGAAAATATAACAAAAATATAATATATATTATATTTCATAACAAAATATGTTAAAATATAACAAAACAAAAGTCAAATCAAAATGGTAATTTGATTTTTGACACTTGCTGACTGTGTAGACACAACTATGTAACTCTTTTAGCCATGATATCCAAATGGTTTGCAACCACCTTTGTCTGGAATGGGTTTTTCCCCCCCAGTTTTCCAGGCTAGTCTACAGCCCTAGGATCCCCTGGTGGTCTCCCATCCAAGTACTAATCAAGCCTTCCCTTTGTCTAGTTCTAAACCAAATCATTGACAAATATATATATATATATATATATATATATATATATATATATATATATATATATTATTTATATACCGCCCTTCTCCCGAAGGACTCAGGGCGGTGAACAGGGCAATACATGTTAAAAAACAGTAATACAAAAATTAAAAGAGATTAAACAAGATGCCCCTAAAAACAATAGAATAAAACAAAACCCACAATAAAAACCCTAACCCATCCCCCATCAGGCCAGGCCGGCTTGTTCGAATAAGTAGGTCTTCAGATCGCGTCGGAAGGAGCGAAGGTCAGGTGCCATCCGGAGCTCAACCGGCAACTGATTCCATAAAGCCGGTGCGCCCACAGAGAAGGCCCTCCCCCTGGGGGCCACCAGCCGACATTCCCTGACCGGCGGCACCCTGAGGAGGCCCTCTCTGTGGGAACGCACAGGGCAGAGGGAAGTTGACGCCGGCAGCAGGTGATCCCCGAGGTACTCTGGACCCATGCCATGTAGGGCCTTGTAAACCATCGTCAGAACCTTGAATCGCACCCGGAAGACAACTGGTAGCCAATGCAGCTCGCGGAGCAAAGGTGTAACATGGGAGTACCGGGAAACTCCCAAGACAACTCTCGCGGCTGCATTCTGTACCAGTTGGAGCCTCCGAGTGGTCTTCAAGGGAAGCCCCATGTAGAGAGCGTTGCAGTAGTCCAGACGAGAGGTCACGAGCGCATGAGTGACCGTACACAGGGCATCCTGGTCTAGATAGGGCCGCAACTGGCGCACCAGGCGAACCTGGGCGAAAGCCCCCCTAGTCACAGCCACCATATGATCTTCTAAAGTAAGTCATGAATCTAGGAGGACTCCCAAGTTGCAAGCCCTATCTACGGGGGGTAAAAACTCACCCCCCATAGAAAGAGGTGGAATATTCTGAATATCCCGGGATGCCGGTATGCACAGCCACTCAGTCTTGTCAGGGTTGAGTTGAAGTCTGTTCCTCCCCATCCAGACCCGAACCGCTTCCAGGCAACGGGACATCACGTTGAGGGCATCACTGGGGTGGTTTGGGGTCAAAATGAAAAGTTGGGTATCATCGGCATACTGATGATACCCAACTCCAAAACCACGAATGATCTCACCCAGCGGTTTCATATAGATGTTGAACAGGAGAGGCGAGAGGACCGACCCCTGAGGAACCCCACAAATGAGAGACCTCGGGGTCGACCTCTGCCCTCCTGCCAACACCGACTGCGAACGTCCCAGGAGATAGGAGGAGAACCACTGAAGAACTGTGCCTCCCACTCCCAATCCCCTGAGACGCCGCAGCAGGATACCATGGTCGATGGTATCGAAAGCCGCTGAGAGTCCATTAGAAGCTTTTAGATAGACATTGGCTGCACTTGAGGATTGAATTATCTAATTTTACAAGTTCCCATGGAACATTTAATTGCAAAAGAAAATAAATAAATAAATAAATAAATAAATAAATAAATAAATAAATAAATAAATAAATAAATCAGACAGATGGGTACATATGACAAAGGCACCAACCCACACAAATTCAAAACCAAAATAAGCAGCCCCTCTTCTGGATACAGCTGCCAAGTCTCTCTGGATAAGCAGATGGTGTGAACCGCGCATTTAACTACCTGTAATGTTTGGACTGCTGCCAAATTATACGCAGATGCAATTATCCGTGTCTGTTCTCCAAACACAGGATGGTACGAGGTCCAAGTACAGCGAAACACAGCAGCTTCAAACGCAAGCACTGGCTTGCGAATCATTAAAGCAGCCCTGTCTCTTTTCTGGATCAGACAGGCATCGCGGGAAGGTTTCCGCTACAGACACACGATTCCAGAAAAGAGACACAGCTGCTTTAAGAAGTGATGGACGTGGGCCGCATTTGTCCTTTTGGAGGTTCCAAATCAAGCCTAAAGCCCTGTACAAACCCAGGGGTTTTAAAGGTGGCAATGGCAGCGACCTGCTTTTGAGGGTCTTCTTCTAGCCTCCCTAAAGGCTAAAAAGCAATCCAAAATTATTTGTGTTAGGCTTATGGTGTTAGCCTACAATGTTGGGTTGAAAATATATTAACCATGATGTTATGTCTTTAAGATGTTAATTGGCCAATGGGTGTGTAAGTGTTCTCATGGCCATAAGAGGGAGCTAGTAACATAGCTTCTTTCTCTGTCTGAATTCACTGCTCTCTACTATTACTGTTTTTGCTCTGTTACTGTGATAAACCTGAACTGTGTATTGACCTCTGGACCGGTAAGAAGACTTTGTATTTTGGATTACTCCTTGGACTATTGCTATTGTGTATGACCTGGACTGTTTATTTTTGACTGTGCATTTTTGTTTTTACACCACCTCAAAAGTAAACTACTTTTTGATTTTACAACTCAGTGTACTCTTGTGTTTACTGTGTGACTCTTACTGCTCTCAGTACCCTTCCTTGTCTGTGCAACTCTTTGGTAGCACAAGGAGACCTCTGCACAACAAATTCCTTAACAATTTGCTCGCCCTGCTTCCAATGATCTCACCAAATCATCTGGCCTCCTGTCTTCTTCTTCAGAAGATGCTCCAACTTGAAATAATAGAACCAAAAAAGGCATTTCATCTCTTCAAATTAGGGAAAGATGACCCATGAAATCAGGAACTGAACTTGATTATCTAACCTCACGTATAGCGGGGTGTGTGTGTGTGTGTGTGTGTGTGTGTGTGTGTGTACCTGTGTGCGAGGACTGAGTTTCCACCTATTACATTTTGTACCTAGTTTGCATACCTATCCCACACTGGGGGAGGGAGGAGAATTATCTTTCAAGTACCACTTTTTATTCGGCTCACTCAGCTCTTGTTAAAACGTTCCATTTTGAAGATGCTTATTGTCTAAATTTTAAATAGCTTTCTAAAGATTTTCTGGAAGCTGCTTTGAGGTTGAGGGAGAGAAAGGGACATGACCGTTTTACGGGAATGAACTCCCTCGAGTGAAAAAGGAAAAAAAATAACCAATGAGCAAGGGGGGGGGGGGAAATCACATGAAATGCAGAAAGGATTTTGCACGTTAAGAAACAATAATAATGAAATTGCATAGAGGATGCTCCTTATAAAGCTTGTGCTGTGCAATGACCAGTTTTATTTATTAAATATTCCATACAGGTGGTCCTCAACTTACAACTGAAATCAGGACCAGAATTTACAGTGCAAAGCAAGGCAATTGTTAAGTGGGTTGTGACCGATTTTATGACCTTTTTTGGTAGGTGGATAGCAATAGCAATGACACTTGTATACCGCTTCAGAGTGCTTTACAGCCCTCTCTGAGGGATTTTACAGTCAGCCTATTGCCCCCCAACAATCTGGGTCCTAATTTTACCCACCTCGGAAGGATGAAAGACTGAGTCGGTCAGGATCAAACTGCTGGCAGTGGGCAGAGTTTGCCTGCAATGCTGCATTCGAACCACTGCACCACCATGATCAAAGGGATGTCCTTTGTGGCAGCTGCTATGAGTGCCTTAGAGCAGGGGTCCTCAAACTTGGCCACTTTAAGACTTGTGGACTTCAACACCCAGAATTCTGGGAATTGAAGTCCACAAGTCTTAAAGTGACCAAGTTTGAGGATCCCTGCCTTAGAGGATGTAGGTGCTTTAATATTCCGGGATACGGTATTTTGCTTTCAGCAATGACTTTGGAGAAATGCTTTTCCTTTGTGGTATGGGTCCCAGATAGTTGGCTTGCTTAGATATTTTCATCTCATTGACTTCCACATTTTTCTAAACAGCAATAGCACTTAGACTTATATACCGCTTCACGATGCTTTACACAGCCCTCTCTAAGTGGTTTTACAGAGTCCGCATTTTGCCTCCAACCATCTGGGTCCTCGTTTTACGACCTCAGAAGGGTGGAAGGCTGAGTCAACCTTGAGCTGGTCAGGATCGAACTGCAGGCAGCAGGCAGAGTTTGCCTGCAATGCTGCATTCAAACCACTGTGCCACCCAGGCTCTGCAGTGGTTATATAAATCGTGGTCATTAAGCAAATGCTGCTTTCCCTATGGACTTTGCTTGTTGGAAGCTGATTGGGAAGGTCAAAATGGAGATCACGTGATCCAAGAATGCTGGAACCATCATAAATATATGCCAGTGGCCAAACACCAGAATTTGATCTCATGACCATGGGGATGCTGGATGATGGTCATAAAACACATTTTTCTGTGCTATTGTAACTTCAGTCACTAAAGGAATGGTGATAAGCGGAGGATAGCTGTTTTGGCACAATTAGTCAGTGGAACGGCTTGCCTCCAGAAATTGTGGGTGCTCCATCACTGGAGACTTTTAAGAAGAGACTGGACAGCCACTTGTCAGAAACAATCTAGAGCAGGCATGTCAAACACAAGGCCCGCGGGCCGGATCCGGCCCGGGGAATGCCCAGATTTGGCCCCCAGGGGCTGCCCCAGAAATGGCAAGGAACCGGCCCGCGCTGCCCCAGCCCTGGCCCACTGCAAGCCAACCGGGTGCCCTGAAACACGTACACAGAAACGGTGAGCGATCAGGGGCTGGTGGTGTGCAGCAGCAGCAGCTACAGCTCATTTGCCTCAGCCTGCCCCGCCCCTCCCAGCTTAACCCCGCCCCTCCCAGCCCCGCTCTACTTTGCCGGGCTTCTCCTCCAGTCACTCTGCTTTGCCAGGCAGCCTCCCCATGCCTGGCCCCCTTTTGCAGGGCCTTTCCTCGCTTTCCCAGCACCCCAGAGCACGCCCAGCCTGTAGGAGGAAAGGCACGGATACAGCTGCCGGCTCCCAGTCGCCCTCTCCACCACGTGGCAGGGCCAGAGAGGGGAACGCAGTAGTCAGGCAGAGCTGCAGCCTGGAACTCTGTGGTGGCTGGAGAGAAAGGGTGAGAAGGAGAAAGCAGGAAGGGTTTCTCTCTCTCTCTCTCTGTGTGTGTGTGGGGGGGGGGGGATCTTTCACCTTTCTTCCCCCCCTTCTCTTTTAAATCTCTTCCTGCTCTGTTCAGGAAGGGTTTCTCTCTCTCTCTCTCTGTGTGTGTGTGTGTGTGTGTGTGTGTGTGTGTGTGTGTGTGTGT
>JAKJMR010000103.1:750213-761921 GCA_024449315.1 Daboia siamensis | reverse complement strand
GGAAGGAAGGAAGGAAGGAAGGAAGGAAGGAAGGAAGGAAGGAAGGAGATTGGAATAAGAGAGAGGGAGGGTCTGAGGGAATTCCTGCTTTAGCACTTGGCCACCAGCAGCCCTGTTGCCCTTTCACCATCTCCTGGTGGGCTCCCATCCTATTGCTGAGGATGCTTTGGTTACAAAGCCAGGTCTCCTCACATGGAGAGGGAGTGGACCTCCCTTTGACCCATGCACTTTGTCCTGTACCCACCATGAGCAACCTGGCCAAGGAGAGGGAGGACAGCAGCAGCAACCTTGAGGAGGTAAGCGCAGGTGGGCGCCCCCTTGGGGGAGTGTGGCTAGGCAAGGTGGGGCTGTGGGGTCCTGGTGCCATGGGAGCTCAAGGGTCGAGCTGGGCTCTTGACCTTCACTGCCCGGGGCTCCAGGCAGTTCATGCCACCGTCCAGTTCGTGCACAGCCTGAGGCTCAGTAAGCTCCTCCAATGGACCATGCCCCAGTCCCACCCCACCTTCCGCTGGAGACCCTCAGATTTGCCCCAGTCCTGCCCAGGCCCGCACAGGTGCCCCCGATGTGAGTGATGTCAAGCTGGCCACGCCCCACTCAATAAGCCACGCCCATGCTCACCACACCCACCCGGCCCCCCAATGGCAACCACAATGCTGATGTGGCCCTCAATGAAATTGAGTTTGACACCCCTGATCTAGAGGGTTCGACTAGAAGACCTCCAAGGTCCCCTCCAGTTCTGTTATTCTGCTATCCTTCCTTCCTTCCTTCCTTCCTTCCTTCCCTCCCTCCTTTCCTTCCTTCCTTCTTCCCTCCTTTCTCCATCACTGGAGCTTTTAAGAAGAGACTGGATAGCCACTTGTCTGAAAAGGTATAGGGTCTCCTGCTTGAGCAGGGGGTTGGACTAGAAGACCTCTAAGGTCCCTTCCAACTCTGTTATTTGTTATTTTCCTCTAAATTATTCTGTTGTGATACTTCAGAGGACCAGATACCACTGCAATCAGAAATTTCTTCTTGTAGTTCCCACGCTTACCTTCGTGGCCAGGGATTTGAGTTTTCCTAACAGCGACTGTTTATTCGAATACACTATTTCCTCTTCGTTGTCTTCTCCTTCCATGATCGCACAGCTATCAGCGGCCGGAAGCTCGCACTCTTTTGAATTGGCCGTCATAACCAGTTTCGAATATTTATACTCCAATCTGCGGAAACCAATACAGACAGAAGCAATGTTGGCGCTAAAGTGACTGCTTTGATTAAAGAAAAAGAAAAAATACAGTTACTTTTGTTTCCGGACTCTGCTTGCGGTGGGGGGGTGGGGTGGGAAATTAAACCTTGATTTTGCTTTTTTGCCTATTTAGATAGGTTTGCTTTTTATAGAAATGGCTAGTTTATATTACCATGCAAAAGTAAAAAGTTGAGGTTTGATGTTATTATCTTATTCTGCTGCACCAAAGGGAGTTGGAAGTCAACGCTTTTTCCTTCTCCCTCTCCTATTCTCCCACTATTGTCTTTTGTATTTTATATTATAAACTAATTTTTTTTTAAAAAAAAAAAAAAAGAACCAACGTTGTCAACTCACAGAGACTATAACTGGGAGTATTAATCAGCGAGATAAGAAAAGATTCTTCTTCCGGTAGATATTTAATACAATTAAGCAGAGCTTCCTACCAGTTTCAGAAGCAAGGCAACGCAAACATAAGTTGCATATCAAAAGCACGGAAGACTTTGGGGGAGTTTTCAGAGGCCACCCCTCCCTCTCCTGCATAATTTATGGTGCAAGTTGACAAGAGTCCTGCAGTTTGGCTCCCTTAGCAAGGCAAGGTGCCAAAGTAAGAGTGGGGAATCAGGAAAGGGGAGGTGGGCCAACGGAACTCTCCACCAATGGGAGGACAGACTGTCTCTCAAGAGAGACAGGAAGCAAAGTAATCATCTGCACACTGATGATGTTACCTAGTTTGGTAATGAAACGTCTGCGAGAAAACCAGCAAGCTTAGAGAGCACCAAGGAACCCAAATTAGATCTCACCCATTTGCTGTAGCCTCACAACGGCATCATTATAAAATGACGCCGTTGTGAGGCTACAACAAATGGGTGAGATCTAATCAACGTGGCATCCCATTTGAAGTGGCTTCAGCAAGGACCACACGAGACAGCTGGCTCCAGATCCGGTAACCGGCATCTTCGTGCGGCGTGCCGGACCCCGCTATGAAGTCAGTTGCCGATTCGTCCGGGAGTTGGCACCACCGTGCAGTTTACATGCCAGAATAGTTCAGATTTAGTTGGCATGAAATGCTTACAGAGTCTGTCCATGAGTTCCGCGTAGGGTACTGAGGTGACTGGTTCAGGGCTGAAGAGTCTGACAGCCACGTCATACACGGCTGGCCCACTGAGGCATAGGAGTGCCGCTGCCTTGGACTGGTCGTCCGTGATTTTGTTGACCAGCAGGAAGCCGTCGACCTGGCCCCAGTGCGACTCCCAACACTCTAGATGACGAATGTCGAACTCACGGATATGCCCGAGGTTGGCCATGCTATCCCGGTCCGGAGTACTGCTTCATGAGTGTTTTTAAGGAAGTTGTACTTCCCGCCCTGTGACTTCAGCGGTTACTAGCTCTTGGCCGCTGGAAGAGATTCTCTTTCCCCGGCTAGTAACTTCAGCTTTGGGAAGCAGAGTATCCCATCCTCGTCGCCAGTGAAGTGGCTTCAGCAAGGACCACACGAGACAGCTGGCTCGAGTTGAGAACCTTTATTGGAGAGGAACCGGGCAGCTGACAGACTAGAGGCGCCTACTTTTATACCCCAGCTGGCAGGCTGGTAGCCAATCCGTTCAGCGCCTGTTTCCCGTTGCCAAGCGAGGACCAATTGACGGTGGCTGGTTTTTGACAGCCTGGAGCTGTCAACAGTTTGCCGCGCTTGCGCAGTTCATCGGGGCCTTGACAGCTGAGAGCTGTCAAGCTGCCGCGCCTGGGTATTAACTCTCAGCAGCTTTTGACAGCTGTCAAAAGCTGCCGCGTGATTCTGTCTCTTTTTTACCTCATAACTATTTACACTTTATCACTGTAATACTTAATACATTATGGTATAACATGTAATACATAACACCATTTTGCCCCCTTGTTGATTTGGCTATGATTTCTTGTTAATGAGATTTTTTTTTTTTTTAAAGGTGGATTCCTTCTTGAGATGGTTAATTTGGGGGGAAAGGATAAACAGAGTCACTCCAGAAACTCTTGTCAGCTGAGATCTAGAAAGCCAGGACCCTGAGCTGAATTGAACTCTGCAAAATCAGCCAATCAACTAGATTTCTCCTTAAAAGGACATAGGGCACTCACTTCTGATTTTTCTTCCAGAAGTAGCAAGTTAAGGCAATGAGCAGGACTCCTGTGAAGGCACCAACCCCTGCGCCGACTTTCAGCCAGAAATCCACCGTTTCACAAATTATAATCTTTTTTTCAGGCAAGGAAACCCCTTTTATACAGAACTTCGGTTCATTCCAGACATATAAGGTTTCCTATGAGAGAGAATGAATGAATGAATGAATGAATGAATGAGTCATCAATCAAGCAATCAAGCAATTTTATACATTTGATTTTTCGTAGGAGACAATTCCACTCAGTTCTACGGAGCTTACATTTACAGTAAGCAATGACATATTAAGTCAATCCCAGGCCAGCTAAGGAGAAGTAAGAAATAATGCACATATATACAAGTAGATACGTTTTTTATTTAAATAGTTTAATATTAAACTGGAACATCCTAGGAGCCTAAGGATCTAATCAACCATCATCTATGATTTCCAGTGAGGACAAATAATTCCACCGTAAGTAAACAGTCAGGATAGGAATGCAATTAGTATTGTTCTTTCCCCCTTTCTCTCTTCCTCGTTGTAAAGCACATTTAATTGACTCCTCTCTGTTATGTTTCTAAACAAGACCTCATATTCAAGATATTTCTTCTATCTGCACACTGCTGAAGATACGCTTTTGCTTAAGAAGTACTTACCTGTCTGGGCCATCCTATTCTTAGCATCTTCTGTAAGAATCTTTGCAAATAACAAGGACAAGGTCTTCCATTTATGGGGATTCTCAGTCATCCAGGTCATGGTTGTCCCAAAAAGTGCTTTTTCAAAAGGCAACTGGACTTTGTTGCTGTTTTTTCCTTGAAGACATTTTGCTTCTCATCCAAGAAGCTTCTTCAGTTCTGGAGAAGTTCTTCAGTTCTCCAGAACTGAAGAAGTTTCTTAGATGAGAAGCAAAACGTATTCAAGGGGAAAAAACAAAGAAAAATCCAGTTGTTTTTTTGAAAAAGCTGCTTTGGGACAACCATGACCTGGATGAATGAGACTTTCCACAGACAGAAGACCTAGTCCTTTTTACTTGGGACTAGATCTTCCATTCAAACAATACTTTTCACCAGCCATATATTATTTTATATCCTGCGGCCATCTTAATATATGGCTGCATTTAAGAGGATTGGCAAATTTCTCACCCTTTTTTTTTTATTGAAAAGTTTTACGTTTTCTTTTGAATACAAGATCTCCAATGGCATTCATCCACACCCATTTTTGTCCCCAAAGAACAGATCTAGTGGCTTCCATAAAACCAGCCAAGGATCAACCGGGGGTTTGTAAACAACTCTCTTCAACAACTGGCACCTTATTCCTTTCTTTGTGTTTCTCATTTAAAATGATTTTAAGTCTTAGTATATTCTCATATTTTGAAGTACTTATGTTTCAGCTCTGCTCGTGGAAGAAAAAAAAAATGAAGACCCAAAGTCACTGATGGCGCCGTCATGGTTCCGATGAATGACACAACTCAAACAAGTTGCAGGCACACTATTTATCTAAAAGTCTTTGTAATGTAACGAAACATCGGTAATAATAATAATAATAATAATAATAATAATAATAATAATAATAATAATAATAATAAGAAGAAGAAGAAGAAGAAGAAGAAGAAGAAGAAGAAGAAGAAGAAGTTGGAAGGGACCTAGGAGGTCATCTAGTCCAACCCCCTGCTCAGGCAGGAAACCCTATAACATTTCAGGCAAATGGCTGTCCAATCTATTCTTAAAAACTTCCAATGTTGGAGCATTCACCACTTCTGGAGGCAGGTTGTTCCACTGGTTAATTGTTCTAACTGTCAGGAAGTTTCTCCTTAGTTCTAGGTTGCTTCTCTCCTTGACTAGTTTCCATCCGTTGCTTCTTGTCCTGCCTTCAGGTGCTTTAGAGAATAGCTTGACTCCCTCTTCTTTGTGGCAGCCCCTGAGATATTGGAAGATTGCTATCATGTCACCCCTTACCCTTCTCTTCGTTAAACTACACATACCCAATTCCAGCAACCGTTCCTTATATGTTTTAGCCTCCAGTCCCCCAATCATCTTTGTTGCTCTTCTCTGTACTCTTTCTAGAGTCTCAACATCTTTTTTACATCGTGGTGACCAAAACTGGATGCAGTATTCCAGGTGTGGCCTTACCAAGGCATTGTAAAGTGGTATTAGTACTCATGGAGGGATGCCAGAATCTGAAATCTCCTCCCCCCAAAGCCATTGTAACACACACACACAATCCTCGCCCTTATCTACACGTCATAAATCACATTATCCAATTAGTTTTACACATGAGGTCCCTCCTCCCATTCTGTACGCTGCCTTTTCTTATCTTCTCAAAATAGTCTTTAGAAAATTCCCTCCCTTCAAGATTCAAAGTGAAGCAGTTTAAACAAAAGGCTGCCTCTTACATTGTCAGCGCAAAAACATGTCAATGTTTGCAGCGTTGACAGGCACATTTGGGATTCCTCACGCCCCACCCAAATTTGTAACAGAATTAGAATTGTTAATCAGATAGAAAGCATAGCGTCCAACTACACCACCTGTGTTGATCCTGCCACCAAAGATGTAACCAGTTAATTACCTGGTGCCCCTTTTTACAAGCCCCTTCGATCTCGTGATAGTCCTGCTCGTTACACATGGGACAAGCTTCTGCGCTTTCCCACAAGAAGTGGAATATACACCCATCACAGGTACCTGCGGGACAAGAACTGGAGGAAAAAAATACTGGCTGGGTTAGAGGGATGCATTCAAAAAGGGAGAACATTGTTAACTTAATTGGTTCTCAAAGAGTCTTCTACCGTGTCACCAGTGCATGTCCTGCAAAAAAAGTTGGCCATAAACGATGTTCTGAAAATGCAGAACAATGGCCTATTGCTAAATTCACCTCCTACATCCAAGATATTATGAGCACTCTGCTTCTTCAATGGGCGGCATCTTAGTTACTCAGTGGTGCTTTCAGCCATCCTCCAACAAGGGATCCGGCTGGAGTCTAATCTCTAACACGTGGTCTTTTCCTCCTTCTCTTCTTCTGATTCTGAGTTAGCAGCATGCACACATCTGGAATCATCCAGGGGCTGGTCTTTTTCAAGCATCAATTTTACACACTGTTTATAGTTTAGTTTGCAGATGGTTAAGAGTTCGGCCTGGTGCAATTATGGAAAGGAAAGGGATCCAATCTAAACTACAAGGTCAAATTCGGCAGAGCCTGTCTAGGAGGAAAAAAATAAAACAAAAATTCTATGGAGTAAGAGTGAAATATGTTAGGAAGAAGAATACGAGCAAGATATTCTAGACCAGTTTTTAAGATGGTCTTCAGGGATCTGTTCTGTGGAGAGATTTCAAAGCAGGGGTCTTCAAACTTGTCCCTTTTATGACTTGTGGACTTCAACTCACCAGAATTCCTCAGCCAGCATGCCTGGCTGAGGAATTCTGACAGTTGAAGTCCACAAGTCCTAAAAGGGCCAAGTTTGAAGACCCCTGTTTCAAAGCATTGGTGAACATGGATGGGGGGAAAAGTTAAGTCTTTATTTTCATTAAATTCTTAGCAGAATTTAGACCCAAAGGGGCAGTTCAAAAGGCAACTTGGACTTTCTGGATATTTTTTTTTTTCCTTTTTTCACTTCTCATCCAAAAAGCTTCTTCAGTTCTCAACTTCTCGTGACTGAGAAGCAAAGTGTTTTCAAGGAGGAAAAAAACAACAAGAACCAAGTTCTGCTTCCTTTTCAACAGCACCATTGGGACCACCCTGGGGCACTAAAAAACTTCACTTTTCATTCATTACAAGGAGTCCTCAGCCTTTGACATCAATAAGGACTAGAACAGGGGACTTCAAACCTGGCCCTTTTATGACTTGTGGACTTCAACTCCCAGAATTCCTCAGCCAGGCACGCTGGCCGAGGAATTTTGGGTATTGAAGTCCACAAATCATAAAAGGGCCAAGTTTGAAGACCTCTGGACTAGAATTTCCTTTGCTAAGGGATGCATCACAGGACAGTAGAGGTGCTAGAACAGCGGCAATTCCAAAAACTGGCTGTAACTACCATTCATACAGTACCATCACTGAACGAACGGCCGTAGGTAAAAGGCCTACTTGTGTTGAATTTGGGCAACAAAGTAATTGACAGATGGCTCCAAAAATGTTGGTTAACTTGAATAAATCTCACTATCTAATATTATCGGAATTATTTTTAATATTTTGATAAGCGGGAGTAAGAAGTTTCCTTTGGGCATTTTATTTTATGCAACAAAATACGTTCTCTCTGAGAAGGAGCCCACGGATTTTTGCCGGGTGTTTCAGAAGGATCCATGGCACAAAATGGTGGAGAAAGCCTGCTCAAGAGGCTCTCCAGATTTTACTTAAATTGAAGGTGAAAGCGAACGTCAAGGTGGTTCTTCCAATAACGTTCCGAAAGAATTGCACAAGAATCTGAAACATGTTAAATTATTCAGAAAGACGGAGATCTCTTTGAGAGGCCTCTGCTTGAATTTCTCATCGTTAACACACACCTGGGAACTGAAATGTCTCCCTGGCCAAGTTTCGTGGGGTTGCACCTCATTGTCACAACAGACACACGCCCATTTTCACAAGTGGCTGAAACTCCTGAAGACCTGGACAGAAATAAGAAGGGGAAAAAATCCAGATGTTATTTAGAGAGATGCAGAGCTCTCTGCCTCCTGCACTGAAAAACCAGGTGTTTTCATAGCTTCATTAATTTTTTTGGAGGGGTGGAGTCTTCTCCCATTCTTGTCTCAGCTGCAAATTAAGCTGCCAGTTTTTATAATATTTATTAGCAGCTCTAAGACTTGGCAATAAAATAAAGATAATCTTGAGTCAAGCTCTACCCTGGTGACTTCAAGAATACATCCAAGCTATTTCAATGGCAACAATATGGAGATTTATTGCCATTGCATTTTTTCAGATTGTGACTATGATTGTGATTGTGATTGTGACTGTGACTATGACTATAATAATGATTAGTACTAGTAGTATGGGGATTTTATGCCATTGCATTCTTTCAGATTAATGTGTGTGTGTGTGTGTGTGTGTGTGTGTGTGTATAAAAGGGACGCGGTGGCTCAGTGGGTTAGGACGCGGAGCTTGTCGATCAGAAGGTCGGCAGTTTGGCAGGTCGAATCCCGAGTGCTGCGTAGCAGAGGGAGCACCTGTTACTCGTCCCAGCTTCTGCCAACCTAGCAGTTCGAAAGCACGTAAAAATGCAAGTAGAAAAATAGGGACCACTACGGTGGGAAGGTAACTGCCTTCCGTGCGCCTTTGGCGCCTAGTCATGCCGGCCACATGACCACGGAGATGTCCTCAGACAAACGCTGGCTCTTTGGCTTTGAAACGGAGATGAGCACCGGCCCCTAGAGTTGGAAACGACTAGCACGCATGTGCTGATATAGATAGATAGTTAGATAGATAGATAGATAGATAGATAGATAGATAGATAGATAGATAGATAGATAGATAGATATAAATATAGAGATATAGATAGATAGAGATATAGAGATATAGAGATATATAGAGATATAGATATATAGATGAGGACCCAGATTGTTGGGGGCAATAAGCTGACTTTGTAATAATGCCGCTTGGTGTGTGTGTGAAAACCCTGGTAAGCAGGCATATACATAGAATGAAGGCTACTGCTAAGCTTGTAAGCCGCCCTGAGTCTTCGGAGAAGGGCGGGATATAAACGGAATTAAAATAAAATAAAAATAAATATAGATATATAGATATAGATATAGATATAGATGATATAGATATAGATGATATAGATATAGATATAGATATAGATATAGATAGAGATAGAGATAGAGATAGAGATAGAGATAGAGATAGAGATAGAGATATTACGGCCAAAATTTAAACCGGAATTGGCTTGTTGACTTCCAGAATGAAGGGCCCTTGGTGCTCTCTGAGCCTGGCTGTTTTCTGGCAGATGTTTCATTACCTAAACTGGGTAAGCCCATTAGTGGTGCATAATGTCACCTAGTTGGTTCATGAAACACTTGCAAGAAAACCACAAGTTCAGAGAGCGTCAAGGACCCACAGTCTTCCTCCTCCACCTCCTCCTCTACTCCACAAAGTCCTCCCTTTCTAGCACTGATGAGGTTACCTAGTTGGGTCAGGAAACATCTGCAAGAAAATAACCAAGCACAGAGAGCGCCAAGGAGGCCACAGTTCAACCCTGAGCTACAAATATTCTCCTTTATTAAGTCCCAGAATATTCAGCTGGAGCAACAGCCTGGGGTAAGGAGCAGAATGTCTTTCAATTGTGCCATGAGAGACTTCATTTCCCCAATCAGAATGTAGCCACGGGAAGAGCAAGAATAAAATTGGTTGACCGGGAAGAACAACTGAATCCTACAGAAAAAGGACAAATGTAGCAAGAGGGGGAAAAAAAGGAAGCATGATATTAGAGGAGGGTTATAACATCCACAAACAAAATAAATTATGGTGTCTCCTGACTACTGAATTTGGTCCTCGATGACAACGTAAGCTTCTCTTGAATTTTTACTTTCCTTCTGCAGATACCAAAGGAGTACGAAGCATCGAGCAATTTCTTCTCCTACTTACTTGTAATAGAAATGAACATCGGGTAGCTTTGTTTCAGATTGCTCAAAGATTTCTGGCTTAATATTAATATTTCCTAGTGTAGTTTCAACAGTTGCTCCTGCAAAGAAGAAAAGAAAACTGTTTCTGAAAGAATCTATAGGTGGTTGGGAGGAAAACTATATATTCCAAAAAAATTAAAATGTGATCAGGCAGATTTGATTGGTTACAATGCAACTGGTCTAAGGCCAAACTGATATAGCTGCCAGCCTTAGACCTGAACTAGTGAGTTGTGCTGCTTTTGTTCGGCTCTGTGTTTGTGGTGGTGCCATGCCACATCAGCCACTTTAAACCCCTCCAAACCACACAATAAGCAAACTGACACCCACTATAAAAACATGGCACCACCACAAACACGGAGCTGAGACCAGCCCATCCACTCAAAACACATCCCCACCCAATCAGAACACAGCCCCCATTCAAAACCCACCCAATCAGAACACAGCTAACCCCCCACCCAATCAGAGCACACCTCCACCCACAGAACACACCTCCTCTGGCAGTTTAAAAAAGAAGAAAAAACAGCCACTACGACACACTTCTCCCAGAAGAACGAAGCTGAAGCCATATATATATCTCATTTTCCAAAAGATACTATTACCAAAACTGCTATCCAGCGTGTTATCTTGGAGTATCTCCAAACTTGAGGTACATCTCAAGAGCTTGAAGAACATCTCAAGAACTTGAAGCTCCAACCTGGAAGTCTACTCTGCAGGTAATATTAAATCTCAGTAGTATCTCTTGGATCTACTGTGGGGGCCATGAGGAATGGGGAAGCAGGATTTGTCCCTAGAGTGAGAATCTGAGAAAGGCTTCCAGATCCAAGAAATGCAATCCACTTACTCTCAAATATATATTTATTTTCTGTATCTATTTATAACTATTGAGGGAAAAATGGAATGAAAAGATTGAGCTAAACACCACAAATCAATCTCAATTCCTGCTGATTATATAGACATCTATTGCCAAGTAATTTTCTTGGCAATAATAAGCAGCAGATCTACCGTTGTCCTCTTAAATTTCCCGTAGTGAAATTTAGCCTACATTCTGGGATTTCTTAATAGTCTCCCTTTCAAATGTTAGGAAATTCGATAGTTTAGCTCCTTCTAAGATCACTGTACCGATATATAAGTCAAGGAAGACTTTGCTCCCTCTTGGTCCTAACAGAAAACATCTGTCACCATGCCATGGCTCCCATGTTAGTCAAAGATGATGTCCTGAGGTCAGGGTCTATCAGAACTAACCTTGAGGGGTCCTTGGGGGTCTCTGAGCTTGGTTGTTCTCTTGCAGAAGTTTCATTACCAACCTAGGTAACATCATCAGTGCTCGTAGGAAGCAGGGTTTGCTCTCATTTAATATTCTAGTGGAGGTTTTATAATCTAGTTTATATTTTATTCTAAAATGAGAGGAAGCCTCACTCCCTACTAGTACTGGTAATGTTACCTAGTTGGGTCATGAAACATCTGCAAGAAAACAACCCAGCTCAGAGAGCACCAAGGACCCCACAGTCCTCCTCCTCCTCCTCCTCCTCCTCCTCCTCCTCCTCCTCCCTCACTCCCTTCTAGCACTGATGAGGTTACCTACGTGAAACATCTGCAAGAAAACTGCCAAGCGCAGAGAGCACCAAGGACCCCAGTCCTTTTCTTCCTCCTCCTCCTCCTCCTCCTCCTCCTCCTCCTCCTCCCTCACTCCCTTCTAGCACTGATGAGGTTACCTACATGAAACATCTGCAAGAAAACTGCCAAGCGCAGAGAGCACCAAGGACC
>JAKJMR010000103.1:711772-729272 GCA_024449315.1 Daboia siamensis | reverse complement strand
CACCAGTCGCCTAGCAAGGTGTCAAAAACTTGATGACCAAAAAAAGAAAAAAGGAAAAAAGTGATGAAGTAAAGGTAATCCTCAACTTACAACAGTTCACTTAGTGACTGTTCAAAGTTACAATGGCACTGAAAAAAGTGCCCCCCAAGCCACGGCCGAGCAAGACACCTGCCTGCCCGCCCAGCGGCTCTCTTCCTCCTGTCCGAGGTTTCCATTGTTGTGAGCATTTCTGTTGAGGATTGGCAGTGGGGGGTGGGCTGAAGGGGTGTTTTGTTTTTATTCCCCCCCCCCCCATCTGCTGGGTGGTTGCAGCAGGTTTTGGTCACTTCGCATGACCCTGGGACACTGTGACTGTCATAAATATGAATCAGTTGCCAAGCATCTGAATGTAAATCACAAGACCCTGGAGATGCTGCAACATTCCAGCTGATCGGCGCTTCTTCTGGGCTCAGCAGAAGCGCCAGGATCAGCGCCGAGCTCCAGCTGGAGCCCCGCACTGATCCTGGCGCTTCTGCTGAGCCCTGACAGCCCTGCAGCTCCAGCCGTCTCTCGCTCAGGCTTGTGCGGTGCTGCCACCAGTTCAGCTCATTCCCCTCCCCCGCTACCACTTTTCTAGGATGGTTGCATACCACCTGCCAGGTGCCAACGTACCACAGGACCCGTACCACTGGTTGAAAACCCCTGACCTAAACTACTGAAGGCAGGGGTTTTTTTCTATCTTCCATGTGGGGAGAACCAAGAGACGGAATAACAGAGCTGAAAGAGACCCCAGAGGTCTTCTAGACCAGTGATGGCGAACCTTTTAGAGACCAAATGCCCAAACTGCAACCCAAAACCCACTTATGTATCGTTGGGTGCCGGGTGGCGTGGCCCATTAGGTGAGCGTGGCCCATTAGGTGGGTGTGGTTGCAGTGGTAATGGCAGACTGGGTGGGACTAAACAGTTCAATCAATCAATTCCAACTTTGCGAGATCTTTTTTTTCCCCGCGAGAAGTTGAAATTGATTGATTGAACCTTTTTGTTTTGCACATGGCGGCGGAGGCCTAAAGCGAAAAGGTTTTATAAAACCCAGCTGAAAGCCTAGGACTGGGGTGACGTCACACATGCCCACAGAGAGGGCTGTGTGTGCCACCTGTGGCATGCGTGCCATAGGTTCACCACCATGGTTCTACACCAACCCCCTGCTCAAACAGGAGAACATATGCCTTTCCAGACAAGTGGTTGTCCGATCTCTTCTTGCAAATCTCCAGTGATGGAGGATCCACAACCTCTGGAGGCAAGTCGTTCCACTGGTTAATTGTTCTCACGGACAGGAAATTTCCCCTTAGAGCAGGGTGATCCGACTATTCGGGGTGAGGGTGCCCCGCCCCTCCTCACAAGGTTCACCTGGGGAGTAGGATTTAAGAAGGTGACATGGGGGAGGGGCTTTTGTCAGGAAGAAGTGTTGCATTTTTCTAGCCACACACTTGCCAGTACCGATATCTTACTGCCTTGCTTTGCCTTGCCTAGCCTGGCCGTGTGTGACTTCGCAGCAACACAGCTCTGCTCCGAGTTGTGCCGCACTCCCAGTGAACTCTCCGTACGTCAAGGATGCCCCGTGACCGGTGGCAGGATTCAGCCGGTTCGCACCACTTCAGCAGAACCGGTAGCTTTTTTTTTTTTTTTTTTTTTTTGTCACCCAGGCCCAGAATGGACTTCCGGAAGTGGCATCCATGCAGAGAACTGGTTCTTCACCTATTTGAATCCCACCACTTCCACTGCAGTGAACTGTGGGAATTTGGGGGGGATGGAGGGAAGTTGGATCAATAAAAAGGAGTCAATCCTTCACTTCAGCTGTGTTGCTTCCGTGCCCAGTCCTGAGTCATAACAAGTGCTGCCTTTGCAACAAGCCGGTGTCTAAATCTTTCAATCAACCTTAAATGTTTCCTGCCTTTGAGTGAACACCTTAATCTGAACTGGGACATTCGCTTCTCCTTGGATAAGGGAAAAGTACCTGAATAGTGTGTTGCTTCAGGACACTTGGTGCATTCCCGAGCCCCTTTTTCTGAGTAGGTGTTTCTTGGACAGATTTCACACATGGAGGAACCTGATTTGTTGCTAAAAGTGCCCGGCTTGCAGGGAAAGCATTCAGACGTGTAGGCCACCCCTGCAAAACAGAGAGCACAGACAGAGCCCATGTAGCAAATGCAAAACCACCCAGAAGCAGGTTCCAATTGCAAGGACGAAGCTGTGTGCCTGGGGGTGTTTTGGAGGGCATAGTGCTGGATTGGAGCGATATTATCCTGATTTCAATCCCTATTTTGCTACAAAATTCATACAAAATCCAAAATTCTCTGGAGCCAGCAGAGATGGCTAAATTGACTGTATTGATTAAATAAAACAATAAGGTCAAGGTAAAGGATCCCCCGTACATGCGTGCTAGTCGTTTCCGACTCTAGGGGCCGGTGCTCATCTCCGTTTCAAAGCTGAAGAGCCAGCGCTTGTCCGAAGACGTTTCCGTGGTCACGTGGCCGGCATGACTAGATGCCAAAGGCGCACGGAACACTGTTACCTTCCCACCGTAGCGGTCCCTATTTTTCTACTTGCATTTTTACGTGCTTTCGAACTGCTAGGTTGGCAGAAGCTGGGATGAGTAACAGGCGCTCACTCTGTTACACGGCACTCAGGATTCGACCCGCCAAACTGCCAACCTTCCGATCGACAAGCTCAGCGTCCTAACCCACTGAGCCACCGCGTCCCTTAAATAAAACAATACAAATACCTTTATTGCTATGTGGAAACCACTTCTGGACTTTAAGCTTGAGGTGGAAAAAAATGAAATTTTCATTTTGGGCTTTACCGATTAGATAGAGTTGATGTTATGGCTAATTTATATTATTTTGCAAAAGAAAAGTAAAAGTTAAAGGTTTGATGTTAATATGCTATTTTACTGCACCAAAGGAAGTCTGAAGTCAATGCCTCTTTTTTTCTTCTTTCCCTCACTTTTCTATTCCCTTTTCTGTTCCCTATCTTTTCTGCTATTTACTTTTGTATTTTCATTGTATTGTACATTAACACTAATAAAAACCTTATATGCTAAAAAAAATCCAAAATTCTATTTACCTAGAGAACATTCTTGGATTAGCCAAAGGTTTATTACAGGGTCTGTTAACCTGACAGGAGCAGGTTAAATTATTGGGTTTTGGGAGAGGTGCATGCTCAAGTAAGCCCTCATAATTTTCTATGCAAGATTTCAAAAGTAGCTTGCTGTTGCCGCCTTCTTAGGGCTGAGAGGGTGTGGCTGGCCCAAGGTCACCCAGCTGATTTTCTTGCCTAAGGCAGAACTAGAACTCCCACTTTTCCAGTTTTTAGCTCGGTGCCTTACGTAAAACTGCGTATTTGATATTATCCCTTTCCAATCCCAAGGTTTCTTGCAATGCTTTTAATAGACGGATTGGACCTATTGTGCATGACACAGAGCCTTCCTGGAGTTGGACAGTCACAAGAACTCCGATAAATAAATATATAATAAAGCAAAAAAGATTATTTGGGACGTCAAGCAAAATTCTTTCCCTCTTCGTATACACTCTGCTACTGTGCTAAGTTTAAGAAAGCCAGAACCTCTTTGCAGTGGTAGGCAGTTTCCTTTAATTTACTGTAAACAGTGGAGGATGCATTTAAAAAACGAACACAAATAACATACTGACTTTGTTTAAAATGTGTAAAGGTAAAGGTAAAGGTTCCCCCGCACATGCGTGCTAATCGTTTCCGACTCTAGGGGCCGGTGCTCATCTCCGTTTCAAAGCCGAAGAACCAGCGCTTGTCCGAGGACATCTCTGTGGTCATGTGGCCGGCATGACTAGACGCCAAAGGCGCACGGAACGCTGTTACCTTCCCACCATAGTGGTCCCTATTTTTCTACTTGCATTTTTACGTGCTTTCGAACTGCTAGGTGGGCAGAAGCTGGGATGAGTAACAGGCGCTCACTCTGTTACGCGGCACTCGGGATTTGACCCGCCAAACTGCCGACCTTCTGGTCGACAAGCTATTAAGTGTACGTACTCACCTGTCTTAGACTAAAACAGCTAAAGAATAAAGTTCGGTGAATTCCTCTGACACCTAATGATGCACGTCTTTTCCTGCCCTGAGTGCCAACTTTCAAGTCACTCAAAAACTTGGCAAGAAGTTTTCAAAAGGGATTGAGGGAAGAAAAGAAATTACTGGGAGACAGCCATGCAGAAAGAGCAGCTCCAGGCCTTTACCTCTTTTAAAGACATCTTTTAAAAAAAACACTTTGTGTGATCCACTTCGTCAACTGCGATCAACAAGTTTGCAGATCGCTCCCATATTTTTTGGCACTTGCAAATTGCACAGAATTTAAAAGCTACATTTTTCCCACCCACTTCTTTTCTTCTTGCTGTTCTACAAAAAAGCAACTGTTTTTGCTTAATGATATTATTCTACCTATTGTTCTATAAATCACGAGTTGTCCTCGTGAAGGTGTTCTTCAGTGTGAATTTTAGTTGTTCACTGGCCCAAGTTCTTAATCAACAAAGCTACAGTTTTTCCCTGTGGATTCACTTCTATCCAGCAGGTGTCACTGTTTTCCTAGTAACTAACTCAGGCACAAAAGTGCTGCACTAACCCGGTTTGTATACATCATCATCATCATCATCATCATCATCATCATCATCATCATCATCATTATTATTATTATTATTATTATTATTATTATTATTTTATTCATTAAACATGAAACTCAGTCAACTGAACACTCAAATTGACAAATTGCCTAGTAACTAACTCAGGCACAAAACTGCTGCACTAACCCAGCTAGTATATTATTATTATTATTATTATTATTATTATTATTATTATTATTATTATTATTATTATTATTATTATTATTGTTGTTGTTGTTGTTGTTGTTGTTGTTGTTGTTGTTTTGTTGTTGTTGTTTTGTTGTTGTTGTTGTTATTATTATTATTTATTATTATTATTATTATTATTATTATTATTATTATTATTATTATTATTTTAAGTGCCACTGCAAATATTTATTTATATTTCCTATTTCTTAACCTCCCAGCTCCCTCAGAGAGATATAAGAGTGGGAAAGTAAGAAAAAGTAATCAGAAACTTCGTTTACATGTTAAGTCTTCCCCTACACATCCCCCATTCCAGCTGCAAATATGAAGATTCTCACAAGCTGAGTTTAATTTCTGCAGTCTGCAGGAACCTCGCACGGATGCCCTGAAAATGGTCACCTTCAATTGTGATGTTTTTCACAAGGACGGGCTTCACCACCTGCGACCCCATCAGTATCCCGGTTGTTCTCCAGTACAAGATATTAGTTCCTGACTTCAGGGTTACCTGGGAAGAAAGGAACAGCAGTATATAGATATACAGACAGTCCTCAACTTACAACATTTCATTTAGCGAACGTTCGAAGTTGCAACAGCACTGACAAAAGTAACTTACGACCGTTTTTCACAGTTACATCCTTTGCAGCGTCCCCCAGGGTCACGTGATCAAAATTCCGACACTTGGCAACTGGCTCGTATTTATGACGGTCACAGTGTCCCCAGGTCCTTTTGAGACCTCCTGACAAGCAAAGTCCATGGGGAAACCAGATTCACTTAACAACCGGGTTACTCACTTAAGCACTGCAGCGATTCGCTTAACAACTATGGCAAGAAAGGCCGTAAGATGGGGCAAAGCTCACTTAAGGACTGCCTCGCTTAGCAACAGAAACTTTGGGCTCAGTTGTGGATGCAAAGTGAGTAGCTGCACCAGGCTGCCTTTAATGCAAACTAAGCGTGGAAGAGACTGGATGTAAGAGAAAGAAGTTAAGATACAATTAAAGGTTATTTTCCTGGCAAATATAAATCTCTGACTAGCTAAATGCTCTCAGAAGGAAATATTTTTAAAAAAAAAATTGAGGAGATTGGTGTGAAGTTATGAGTGCCCACATCTTGTTTTGCTGAAGTGCCTTGAAGGAATTGGCTAACTAATGGTAGAGCCAAACACAGTGACAACCCAGTTTTAAAGCACATAGGTAAAGGTAAAGGTTCCCCCCCACATGCGTGCTAGTCGTTTCCAACTCTAGGGGCCGGTGCTCATCTCCGTTTCAAAGCCGAAGAGCCAGCGCTTGTCCGAGGACGTCTCCGTGGTCATGTGGCCGGCATGACTAGACGCCAAAGGCGCACGGAACGCTGTTACCTTCCCACCGGAGTGGTCCCTATTTTTCTACTTGCATTTTTACGTGCTTTCGAACTGCTAGGTTGGCAGAAGCTGGGACGAGTAACAGGTGCTCACTCTGTTACGCGGCACTCGGGATTCGACCCGCCAAACTGCCGACCTTCTGATCGACAAGCTCAGCGTCCTAACCCACTGAGCCACCGCGTCCCTTTAAAGCACATACACAATACAATTGTTCCACCCCCACCTCAAAGCACAGAGATAAGGTGTTCCTTTCTTAAAGGCAGGGCTTTTTTTCTCATAGAACGCTCAGAATGGAGTTCCGGCACCTTTTTTGGATGGAACCTTGTAGGGTAGGCAAGGCGGGTTGTATGATGTGTGTGAGTTCTGGCACCTTTTTCTTTTACAAAAAAAGCACTACTTAAAGGTAAGCCTCGCCCTGTTTACTCAGCTCAAAAATGTTTCAGTGTGCGATAAGGCATTGGTGTGCAACTAAAAGGGACTATCTCGTTCATTCAAGCATTTTATGCAACGTTTCCCTCTGCAGTTCTGAAAAGTACACACACACACACACACACAAAATCTCAGAATAGAACCCCTTTCTCTTTTACTGAGAATATGGAAATTTGGACTTCTCTAGGAGACTGTTTATAAAGACTAAAGCAGCTCTCCCTTAAATGCTGTTTTAATCGATCAATGGCATCATTCAAAGGCATGGATTATTTTTTAAAAAAATAAAAAAATAAAAAACTAAGCCACTAAGTCACAAAATGAACTGGCCATCTTGTGGCTTAGTGCAATGCATAAGCCTGGTCAATGAATGACTTCTTCATTCTAGGTCAGAGGTAGGCAACCTCGGCTCTTTTATGACTCATGGACTTCAACTCCCAGAATTCCTGAGTCAGCATAGCTGACTCCAATTCTGGGACTTGAAGTCCATGAGTCATAAAAGAGCTGAGGTTGCCGCCCACCCCTGGTCTAGGTGAACCAGCAGATGTGAGACTATTCATAGAATAACAAAGCTGGAAGAGACCTTGGAGGTCTTCTAGTCCAATCCCCTACTCAACCGTTTCAGACAAACAGCTGTCCAGTCTCTTCTTGAATTCAAATTCAAATTCTTGAAACCTCCAGTGATGGAGCACTCACAACCTCTGGAGGCATGCTGTTCCGCTGGTTAATTGTCAGGAAACGTCACCCTAATTCTAGGTTGGACCCTTCTTTAATCTGTTACTGCCTTCAATTCAATGGTGGGATTCAAACATGTGAAGAACTGGTTCTCTGTATGGATGCCGCTTCCAGAAGTCCATTCTGGGCCTGGGCAACAAAAAATTAGCTACCGGTTCTGCCAAACTGGTGCGAACCGACTGAATCCCACCACTGCCTCAATTCCTTTGGAGAATAGGTCAACCTATTCGCTATTCACTAAGATTAGCCAAGTTGTGATTAACAGATTTTGACAAGTTTACTGGTAGTTACACAGAACCCAGGAAAGAAAGAAAGAAAAAAGGAAGGATGAATAATATATAGAAAAACATAAGCTTTGGGGCTGCCGAACTCCATTATTCAGCCATGAAATAATAGAGACCCACAAAAGGTTTTAAGATCAAAATAATTTGAGTTCAGAATATCTGACCACAAAATTTGTCACTGGGAAAACTCTGAAATATTTTCAAACCAGGGCACAAATGGTCAGATCCAGACATAAATCATTTTCATCTAGGAATATAGGATGGACCTCTTTGGGATGTTATGAGCTCAACATAAGTTTGTCTTAAAAAAAAAGTCTTGCTTTGAAAGACCAATAACTTTCAACTAAAGCCACACAAGGTTGCACTTACAGAATAGGAACCCCATTCTCCATTATCTGTTAATTTCACCCATTTATCGCTGGTGGAATCCATCTCTTGACACTGGTCGTTTTGAATCTGACGATTAAACAAAATAATAGGAGTTACCAGGCTGTCGATCAAGGCAAACAAACAATTAAAATTTATGCAACCTTCACTTGCAGTTCCATAATCCTTGCCCTGCCATAAAGTAAGTCAAGGGTGTGTCCTCACACTATTACAGAATCTGAGAAATTATGGGGGACAGGTGGGAACATAACAGAACCAAGTTTGCGTAAAACATTGTGTTGTCCTTCTTCCTAGGTGAGATCACCTATTCTAAGCCAAGCTTTGCTAAATACTGTGAGATTTCTTTGCTGAGTGGCAGCCTTTGTGACTTTAAGATTCACGTGAGGTTTGAACCTGGGTCACACTGCAGGAGTCTGAAAATCACTTTACAATACACACTAAGATCCTTGACTGACATCATTCAGTAGACAAGCTAGTAACCAGTTTGACTGGCTTGGGAGAGACAATACACTAAGATGGCTTGGGAGAGAAATTATACTAAGTTACAGCATCCATGTGTAACACTTTGGTCTGTCATTGAACAAGGATAAATGTGTGTTGAAAGACAGTGGGCTTCTAACGCAAATGGCAAAATATAATAATTAATGTTAGGCAGCAATGTGGATTTCACAACCACAAGGCTGGAATTGGTAGAGCATCATAACCCTAACCCTAATCACTGAAGTTATATTAACTATTTTTTTAACCTTTTCCATGGACCCTCTTGTGTCTGCCCACATACACTCCCAATGACTTTTCTCCTCCAGATCAGATCACTACTGAGGGCCATGTAGGATGAATGTTGCAATACATGAACTATGGGTTTTGTAACCCTAAGGAGATATTGGACAGCCATTTGTCTGAAATGGTGTAGGCCAGGGTCTCCTGCTTGAGCAGGGGGTTGGATTAGAAGACCACCCAAGGACCCATCCACTCTTGTTATTCTGTTATTCAAGTATTAGGACGTCCATCCTACGTGGCCCTCACTACTCAACTTGACTCAGAATCTCCATGATGAGACTCTTCAGATGTTTGAAGAGGAACGTCCACAGGTCCCAAGCTGATATTTTCAGTGGCTTGGTCTGCTTAAGAAAAGCAAACACTGAAAGGTTCTTGATTCAAAGAATCAGAACACTACAAGATCCCCATTTAAAAATGATGGACAAGTTCCCTTATAGGTATCACAGACAGGTACCTGCAGAATAAGGACAGTAATCATTGGCCCAATGACAGGCCCAATATTCTCTTGTACGTAAGTCAAAGTCCACATCTCTTTGATAGTACAGGATTAGAGAATATTTTTTCCAGACATGAAAGGAAATGCTGCATTTACTTTTAAAGCGGTAAAATATGGACTAGGGCAGGGCTAGGCAACCTTGGCTCTTTTATGACTCGTGGGCTTCAACTCCCAGAATTCCTGAGCCAGCCATGCTGAGGGAAAAGGGAGAGGTTTCCAAGCTGAGCCGTGCCGGCTCAGGAATTCTGGGAGTTGAAGACCATGAGTCATAAAAGAGCCAGGGTTGCCTACCCCTGGCCTAGGCCTAGGCCTCTTTATGACTTGTGGACTTCAACTCCCAGAATTCCTGAGCCAGCCATGCTGAGGGGAAAGGGAGAGGTTTCCAAGCTGAGCCGTGCCAGCTCAGGAATTCTGGGAGTTGAAGTCCACGAGTCATAAAACAGCCAAGGTTGCCTACCCCTGGACTAGTGAATTGCTCTCCCTGTACTTTTAGGTTTTTAGTTCTGCCTTTCTGTAATTTTAGGCATTATTCCTTGTTCTACAGCAGGGGTGTCAAACTACCGGCCTACAGGCCGGATGCGTCATGGCAAAACCGCGCCCTCCCCACTGCCGGCAATGGGGGGAAAAAAATCACAATACGTCACAACACGTCACGTGACATTGCAAGTTTGACACCCCTGTTCAGGAATTCTGGGAGTTGAAGTCCAGAGTCATAAAAGACCCAAGGTTGCCTACCCCTGGACTGGGGGTTATCTGAAGGACTCTTTCTCTTGAGATGAGATAGAATTTCATTCTGTGCCAATGTCTCTTTTAGTCACGATTTCATTAAGCCAAAGAGGTCTGGATTGCCACAAATCACCCAGCGCCAACACAGCATGCTGCACAAATGTTATCCTGGCTATTCTTTTGACCAGAAACTAAAGCTAGCTGCTGCTCATGAAATGTAGAGCAGAACGGCTGGAAAGCAACCATGAAGGTTTTGATCAAAAAACGTTCTGAGCTCGGAGCGACTTTAGGACTCCGATAATGAGACTGTGCTTCTGTTTTTCTGCCGGGAGAAAAGAAAAGAAAAAAATCAATCAGCACCAGACCGCTGCTTGTTGCATCGGGGAGCAAATTTGTGTTCTGTAGCAGAATCACTGGTGGTGTCTTTCTTTAGAAGTGAAGAAACTGGAAGCAGAGATATGACAGCCATTTTCGACAGGGAAGTACAATGTCTCATCCGCCAAAGGTGGGAGCTGGCACAAGTCCCGCCGGGGCAAGGATCATCATCATCATCACCATGATGTTGGAAGGGACCTTGGAGGTCATCTAGCCCAACCCCCTGCACAGGCAGGAAAGCCTAAACCATTTCAGACATATGGCTGTCCAGTCTCTTCTTAAAAACTTCCAGTGTTGGAGCATTCACCACTTCTGGAGGCAGGTTGTTCCACTGGTTAATTGTTCTAACAGACAGGAAGTTCCAGGTTGTTTCTCCCTTTATTAGTTTCCATCCATTGCTTCTTGTCTTGTCTTCGGGCGCTTTGGAGAATAGCTTGACTCCCTCTTCTTTGGGCCAACCCCTGAGATATTGGAACACGGCTATCATGTCTCCCCTCGCCCTTCTCTTCATTAAACTAGACATACCCAATTCCAGCAACCGTTCCTTGTGTGTTTTAGCCTCCAGTCCCCTAATCATCTTGGTTGCTCTGCTCTGTACTCTTTCTAGAGTCTCAGCATCTTTTTTACATTGTGGTGACCAAAACTGGATGCAGTATTCCAGGTGTGGCCTTACCAAGGCATTGTAAAGTGGTATTAACACTTCACGTGATCTTGATTCTATCCCTCTGTTAATGCAGCCTAGCACTGTGTTGGCTTTTTTGGCAGTTGCAGCTCACTGCTGGGTCATATCTAAGTGATTGTCCACTAGGACTCCGATATCCCTCTTACAGTTACTACTATTGAGCAAGGTACCCCCTATACCAGGGGTAGGCAACCTTGGCTCTTTTATGACTCATGGACATCAATTCTCAGAATTCCTAAGCCAGCATGGCTCAGCTTGGAAACCTCTCCCTTTTCCCTCAGCATGGCTGGCTCTGGAATTCTGGGAGTTGAAGTTCACGAGTCATAAAGCGGCCTAGGCCTAGGCCAGGAGTAGGCAACCTTGGCTCTTTTATGACTCGTGGACTTCAACTCCCAGAATTCCTGAGCCACCATGGCTTAGCTTGGAAACCTCTCCCTTTTCCCTCAGCATGGCCAGCTCAGGAATTCTGGGAGTTGAAGTCCACCAGTCATAAAAGAGCCAAGGTTGCCTACCCCTGCCCTATACTATAAGTGTGCATTTGGTTTTTCCTGCCTATATGTAGAACCTTAGTTTTTCCACCATTGAATTTCATTTTGTTAGATAGTGCCCAGTGTTCGAGTCTTTCCAGATCGTCCTGTATCTTAAGCCTTCGGTTGGCAGGATTATTTGGCCAGGTTACCCTGTCTGTATCTCTTGAGTGTCTCCAACCATTCTGCAAATGTTAATTAAGGCTGAACGCCCAATGTGGCAGCCACCCTTTGGGGATCTGAGTTGGCCACGACAGTGATTCACGCCTGGCACAAAAGGAAAGAAGGAGGTGAGGCCAAGACTTCGGTTTTGGTTGCACCATCTATCCAGGTCCGTGTCAGCCGTCACAATTTTGCTTGGGACGCAAGGAAGAATTTCAGGCCCTTGAGGATTTCGGGACGCGCAGAAACACCAACCTGGATTCTACATAACTGATCAAGAACACAAACCTGGATTGCAGGAACTAATCTAGGTTTGGTCAACTGAACCAGACGTTTTCTCTTGCAAGCTTTTGGACTCCTGCTGGAGCCACATTTCAGGGAACTTCTCTCTAGCACTGCTCCAGCACGAGGCCCCCAGCTCAGAGTCCGATGGGCTCCACAAGTCCAAAAGCTCGGAAGACAAAATCCCTGGTCCCAGTGACCAACCCAGACTGGATCCTGCAACATTATCCTGGGACACATAGATTCACCTTCATTCATGAGAAATGTGGATTGTCTTAGAAAGAAGACAGTTTTTGTCTCCTCTGGACGTTGACTTGAGATTAGTACTGCCCTTCTATGCTCTAAAATGCTGTAGGTCTTTGGAAGCCAAACCGGTGAGCTGATGGCTTGTCTCTTGATAGAGAGGAGACAGTGGTGGGATTCAAATATGTGAACCACTGGTTCTCTGTGTGGATGCCACTTCTGGAAGTCCATTCTGGGCTTGGGCAATGAAAACATTAGTTGTTGGTTCTGGTGAACTGGTGCAAACTGGCTGAATCCCACCGCTGAGAGGAGACCCAGAAAAATCAATCTTACCACATCTCCTCTGGAGCTGGTCTCATCCCATCTCTTGGGACATCCTCTCTCCCTCTGGATGGTAAGATCTACTGTGCCTTCCCTCCATCCCTTCACCCTCCACCATCTCTTGGCAGGTAGTTTTAACACCCCTCCTGTGCACTGTTTGGTCAGAACTTAACACTTTCCATCCCAGTGAGAACAACAATCATAAGGGAAAGGTATGAAGGTAGAGATGCTACATGCACCAAGCATCTAGAAGGACATCATCGTAGAGACATTCCCCAATGCTGCAAAGTTAATACAGGACTACCAAGAATGAGACCAGAAGAGGCTGTGAGGAAGCGATCCTAGATCAAAGCATCTGCTAAACACCAAGTAGAGGGCACATGTATATGGCTTGCAGCTGTAGGAAAAAAATGAAGATTTGGAGTCTGGAGGTTCTTTGACACACAGCCATGGGCTCTACCATTTGAGCTGAAAAGGCACCAAACCTAGACCTCAAATGACCCAATGAAATGGGTGAAAAATCTAATGAATGCAGATGGTCTTCTACAGTTGCCAAACAAGCAACAGCACTACCACTTAGACTTATATACCGCTCCATAATGTTTTGCAGCACTCTCTGGGCCATTTACAGTGTCAGCATATAGCCCCCAACAATATGGGTCCTGATTTTACTGACCTTGGAAGGATGAAAGGTTGAGTCAACATTGAGCCGGTCAGGATCGAACTCCTGGCAGTGGGTAGAATTTAGCCTGCAATACTGCATTTTGACCACTGTACCATCCCGGCTCAATCTCTGAGGGGGCCATTTTTGCCCAGCCAAGTCAAACACTCACAAATCTAGTCACTATATCCCTTCTGACATTCAGTAAGTTAACACTTACTAAAGAAGACAGTAAGTCACGTTCAGTAACGTGACAAGTTTATGGTGATTTTACTGAAAATTCCAGGACCATGGAAGAAGGGGGAAAAAAGGCAATGGAAAATCACTTCCATATTGCTGCCAAGAAAATGACCTAGCCAGTTCAACCCTAACCTCTAAACCATCTCAACCTGATCATGAGGCACAAGAGGAACCAAGCCAAAGACTTCAACCAGAGCACCCAAAATCATGTGAATTTACCCTCAAAGAGCTGAAGTCTAGAATGTCTGCCTTAACAAGGTTACAAGTTGCATTAGTCATTAGGTAGGCCACCTTTCCATTAGCAAAGCCAGTTTGGTGGGCATCAAAGCCTCAGAGGTCTTGGACAATTGCAGCTAATCGGATCTGGCATCTCTGAGTCAAATAAGGAGGTCTGTCTTATTGTGGGGAAGAATCATGTCTTATGTAAGCCCTAAAGAAAACACAGCTGAGAATGCCAAGAAACTATCTTAAAATTATCCTCTGTTTGAAATATCATGCCTTAGTTTCCACCGACTCTAAGGTTGGTATAGTGCACAAGTTTCCCTTACAAAGAATTCAAAGAAGATGTTGTTATCAATATACTGATACTCGAAGAAGACAGAACCGGATTTCTTCAGGTGGACCGTGTAGATTAAAGAGACGGTGCAGTCATCCCTATTGGACTCAATGTAATTCCCACGAGGGGTCCAGGAAGATCTGGAAAAATATAAAGAGAAACAAGCTTTATTCTATACCCGTCAGGCATCTTGAGTTTGGATTTATGACAAACTGTTAACGTGTAGGCTCTTTAATTATTTATTTATTTAGCGCATGTCAATAGGCTGTTTTTAATAAACTACTAGAATTTGGGAAGGGGGTCCCTTTTTTAAAGAAGGCAATCGAAAAGATTTTTCACGGATTCATTTTCTTTTTTGATACTGTCCATGGGGTTTTCTTGGCCAAGGATATTGGAGAGGGTTGCCATTTCCTTCTCCAGTCAAAGCTATGGTGTTTTTTTTTTCCCCCAATAGTCACGGATGGCTGAGCGCTGACAAAAAAAAGGATGCTTTCCAATTGTGGCACTGGAGAAGACTCCTGAAAGTCCCTCGGACTGCTAGGAGATCCAATGAGTCAATCCTGAAGGAAATCAACCCGGACTCTCCTTTGGAAGGGCAGATCCTGAAGCCGAAGAGAGAACTCCTGATGTTGGGGAAAGATGGAAGGCAAAAGGAGAAGGGGATGGCAGAAGAGGAGATGGTTAGATAGGGTCACTGATGCCATGAATTTGGGCAAACTCCAGGAGATGGAGGTGGGACAAGCCTCCTGTCCTCCAGGGCAGGGCTTTTCAATCTTTTCACCCATTGTACCACTTTTAGGACATGGCAACATCCAAGGACCACCAGTCGCCTAGCAAGGTGTCAAAAACCTGATGACCAAAAAAAAAAAGGAAAAAAGTGATGAAGTGCAGGTAGTCCTCAACTTACAACAGTTCGCTTAGTGACTGTTTGAAGTTACAATGACACTGGAAAAAGTGCCCCCCCCCCCAAGCAACAGCTGAGCAAGACACCTGCCTGCCCGCCCGATGGTGCTCTTCCTCCTGTCCGAGGTTTTCATTGTTGTGAGCATTTCTGTTGAGGATTGGCAGCTGGGGTGGGGTGGGGTGGGGTGTTTGGTTTTTATCCCCCCCCCCATCTGCTGGGTGGTTGCAGCAGGTTTTGGTCACTTCACATGACCCTGGGACACTGTGACCATCATAAATATGAATCAGTTGCCAAGCATCTGAATGTAAATCACAAGACCCTGGAGATGCTGCAACATTCCAGCTGATCGGCGCTTCTTCTAGGCTCAGTAGAAGCGCCAAGATCAGTGCCGAGCTCCAGCTGGAGTCTAGCGCTGATCCTGGTGCTTCTGCTGAGCCCTGACAGTCCTGCAGCTCCAGCCATCTCTCATTCAGGCTTGTGCAGTGCTGCCACCAGTTCAGCTCATTCCCCTCCCCCACTATCACTTTTCTAGGATAGTCGCGTACTACCTGCCAGGAGCCAATGTACCACAGGTGGTACCCGTACCACTGCTTGTAAAGCCCTGCTCCAGGGGCTCCGAGAGTTTGCCCAAATTCAAGTTCGTGACACTACCTTCCTTTGCTAGAGATGCTTGAATAAAGGCTGGATGATGACCCTCAGTCAGGAATGTGTAGATCCCTGCATTGGACAGAGATCAGAGCAGCTAGTTTCCAATTCTTCCTGACTCTTGCATTCAGTGATTTTTGTAATACATCCTCATGCTCTCTTACTGATCGCTAGGAGAATCTTGGCCTTCTGAACGCTAAACCTACACCAAATTATTGCCAGGTAGGTGGGTGCCTGTTTACATTCTCTAACTTGCATCTTCTGGCTACTATTGGAGCCTTGACATACACAAGGAGAAGAGGGACTAGCTCTCAATGAGGTCCTGGAGACCAGAAGACCCATAAGATTCTTACTTGGCACAGCTGTCGGCTTTACTCTCGGCCGAGCCAAGTATGCTGTCCATGTACGTTGCTACATTAGAGAATCCCGCCGGCAGGTCATCCCATTCATCAAACTTGATCCCACTTCCCAACGAGTAAGTCCCTTCTGCACATTTACTGCAGACCTGGTTCTTCATTTCCAGATATTCCCCAGAAGCACAAGAGAAAGCTGAGAAGGAAAACATTTACAAATCATTAGTGGCAAAAGGCAAGTCGTTCACTGGACGTTCTAACAACATTTTTTTTTAAAAAAGCATCAATCGCACTATTCGCTTACAACAATGGTAGCAGCAATTCGGGGAATTGCACTAAATTGCTCCATAGACCTGTGAGAAGAATCCAGAGAAAGAAATAATATTTTGGGAAATATTAAAAAGGCAGAATATATTTCCCCAAAGGATTTTAAAGGCAGAAACCAACGCCCCAGGCCAAGTCTCTCTGCCCCAGACAGAAATCAGGTCTGCAGAAATGCAGATGTGATAATCTTGTCGGAAAGATTGGAGTCAGGAAGCTGGGATTCGAAAGACAAAGATCCCTAGAATCAACAATCCCTCACACCAAAAAAAAAAATCCAACACTCATCAGCCACACCCCCAGGGAAGCAGAATTTGATCTTTGGGACATAAAATAGGATTAACCCACCAACATCAGAATACCAGAAAGGCACACTCAGACTCAGGTCAAAGTTCATGCCACAGAAACAACTCCAAACAAAAGCTCAAGAAGGTACAAAAACCCACCACACCCTACTACACATGGTCAGCTTTCCCAGAGCCACGCTTCTGTCTGGCTCTCCTCTTTGATAAACTGCAACCTTCTTTCTAAAGCGGTCTCCATTTTGATTATTCCCAGCTTGGACTGGACCCTGATGAAGATTTTTTCCTTCAACAGACCTATCCACCCATTTTTTTGCATTCAGGGACCTTCATGTTTTAACTATGTAAGGTAGGGAGTGGTTAGGGTGAGGAGGGGCTGGTTGCAGACCCCACGTTCTCTTCTTACTTCAAAGTCACTGAAAGTGAAATAGCAATGCAGTGAATTTGTTACGTGGGACAAACATTTTCCTGCTGAGGTTTGGTGGTGTTGTTTTTTCAACAGGTTGGGTAGTAACTTGTTGCCTGTTGTGTGGCTGAAGCTGTGAACTTTGCCACCGAAACCTCTCAAGGCAACCAGAGAGTGATCATAACATCTGGCTAGAGATATGTGGCCCTGTAGCTGGTTTATATATAAAAGGTGGCTTGCTTTTTGAAGCTCAAAATAAATATATAATTTGGTATGTTTAACCAGAATTTATTCCTTGTGTTTTAACACTGCAGGGGAGGGGGAAAAGAAGGAAGGACAGGGAAAGGAAGGGAAGGGAAGGGAAGGGAAGGGAAGGGAAGGGAAGGGAAGGGAAAGGAAAGGAAAGGAAAGAGAAGGAAGGAAGGAAGGAAGGAAGGAAGGAAGGAAGGAAGGAAGGAAGGAAGGAAGGAAGGAAGGAAGGA
>JAKJMR010000103.1:679122-696176 GCA_024449315.1 Daboia siamensis | reverse complement strand
AGATAGATAGATAGATAGATAGATAGATAGATAGATAGATAGATAGACAGACAGACAGACAGACAGACAGACAGACAGACAAACAGACAGACAGACAGACAGATAACAGAAATGAGAGAGAGAAAGAGAGAGAGAGATGCAAAAAGTACATTTTGAAAGAAGATAGGTTGGTAATATTTAAAATAAAACATTTGCGCTATACTTTTTTTTTTCATTCTCAGATTCCTCACTTGCCGAGGAAGCCACACGACTGAAAATTATTTTCTTCTATACCCCCTCCTGACAAAATGAATCCCTTTTGTCCTGGCAAACCTAGCTGAAAATTAAATTGCAATTCTTCCAAAGCCACAGAGAAACTGAGGCCTCAAAGGGTTCCTGGCTGAGTGCCAGCTAATATCACATGCAAAACATGCATTATAAAAGTGCGCCAGAGCAGCAGCAGAGATGCATTCCTAACCTAGCATGGACCTGTCTCCACAGCTGGCAATGAAATGTCAAATTTTCTGTCTGCAAATGTGTATCTTCCCATTTGTGGCCTTTCGATACAGAGGAAAGCAAGTCCCGTGTGATTAAACCCCTCCTCTCTTAATAATCTCTACAAGAATCCCATGTCTTCCTTAAGGCTTAGCTAAATTTAAGACCGCATTCATCCACCTGCAAAAAAAATGTAATTGCATTTTTGGCACAATAGATGCTGGGAGGGGCTCTTTTTATCAGAAACTTGATGTGCGAGGCTTAGCCTTAATTTCCTCCAGCAATCTATTCGCCACACGTCACTTACCTGCTCAGAATTTGCGGTGCACATCGTTGCGGACATAAGTTGAGTCAGAACTGATTTTTCAACAATTTTGACAGCGGTCGTTAAGCAAATCATCCCAGTCATTAAGCACATCACCAGAGTGATTAAGCAACTCACACAGCCATTAAGCAAATCCAGCTTCCCCGACGGACATTTTTGGCAGAAAATCGGCAGAAACGGTTGCAAATCATGATCACACGACCACGGGATGCTGCAACCAATCATCAATGTGAGCCGGTTTTGCAAATTACATCAAATTGCAAACACATGACTTTAGAGTTGGTGCGACAATCACAAGAGCACGTATAGGTCATAAATCACTTTTTCCGAGGCTGTCATAAAACAAATAATTAGTATTGAACAAATGGTCATAAGTCAAGGACCACCTAAATAAACTTAAACAGTAAAGCAGAGAGAGAAAAACAGGAAAATTTTCTCCCGTGTTCAGACACCCCTTGACAATTATATATGCGATCTATATAAAACGTACATGTGTTCTTTTCTACTTCCAACTCTTTACACATCTATGCAGTCCTAGGCTGCATCAACAGAGGGATAGAATCAAGATCACGTGAAGTACTAATACCACTTTACAATGCCTTGGTAAGGCCACACCTGGAATACTGCATCCAGTTTTGGTCACCACGATGTAAAAAAGATGTTGAGACTCTGGAAAGAGTAGAGAGAAAAGCAACAAAGATGATTAGGGGACTGGAGGCTAAAACATATAAGGAACGGCTGCTGGAATTGGGTATGTGGTGGGCCAATCTCAATGTATACATGGTTGTACTTTGACAATAAAGGTTCATTCATTCATATGTCTAGTTTAATGAAGAGAAGCGCTAGGGATGACCTGATATTTGTGTTCCAGTGTCTCAGGGGTTGCCACAAAGAAGAGGGAGTCAAGCTATTCCCCAAAGCACCTGAAAGCAGGACAAGAAGCAACGGATGGAAACTAGTCAAGGAGAGAAGCAACCTAGAACTAAGGAGAAACTTCCTGACAGTTTGAACAATTAACCAGTGGAACAACCTGCCTCCAGAAACTGTGAATGCTCCAACACTGGAAGTATTTAAGAAGAGACTGGACAGCCATTTGTCTGAAATGGTATAGGGACTAGATGACCTCCAAGGTCCCTTCCAACATTATTATTATTATTATTATTATTATTATTATTATTATTATTATTATTATTATGCTGATGATGATGATGACAATGACGACGACGACGATGACGACGACGAACTACTACTACTACCACCTTTGGAAAAAGGGCAGAGAAGAGCAACTGAGATGATTAAAGGCCTGGAGACTAAAATGTAGTCTAGAGAAAAGAAAGACTGGAGGGACACGATAGCAAGTCTTCCAATATTTCAGGGTCTGCCCCAAAGAAGAGGAGGTCCACCTATTTTCCAAAGCACCAGAAGGCAGGACAAGAACAATGGATGGAAACTAATCAAGGAGAGAAGCAACCGAGAATTAAGGAGAAGCTTCCTGACAATGAGGACAATCAATCAATGGAACGACTTGCCTCCAAAAGTTGTGGGTGCTCCATCACTGGAGGCTTTTAAGAAGAGACTGGACAGTCACTTGTCTGAAATGGTATAGGTGCTTGAGCAGAGGAATGGACTAGAAGACCTCTAACCTTCAACTCTATTATGGATGATTGAATCCTGCCCTGTCTTACTCACAACAAGAAAGTGTAGGAAGACAGCACCTCCCTCACTTCCCAGAGAGGGGGATATTAGGAAAAAGCAGAACAATAGTAATAATCGTACATGTGTATAGTCACTCATGCGCTTGTGACCTCTTGGTTAGACTACTGCAACGCTCTCTACATGGGGCTGCCCTTGAGGACCACTCGGAGGCTCCAACTGGTGCAGAATGCAGCCGCGCGAGTTGTGTTGGGGGTCTCCCGATACTCCCATGTTACACCTCTGCTCCGTGAGCTGCATTGGCTTCCAGTTGCCTTCCAGGTGAGATTCAAGGTGCTGGTAATGGCCTATAAAGCCCTACATGGCATGGGTCCGGAGTACCGAAGGGAGAACCTGCGGCCGGCGTCAACTTCCCTCTGCCCAGTGTGCTCCCACAGAGAGGGCCTCCTCAGGGTGCCGTCGGTCAGAGAGTGTCGGCTGGCGACCCCCAGGGGGAGGGCGTTCTCTGTGGGCACGCCTGACCTTTGGAACCGTTTACCGGTTGAGCTCCGGACGGCTCCCGACCTTCGCTCCTTCCGACGTGATCTAAAAACTTATTTATTTGAACAAGCCGGCCTGGTCTGATGGGTTTGGGGTTTTAATTACTGTTTTTAAGTAATTTATTGTATTCAGGCACAATGGTTTAATCTGTTTTTAATTTTTGTATTTTGTATTTTTGGTATTTATTGCCCTGTTCACCGCCTTGAGTCCTTCGGGAGAAGGGCGGTATACAAATTAAATTAAATAAATAAATAAATAATCGAAAATCTTACGCAGAAACCACCACTACCCCAACTCTCTCTACCCCAAGCTGAAGCCAGGTCTGTAGTAATGCAGATTTGATAATCATTTCGGAAAGACTGGAGCCAGGAAGCTTGGAGTTGATGGGATTAGAACAGACATGTCAAACTCACAACGTCAAGTGATATTGCGCGAGGTATCGGAACCATTGGGGTGGGCACAGTTTCGTCGTGACGCATCCGGCCCGTGGGCCAGCAGTTTGACACCCCTGGATTAAAAAGACAAAGATCCCTAGAACCAACAAACCTTCCCCCATCCAACACAGGACATAGCCATCAGCCACAGCCCCAGGGAAGCAGGACATGACCTTTAGGACATAACAGGATTAACCCACCACCATCAGAATACCAAAAGGACCTGCTCAAGAGCCTTGGTGGAGCAGTGGGCTAATGCCTCCTTAAGTAACACCAGCTGCCTGCAATTAGTGCAGGTTCGAGTCCCACCAGGCTCAAGGTTGACTCAGCCTTCCATCCTTCCGAGGTAAGTAAAATGAGGACCCAGATTGTTGGGGGCAATAAGCTGACTTTGTAATAATGCCGCTTGGGGGGACCGAAAGCCCTAATAAGCAGCCATATACATAGAATGAAGGCTATTGCTAAGCACATTGATTTGTGCTTAGATTGTAAGCCGCCCTGAGTCTTCGGAGAAGGGCGGGATATAAATGGGATTAAAAAAAAAAAAAAAGCTCAGGTCAAAGTTCATGCCACAGGAACAACTCCAAACACAAAAGCCCAAGAAGGTCTAAAAACCCACCACTCCCAGACGACATGTGATCAGCTGCTTCAGAGCCACACGTCTTGTAGTTTCTGCTCTTCAATAAACTACAACCTTCTTTCTGAAGCAGTCTCCATTTCGTTTATTCCCGGCTTGGACTGGACCCTGATGAAGATTTTTTCTTTCAACAAGATAGTATCTGACACAATACTAGCTACTATTTTATAGCTGAAATAATACACATTTGCCTGTATTAAGAGTTGCTTTCTCTGCTTGTTGCAGTCATTAATTCAGCTGTCTCTGCCTTGCTGCTTAGAGGGCATTTGAGGCAGGTCAAGAGTGAACACACACGGCCAAGGTGAGCAAGGTCTCTTTATTTCACTCTCCAGGGCTTGCTGGTGTAGCAAGATCCAGATTGTGACCCCGCGTGAGCAGAAAACAGCCCTTGCCATCCTTCTTCTCCTAGGCAGCAACAGGAAACCTGTCCAAGGTTAATGTGGTCTAGACAGGGAAAGAAAAACAACAAGAGGGATGCAAATGCACATACCGAACAGCAGATTGTCAAATCCTGCTAATTCAGCATCTTAAAGCACAAATTACAAGACTACCTCACTTTTCCGTTCACGATCTGAGCAAGTGCTGCTGAAAAAAATATTAATGTTTCCGCTGCATCTGCATCAACTCTTCGCTATAATCTTGGAAACCTCTTCTATTCCAGCCCAGAATCTGTGAAAAGACTCCAAGATCCATTTAAATTGTGCCTCTGTGGAGCTTAAGGCAGTACAGGAGATGCTGATTTAATGACTGCTTGTTCAGTAACTGTTTGACCTTATGATGGCTCTGAATGGGTGGGACTTATGATCCGTCCTCATGGCCGATACAACTTCCCATGGTCACATGATCAGAAATTGTGACTTTCACTATTGGTTTCTGACAAGCAAAGTCACTGGGCAAGCCAGCAGGAAGTCAGACATTGCAGACACATGAGGTCCTCACTTAATGAACTATGTGCTCTTCACTTAATGATGGCCATTAGGACTACCTTGGCTAAGCAACACAGTCACACAGAGTTATTTTTTTACTTATGACTGCACCTCTTAACAACGGAATTTCCGGTCCCAGTTAGCAATAACTAAGCGAGGACTAAGCAAGTATTCATTTGATTGAAGTACTGGCAATGGACAGTAGGAGGGGAAATTGTGAATCCAACAAGATCACCTAGGCTAATTTTTCAGGACAGTCATCATTAGCCCTTCAGGTCAGGAAACAGACACCACAAGAGCTTCCAGATGTCTACGGGGATTCTCAGTCATTCAGGTCATGATAGTCCCAAAGGTGTTTTTTTTCAAAAGGCAACTGGGCTTTGTTTTTCTAACCAAGTCCAGTTGCCTTTTGAAAAAGAATTTCTAGGACAACGGCTACTAGAATTCTATTTATTGTTAAAGGGGATGATAACAGAATCCAGAACGCCTCTGCCTCTCCCCCCCCCTTGCCAAAGAGAATCAAGGTGGAACAATCTTGAGTTTCTTCCTGACTGCCTTCTCCTTTCTAGGATGAAAGTTGTATTTATGTAGAAGCTCCTTCCAGGCTGTTATTTGAATCCTTAAACCAGCAGTTGAAGCACTTGAGTAGTTTACTACAGAACACACTAAAAAAAAAATACAATTTCAATAAAAACTAAGTATTTTGAACCCACCAGAGAAAAAAATTCTGGAGATTCCCTGAGTCTACGAAAGGTTCAAAACATAAAGTCAAAACTCTCCATATATAGTTTGAAAACCTCTATTCCTGTGGTAGCGAATCTATGGCACACATGCTACAGGTGGCACGCAGAGCCCTCTCTGTTGGCAGGTGTGCCATCACCCCAGTCCTAGGCCTTTAGCTGGGTTTTATAAAACCTTTGCACTTTAGGCCTCCGCCACCGTGTGCAAAAAAAAAAAAAAGGTTCAATCAATCAATCAATTTCAACTTGGGGGGAAAAAAAAAGATCTCGCAAAGTTGGAATTAATTGATTGAACTTTTTAGTTCCACCCAGTCTGCCATTACCACTGCAATCACGCCCACCCAATGGGCCACCTCCACCCAATTGGCCACCCCCACCCAATGGGCCACGCCCACCCAATGGGCCACCCCCACCCGGCACCCAACTATACATAATTGGGTTTTGGGTTGCAGTTTGGGCACTCTGTCTCTAAAAGGTTCGCCATCACTGCTCTATCCCAAGTGTCCAACAGTTACTCTGAAGATGTCATAAGCATGAGGCTGAACTGTTTTGACCTCACAGTATCTCCCCAAAGGTTGGGGCATCATCTTAACACTTCTGGGAAGGTTCAACCAACCTCTTTCGGTTCCAAAACAACTTCTCCCCATTCAAAATGTTTTGTGAGTTCCTAGAAATGAATTATGCTACTCAATATTCATCTGTGCAAATTGTAATCTTCAGAAGGAGTCTGGGAACGCATTTTCTGATTAACACATTTTATTACAAGATATAAGCTTTGATTAACCGATGCACAGTGCAGATGGACTGATGTAGGATTTAAAACGGGCTCAGGAGAATGGAGAGAGGGAAAAAAGAGTGGTTGTGCCAATGCAGGTTGCAGTGAGGCAGATCAAAAATAACTAATCCACTTACCACTGCAATAGGTTAAAAATCCATTGGGTTTATTGAAACCTTTTGAGATAACCTGCAACCTTCTGATATGTGTGAATTCAGCAATCTCTTGCTCCATAGTGCTATTAAAGTCTCTATTTCCTAAAATGGTCAATTTGAGAGTCGCAATAGACTAGCCCAGGGGTAGGCAACCTTGGCTCTTTTATGACTCGTGGACTTCAACTCCCAGAATTCCTGAGCCAGCCATGCTGAGCAGAAATGGAGAGGTTTCCATACTGAGCCGTGCTGGCTCAGGAATTCTGGGAGTTGAAGTCCACGAGTCATAAAAGAGCCAAGGTTGCCTACACCTGGGCTAGCCTGTCATATGCTCCAATATGACTTTGTCCTTGTTTTTACTTCCTATTAAATCAGAGAACCTTCCAGGACTTCCAACAACAGCCATCTTCTGCTTAAAGAAGGGTCTCCAGAGCTTTTGCAAAGTCTTTTTTGAACTTGAAGAAGACTTGAGGCCACTGAACAGAAGTAGAGACAGACAGAATTCTGTTTAGATCCTTCATAGCAACTCAGGGAGTGAAAATGATGGCCTAGAAGAGCACAGAAATAAGAGAAGACGAGATGGACGATCAAGCATCAGAAAATCAGGAAGCATCTTCTCACTAGGAACCTCACTGCGACATATTAAGATTTAAGAATTCCCTTCCAGTGAATAATTTATATTATTTTTATCCTAGTCTACCTTTTACAAAGAGAGGAGCTTGTAGTGTGCTGATAATAACTTACAAATGTCTCTTGAACTTTGATTTTTCTTTAGCTGGGAGACGGAGTGAAGGCACCACTGTTCAAGTTGGCTTTGGGGGAACCAAGTGGTCAGGATTGTCTGCAAGGCATGGTCAAAATATGAAGATAGCAGTTGAATTGATACAACAGAAGCAGATGTGACCTCCATAAACAGGCTGACTTAATTCTACAAGCCACCATCTTGAAATTTTTCACGACAACTTGTGGATGCCCTGAACATGGTGCTGATGTGGATAAGGCTGGTTCTTCAGCTTTTTTTTTTTTTATTTCCACATTCCACAGGAAAGCCAGAATGGTTTTGCGGTCTTAATATTTCTGGATCTCATTACATCTTTACCTGTTTGATTTGTATCGAATTCTTTTTGAAAGATACTTCAAAATGACAACTGATGAACATCATGAAGTACTGTCGGGAATGGTATAGGGCAGGGGTCTGACAGCCGCAGATAGGAAGGCATTACAGAGGGTGGTGAGCACAGCAAAAGACATTGTGGGCTGTCCCTTGACACCACTGGATGACATCGCCAGGGCTCGCTGCCTTGGAAGAGTGAGGAAAATTCTCAGGGATGACTCACACCCTGGACGGTATCTCTTTACTCTCCTACCATCGGGTAGGAGATACAGGAGTATAGCCAGCCGCACCAACAGGCTGAAGAACAGCTTCTATCCATGGGCTGTCAGGCTCTTGAACGGGAAATAACTTTATGTATGATTGACCAGCTAGGCCGGTGTCTTGTGCAATTAGCTCACATGGGGTAATAAGATGGAGGGATTGTGTCACTGTGAGTTAGGGGTGGGGGCACGAAGGGAGGCTCAACCAATCTCAATGTATACATGGTTGTACTTTGACAATAAAGGTTCATTCATTCATTCAAACTCGGCCCTTTTATGAACCTTGGATTTCAACTCCCACAACTCCTCAGCCAGCATGCCTGGCTGAGGAATTCTGGGAGTTGGTCCATGAGTCATAAAAGGACCGAGTTTGAAGACCCCTGACTTAGGGTCTCCTGCTTGAGTAGAGGATTGGACTAGAAAATCTCCAAGAGCCTTTCCAACTCTGTTATTCTGTTAAATATAGTTTTCCCTTAACATTAATCAGAAACCATTGTAACTGAACAGGAGTAACTCAGCTTTCAATGTAATGCATGAAAGCTCTCAATCCAAAGATAGTAAGAAATGTAATTTTGTGCGTCAATATGGTATATCGAGATTCAAAAGACACAGCAAGAGTTGCTTAATGGAAGTAAGAATTTGCAATGGTTAGAGTACCTACAAATTACTAGAAGAATAAAAAGAGATCTTGAGAAAAAAAAGGAAATTTGAGAAAGATGACAAAAAAATCTGAAACGTGTCCAGCTTAAGATAATCAACCGGGACACATCTATAAATTGCATTTGAAATAAAGTCACAGAAACAGAACAATTTTTAAAAAAATTGTGACAAAATGGATGCAAAATTCCAAAGAAGCAATTGAATGGGAAAAATAATGGAAAAATCATTTAAAAAAAAATCACCCCAAGCTAGAATTTGAGAGAAAATTAGCACAAAATGTTATATAGATGGGATGTAACCCTGTCAGTGATTAACCACATGAACAAATTCTAAAATAAGAAAGGTTGGAAATGCAATATTAAAGAAAGAACACTCCAGCACACATGGTGTTTGTTTAAAAACAACCAAGGCTAGTGGAAGGGAATACATCAAACCATTAATAAAAAATTTAAAAAAATAAAATTTGAGTGAAAAACACCAATATTTTTACAGTACTAGGAATAATTCCAGAGAGGATAAACAACAAGTATCACAATCTACTAAGAAAAATCAGCAAAAACCAATTTGGGCACAAGATTAGAAAAATGAAAACCTGCCAAGAATGGATGGCGAAAAATGGAGACTATGCAAGGATGGCAAAATTAATTGTATTTATCTGTAATTTATGGATATGGAAGCCATTCTAGCTTGAATGTAGTTAAGCCAACATTCAAGCTAGAATGGCTTCCATATCCATAAATTACAAAGCAAGGTGCATTTAGATGTTTCAATACAATGTATAACGAAAAGAGTTAAGAGATCAATTTTTAAAAATAGACAAAAACATTTCAAAAACCTAAGTAAGAAAAGTACAAACATTTCAAATGTGATTAGTATCTACGGACAATGGAAGAGAAAGGAAAAATGAGTTGTCTAAGTGTGTTTTTTTTTTCCTTATGATGTTCTTTGTGGTTTTAAAATTCATTTTGATGTGTCATTTTTCTGTATCTGCCTGCTTTGTTCTTCACTGTCAGCTTGGAGAATACAGGACATTAAAGTAAAAAAAAAAGAACTCTTTCTCTTTGATTCATTAACTTGCTATCATGAATTACAGTTACAGGTTAGAGAAACCTTGTGTTCTCATTCTTCTTTCTCTCTTTCTATTTTTTATTTTTCAGGAAATGTTCAACAAAGGTGTGAAAATGCAGTTATGGGAAAAACTGCCCAAAGTTTTATGTTTGTAACCATGAGAACATCAAATTGCTGTTTCAAGCAGGACCACTGGAGACATGGAGAAACACACCGGGACTATATGAAAGCCTATGTAAATAAGATCATGTGAGGTATTAATACCACTTTATAACGCTTTGGTAAGGCCACACTTGGAATACTGCATCCACTTTTGGTTGCCACGATATAAAAAAGATGTTAAAATTCTGGAAAGAGAAGAGCAACCAAGATGATCAGAGGACTGGAGGCTAAAACATATAAAGAACGGTTGCTGGAACTCGGTATGTCTAGTTTAATGAAGAGAAGGACGAGAGGGGACATGATAGCAGCCTTCCAATATCTCAGGGGCAGCCACAAAGAAGAGGGAGTCAAGCTCTTCTCCAAAGTCTCCGAAGGCAGGACAAGAAGCAACGGATGGAAACTAATCAAGGAGAGAAGCAACCTAGAACTAAGGAGAAACTTCCTGACAGTTAGGACAATTAACCAGGGGAACAACCTGCCTCCAGAAGTTGTGAATGTTCCAACACTGGAAGTTTTTAAGAAGAGATTGGACAACCATTTGTCTGAAATGGTGTAGGGTTTCCTGCCTGAGCAGGGGGTTGTACTAGAAGACCGCCAAGGCCCCTTTCATCATCATCATCATCATTAACATCATTATTATTATTAAACATTATTCTAGTGGCATGGGTTGGACCCACACTTAGGGGGAGTGTCAGTGGCTCTCACCTTAACACCATGATCCCAAGGTGGGAAAGGTTAAATGGTTAAATAAAGATGTGTCAATTTCATACAAGGCATTTATGTGGCATTAAAGAGCCCGGTTGAATGTTAACTCAAGTTACTTCTTGAGGTGATCATATACTCACAGAAAAGCAAGCTTTGTGCTGAACACCCCCTAGGTACTTTTTCCAAGAGGTAACTGGACTTTCTTGTGTTTGTTTTTTTTCCTCTGAAGACATTCCTCTTCTCATCCAAGAAGCTTCTTCAGTTCTGACCGAGACTGAACTGAAGAAGCTTCTTGGATGAGGAGCGAAACGTTTTCAAAGAAAAAAACCAAGGCACTCCAGTTGCATTTTGAGGGTGGGGGGGGGGGGGGGGGAAGTGCCTTTGGCTGAACACTTCTTTTTCCTTTTTGCTTAAAAGCTGCAAAAAAAAAAAAAGAAGTTTATTTTACTTCGATCTTGCTGGATATTAACCCAAGGTTAAAAAAAAAGAGAGAGAGATAATGCAACATTACTTTCTCAAGCTGAAAAAAACAGAGCTTGGTTCCCCTCTACTGAAGTTCAGTCTCCTAAAAGGGTTTCCATCACCCTCCACTCCATCTTTGCCACTAATTAAGATATCGACCATCCGGAAAACTGAAGGTCACAATTAATGCGCTTCCCGGCTACATTTTTTAGCAAGTCAACATCTTCTCCGTCCAAATAATCTTGGACCCTTTTTTTTTTTGCACTGAAAAGAAGGAGCAGAAAGAACATTCAACCTTTTTTAAGTATAGTCTCCAAAACTGGGCAGTTGCTTGATCCCGGCAAAAGACGTGGGTGCTTCAAAGTGTTGCAAATAAAACTACACAGGCAGTCCTCGACTTATGAACGTCACTGAGCCCAGAATTATGGTTCTCAGCCATTGTGATCGTTAAGCGACCAGACCCAACTTTACTACATTTTATGTAGGGGTCGTTAAGTGAATGCATTATATCCAATGGTACAATGCCATTTCCAGAAATCAGAACTAAAGGCCGGAGCCCAGAATCACTCTGTGAGGGATATGACCAGTTTCTAAACAGGACATGTAGATAAAAATTAAATAAACTGGCAAAAAAAAATGTCCAAAATCATAGTCACAGGACTGTGGGGCACTGGAAACAGTCATAAAGAAAAGCCAGTTGGCCAGCACCCAAAATGGGATCACATCTGAGACTCTAGAAAGAGTGCAGAGAAGAGCAACCAAGATGATCAGGGGACTGGAGGCTAAAACATATAAGGAACAGTTGCTGGAATTGGGTATGTCTAGTTTAATGAAGAGAAGGTTGAGAGGTGACATGATAGCAGCCTTCCAATGTCTCAGGGGTTGTCACAAAGAAGAGGGAGACAATCTATTCTCTAAAACACCTGAAGGCAGGACTAGAAGCAACGGATGGAAACTAATCAAGGAGAGAAGCAACCTAGAACTAAGGAGAAACTTCCTGACAGTTAGAACAATTAACCAGTGGAACAACCTGCCTCCGGAAGTTGTGAATGCTCCAACACTGGAAGTTTTTAAGAAGAGACTGGACAGCCATTTGTCTGAAATGGTATAGGGTTTCCTGCCTGAGCAGGTAGTTGGACTAGATGACCTCCAAGGTCCCTTCCAACTTTATTATTATTATTATGACAGCAGGGATGCGTGCAACCCCATCTTAACTTCGAAATCTGGTCCTAAATTTCCTTGTTTGTGAATCTTGTTCTAAGTTTGTTGTAACTTCAGTCATAAATGCTCATAGGTCAAGGACCACCTGGAACCACATTCCTACATCCTCCACCTTTGCAAGCTGAATCCACGGCACACTCTACGTCTCAACTCCACCTGCTATCTATTTCTGCACCACCATCCAGCCCAAACATTCATTTAGTTCAAGGTGGCCAACAGGTGTCCCATTTTATGGAGCCAAAGTAGCTTTTTACCTCTGATACCTGTGACGTGATTTTGAGTAGCAATCATACAAAGCAAGGCTATTTCGGTCAGACCAGAAGAGAGTCGGGATGCCTAAGCATCGTCTATAATATTCTACTCCGGGCTCAGAAATCTTATCAGCTTCCTTGAGCTGCAGTGATTTCCTTCCTCGATTTCCTGCAACCGATTTTTAAATCCCAAATACTTTCCACCCCAACGACCACGGCAGGCAGTGTATAATCTCATTACAATTTTTTTTTTTTCAATTCCCACAAGGGATGCACTCCAAATGTTCACCCTAATCGAGAAGGAAAATCCTTGATAAGGTTCATTAAGCTATACATTTGATTTCAATATCTGAAAGCAATGATTTGAGAGTAAAGCATCTGCGTGTTGGATACAAACACATTTCTTTCCAAAGGAACGCATATCTAAGAGCCAAATGTTCAATCAAGCAATCAGGATAAAGCTGGAAGGGGACCTCGGAGGTCTTCTAGTCCAACCCCCTGCACAAACAGGAGACCCTATGCCAATTCAGACAAGTGGCTGTCTGGTCTCTTCTTAAAAGCCTGCAGTGATGAAGCACCCGCAACTTCTGAAGGCAAGTTGTTCCACTGGTTAATTCTTCTCGCTGTTAGGAAATTTCTCCTTAATTCCAGGTTGCTTCCCTCCTTGGTTAGTTTCCATCCGTTATTTCTTGTCTTGCCTTTAGGTGCTTTGGAAAATAGGTTGACCCCCCTGCCTCTTCTTTGTGAAAGCCCCTCAAATACTGGAAGACTGCTATCATGTCACCCCTAGTCTTTCTTTTCTCTAGACTAAGGTAAAGGTAAAGGTTCCACCGCACATGCGTGCTAGTCGTTTCCGACTCTAGGGGCCGGTGCTCATCTCCGTTTCAAAGCCGAAGAGCCAGGGTTTGTCCGAGGACATCTCCGTGGTCATGTGGCCGGCATGACTAGACGCCAAAGGTGCACGGAACGCTGTTACCTTCCCACCGTAGTGGTCCCTATTTTTCTACTTGCATTTTTACGTGCTTTCGAACTGCTAGGTTGGCAGAAGCTGGGACGAGTAACAGGCGCTCACTCTGCTACGCAGCACTCGGGATTCGACCCGCTAAACTGTCGACCTTCAGATCGACAAGCTCAGCGTCCTAACCCACTGAGCCACCGCGTCCCTCTTTCTCTAGACTAGCCAAACCCAATTCCTGCAATTGTTCTTCATACGTTTTAGTCTCCAGGCCTTTAATCATCTTAGTTGCTCTTCTCTGCACTTTTTCCAAACTCTGAACCTCTTTTATGTAATGCAGTGACCAAAACTGGATGCAGTATTCCAGGCGTGGCCTTACTAAGGTTTTATAAGGATTTATTTATTTATTTGATTTGATTGAATTTCTATACCGCCTTTCTCCCGAAGGACTCAGGGCAGTGTGCAGGGCAATAAAAGCACTACGTACAAAAGTTAAAAGTAAGATTAAATTAATTAAGCCCTAACAATAAATAATTAAAAATACCCCAAACCACTTAAACCAGGCCGGCCTGTTCAAATAAGTAGGTTTTCAGATCACAGCGGAAAGAGCGAAGGTTGGGAGCCATCCAGAGCTCAATTGATGTTGTCTTTGGATATACTGTACATATATAAATCGGGAGAGTCTAACTTTATACCATGAGATTTACAATCTTTCTCACCAGAAGCTTGTAGTATTTCTCCCGTGGTTTTTTTTTTTTTAACAGATGGCTAACTGTATTTTGGCATCTTCTGCTTGTTATGAAGTTCTCAAAGTCTCTCCCCTGCCATTTAGCTCCAGACTTGTTCCGTAAAACACAGGATTATAATTTGGAGGGAATGACTGAACAAATGTCTTTAAAATCTCTTGCTTAATACAAAGATCACTTTGCAGAAACCAAATCCTAATTACAACGGAAAGAAGCAGCCGTTTTGAGTCTAAAAATGTTCTTTCGACGCCTGCATCAAAGTTTCGGCCCTGTTGCTTCAGTTAATGGCAGAAAGTTGAGTTTGTACAAAGGGAGAGAAGAAAGAAAGGAGACATGTGGTGGGTGACAGGAATAAAATTAGCAAAAAATGTAAATTAATCTGAAATCTAAGAAGCAGTTGCCCTCATGTGCCCCATCTCGAAAGACTGCTAAGCTCTCTAGATTGGAAACGAAACGTAGAAATCCATGATTTTTTTTTTTTTTTTTTTTTTTGGAGACAAGACGCATTAAATATACCAGATTACCTTGCGGATCTTTTCTTTACATTGAACAGACACTATTCATTCGCCTTTTTAAAATTAAACCAGAGCTGTATTTGTTAAGCATGATATCTCGCTTCTCCTTTATGTGCTCCAAGTAGCATATATTCATGCCAACTTAACTGGGCTGTGAATCAAGTCGGATTTAATCAAAATCATTCATGCTGAGCCACTGTCTGTAGCAGCGTGGGGACAGTCATTTTTCAGACTTCTCCCTTTTTCAGAGAAGCTTCTTCCGTGCTAGCAGATTAGCCATCTGTAATGTAACCCATCCGTAATGGGACCACGTTAACCAAATGCAGAGATCTCATTATCCTGCTGAGCTAATTGGAAAGGAGATGGCCCTTAGCGAAAGGGATTGTTTCCCTTTGGCGCTGATAATTAAGTAAAACCGATTTCTCATTAATAACACATAGGGGCACAGATGCTGCTCTTTGTCTAAGGGAACCAGACACAAAACCCAGTTTTTAAGTACATGGAAAGAACATCTTTGTCACGGTTCCGACAGATGAAACTCTTCAAAAAACTTCAAGGCCTTGCTTACCTTAAAGAATGTTTATTTGAGAAGCATAGCATCGGCACTAACATAATCGAAGCCAAAAACTGGATTTCCCCTCCCCTGAGCACATAGTATCAAAGCACAATTCCCTCCTCCAATTAACAGTCATAAATCACATTCTCCAATTAGTTTGAAATGCAGGCTCTCCCTCCAGTTCTCCAGCCCGCCAATTCTTATCAGCTCTCATTTCAATAACCTTAGTTCTCACACTAGGTCCAGTATTATTATGTCTAACTAAACTCTCATGCACATTCCTCCCCTCAGCATCATCTACTCTAAAAGTAAAACATAGAAAGAAAATGTTTGCATCGCTAACTGTTGTCAAATAAAAAACATGTTAGAAGCGTTGACAATCTTTTTTCCAGTCCCCACAGGAACATAAAGGTACTTCTTGAGACACAAGCATTTGTTTAGTGACTGTTCCATATTACGATGGCACTAAAAAAAAAGTGACTTACGATCAGTCCTTGCACTTATGACGGTCTCAGCATCCCCACGGTCACATGCTCAAAATCCGAGCGCTTGGCATGTATTTACAATGGTTGTAGCCTCCCAAGGTCACGCGATCATTCTTTGTGACTTTCCCAGGAAGCTTCTGACAAGCAAAGTTATTAGGGAACCCATCTTTGCTTAACCATCATGTGATATCGCTTAATGGCTGCGGCAAAAAAGTCATAAAATTGGGCACGCCCAGTGCTTTTTTTGTAAAAGAAAAAGGTGCATACAACCCGCCTTGCCTACCCTACAAGGTTCCATCCAAAAAAGGTGCCGGAACTCCGTTCTGAGCGTTCTATGAGAAAAAAAGCCCTGGGCACGCCTCACTTAACTATCTTTGCTTAGCAACAGAAACCCTGGCCCCAATTGTGATCACAAAGGGTCCCCCATCCTTCTTAACAAAGTTCCTCTGAAATTACTAAGAAATTACTCGGAGGAGTAACAAAACATCTCAGTTTTAATAAACTTGGGTCCAGCTGCCATAATTTAACCTTTTTAGATACTTTTGGCCTCGATGATTGAGTCTTCATATTGCATTTCATTCTAGGGAGAAACCCTTGCAGTCAGTATGGCAAGAGTTAGTACATGCCAACCAACTCTCTGACTCTCTGCCTAACTCTAAAAATTTCATATTGACTGAAGAAGTCACTTAGATGAGTAAGGAAACGTCTGTTTTAATAAACTTTAGTCCAGTTGCCATGATTTAACCTGTTTAGATATCCCTCTGAATTACAACTGAATGACAGAATGACAGAAGAGTTGGAAGGGACCTTGGAGGTCTTCTAGTCCAACCCGGCTGCTGGAATTGGGTATGCCTAGTTTAATGAAGAGAAGGATGAGGGGTGACATGATAGCCGTGTTCCAATTTCTCAGGGGCTGCCCCTAAGAAGAGGCAGTCAGGTTATTCTCCAAAGCACCTGAAGGCAGGACAAGAAGCAATGGATGGAAACTAATCAAGGAGAGAAGCAACCTAGAACTAAGGAGAAACTTCCTGACAGTCAGAGCAATTAACCAGTGGAACAACCTGCCTCCAAAAACGGTGAATGCTCTTTTTAAGGAGAGACTGGAAAGCCATTTGTCTGAAATGGTATAGGGTTTCCTGCCTGAGTACGGGTTTGGACTAGATGACCTCCAAGGTGCCTCCCAACTTTTTATTATTATTATTATTATTATTATTATTATTATTATTATTATTATTATT
>JAKJMR010000103.1:647043-667514 GCA_024449315.1 Daboia siamensis | reverse complement strand
CAGTGGTGGGATTCAAATACGTGAACAACCAGTTCTCTGTGTGGATGCTGCTTCCAGAAGTCCATTCTGGGCCTGGGCAACAAAAAATTAGCTACCGGAACTGGTGCGAACTGGCTGACTCCCACCACTGGTTCTAGTTCTGCCTCAGCCATGAGTGACTTTGGGTCAATCACCGGGAGACAGTGAGTTCTAGTTCTGCCTCAGCCATGAGTGACTTTGGGCCAATCACCGGGAGACAGTGAGTTCTAGTTCTGCCTCAGCCATGAGTGACTTTGGGCCAATCACCGGGAGACAGTGAGTTCTAGGTCTGCCTCAGCCATGAGTGACTTTGGGCCAATCACCGGGAGACAGTGAGTTCTAGGTCTGTCTTAGCCATGAAAGCCGGCTGGGCAACTTTGGGCCAATCACCAGGAGACTGTGAGTTCTAGTCCCTCCCTTAGACATGAAAGTAGCAGGGTGACTTTAGAGCAGTCACTGTTTCTCGTCCCAACCCACCACACAGGATTGTTCTTGTGGGGGAAAAAGCAGAGGAGGAGGAAGTATTAGGTATGTTCGCTGCCTTGAGTTACTCATAAAGAACTAAAAGTGGGCAAAAAATTAAATTAATGAATTAATTAATCTTAAAGCTAAGTGTTGCCACTTGTTACGACCAAAAGAGAAAAATACCTTCAAGTCAATCTTGACCCCAGTTGCCTCCATGGGCATGGTCACATCGCTTCCTAGGCAGTTCAGCTAGTCCTCGACTTACAACCGTTCATTTAGTGACTGTTCAAAATTACAGCGACACTGGAAAAAGTGACTTACAACTGTTTTTTCACACCTATGATCTTTGCAGCATCCCCATGGTCACGTGATCAAAATTCAGATCCTTGGCAATTGATTCACATTTATGACGGTCACAGTGCCCCGGGGCCATGTTGATCCCCTTTTGTGACCTTCTGACAAGCAAAGGCAATGGGGGAAGCCAGATTCACATAACTGGGTTACTAACTTAACAACTGCAATGATTCACTTAACGACTGTGACAAGAAAGGTCGTAAAAGGAAGTGAAACTCATTTAACAACTGTCTCACTTAACAACATAAATGTTAGGCTCAATTGTGGTCATACGTTGAGGACTCCCAAGTGCCCTCTTTCACAAAGCTGATCCACTTCCCAAAGGGTCTAGAACAGACATGTCAAACACAAGGCCCAGGGGCCGGATCCGGCCCACGAAGTGGTTTCATGTGGCCCACGAAGCTATCCTGGAAACAGTGAGGGAACGGCCCCCACTGCCTTGGCCCTGGCCCAGAGACCCTCAGATCTGTCCCACTCCTGCCCAGGCCCCCATAGGCACCCTTGATGCACGCGATGTAGAGCTGGCCACGCTCACCCAGTAGGCCATACACACTCTAAGCCACGCCCACCCAGTAGGCCACGCCCACCCTAGCCATACCCACCCGGCCCCCAGGGCAACTGCAATACTGATGCGGCCCTCAATGAAATTGAGTTTGACACCCCTGGTCTAGAATTTCCTTCTGCTTTTCCATGGAGATGCTAAACCAGATTGACCTTTGTTTCATTTCAAGATGCGTTAAAGTCAGCAAATGAGGCCACTGACAGAGACGCTGCTACAGAACGAAAAATGCTGAGCTGCACAAGGGAGACAAGGATATTAATCATGGTTAATTTATTCAAATATAACTTTCAAATGTATCGGCCTTAGCTTTTTTCTTTGCTGATGCCATAACAGTTCCATCTTGCCTCTTCCTGTTTTATAATGTGGTCCTAGACAATAAACCAGAGATCAAACCAGTTTCAACCCCAACCCAAAGTTGAAGGTCTAAGCCAGATCTTCTAGCACACACCGACAGTGTGCTAGAAGAGGATCAGAAGTGACAAAGCAAGCAGGTTCTGGTAGCAGAACTTTCTCCCTTCTTCACTTCATCCAGCCAATGAAAATAACCAGCCTAGATCCACAATGGCTGAAGCTCCTGAGCAAAAAATTCAAGATGCTCAGCTGTTCCTGGAGCAGCTGCCTCTGAATAATTTGCAACAATACAAGGCAACCTCATCATGGGGGAGGACTGAGACAACAAAATTTGAACTGGGGGAGTTGTGATCCCAGCACCTCTGAAGAAATCAGGTTGGAGAACTTTCTTGCAGAAGGGAGATTGCTATAGGCTGCTCAATTAAGGATCACGGCAGATGTTCATCTTGGATCATGCAGCACAGCCAGGTCTGACAACAAGACTGTTTCACAAGATACAGCAAGCAAGAGCTGGCACGGTGTTGTAGTTACAGAGCAAATAATTTTAATTCAACCTGACTGTGGATAATTGGCATGAAAAAAAAATTTTTCTTTCATGCCCAAAAAGCACTTGCAAGTGAACAGAACAGAACAGAACAGAATAGAATAGAACAGAATAGAACAGAATAGAATACCTTATTGCCCAAGTGTGGTTGGACAATGGACACACAAGGAATTTGTCTCCGGTGCATAAGCCCTCAGTGTACACACATAGAACAACAAAGTGATAGGTCATAGATCATAACTCATAGTTACAGTCATTAACCATAAAATAATGATAAAAAGCAACTGGAGAGAAAATGAGAAGAGAATATTTGATACGCTTCCTTGGATTTTCGAAAGCAAGACAAAACATTTCCCTCTTTCAGTTATGTTCTCTACTACATCGGATTCTAGATCAGTTGAGAACAAGGTCACTGCATCCCAATACAAGGGGCAGGAATCAAATCCTGGTTGGTCCTGGCACGAGGAACTAAGCAGGATGGGATCATCACACCCAAGACCGAGAAGAATTAAAATAGATCCCACGAAGGCAAACCCATTCCCTTAATTTTGGTAAGAAGACTGCGTAGAGGTGAGACAAACAGGAATGAAACTTTTCTAAACCATATTTTTATGGCATCACTGAGCGAAAGATTTCTTGGAGAAGACTCCAATATTTCCTGGCCATCTCCAGAGACTAAACCCTCCCGGGCTCATAATTAGTTCTGACAGCTCATCTCTGTGTGCATTTCGATGCTCTTCTGAACGTGAAACCCTCTCGATTCTCGGATGCAATCCCAAACTAGCTTTTCAAGGAAGACATTTTGGAAAAGTCTTCCCCCCCACCCCCCAACAGAATGGCACCTTCAGACTACCATTTGCATTTCTGAGTCCACAAAAGTCGCATATCCACAACTAAGAAAGAGGGCAGGAATAAAAACTTGCAAAAAAAACCCAACAACACAAAACTGCTAGGGATAGTTAGGATTAACTTTGTTTGGAAGAAAGTGGGCTTGTAGGAGGAACGTTGTAGGCATCCAGTCTATTTTCTTCCGTTTCGGATTCAACAAACTGCAGGTTAACTCACTGTTGCTGTGCAAATAGAGGTGTTTAATAAAAGGAAGAAAAATTTGATTACCGTGTGAACTTGACAAATGAGCTCGTTCTAGAACCAACTCTGAATTCTGGTGAAAATATACCAGCCGATCTCGTTCCTGACAAACGTAACAGGGGCTTTAATCCCAGGTGCATCACACCTAAGCCAAGAAGATTGCCATCTAATCTCTGCGCTTGCCAGCTAATGCCCTAACACCTTTGTTGGTCCTTCGCATGCCAGGAGATTGTTGTGGCTGTGGTTGTGGCCAGGAAAGACAAGCAGGCCCCCACCCCCTATCCAGCCCTTCGGGAATCTCCCGAGCTTCAAGCAATCCATCCCAAGGAACTGTCCAAACCTCGGCAGCTTTCTCAGCATGAAATCAGAAGCGCCAAGCACCCTTGCTTTAGCGCTTTAGTCTTTCCAAGCCGCCCCGTGTAAGTTACACCGCTGGGGTTTCCTGGTGGTCTCCTTTCCAGGGTTAACCACCGAGATAAAGCCGGCGGAAGCTGGAAGAGGAGGAAAAAAAACCCCTCTCCCCGCGATGCGTGGAGCTCCACCGCCGCTTTCCGGGGAAGTCGAGGAACCCAAAGGCTTCCCCCCCCCCCCCGGGGGAAAGGAATCGGAGCCCCCCCCCCCCCGCCCGGGAGGGGAAGGGAGGAGTCCCCGTTTGGCTCGCCCCGGGACCTTTTTTTTTTTTTTTGCAACCCCAGGGAGGTTGGCAGGCGCCGCGAACGCGCGTGGCTCTCTCTCTCTCTCACCTCTCGGCAGGGCGGCAGCTGCAGGCTGGCGGAGGCGGCCACGGCCTCGGCCGGGCAGCCCAGCAGGAGCGCCCAGCCGCCCAGCCAGCACAGCGCGCCCCGCAGCCGGATCATCGCCCAGGGCAGGCGGGGTCCCCGGCTCCGCTCTCCCCGAGCTCCCGGAGGAGCTTCGCCCGGCCGCCGCCGCCGCCGCCGCTCCGGAGGTTGCTTCACCCTTGCCTGCAAACGCCCGGCTCCTCTCCGTCGCGTCCCGGGCCTGGCTCCGTCCGCTGCCCTCCCGGCCGGGCAAGAGCCGCCCGCCACCCGCTCGCTCGCTTGCCAGCTGCTAGGCGGCTGAGCAGCCAGAAGGGAGAAGCCGGGGGAGGGCGGGGCCGCCGGGAGAGAGGGAGGGAGAGAGAGGAGACCCTGGCAGTGCGCAGGCGCGAGCGGTGGGGAGGCTAGGTGCTCCCCAGGATCTGGCCCCGGTTGTGACAGCTTGGGTGGGGAGGGGATGCGCCGGACGCGGGGAGGGGGGTGGGGGTGGGGGTGGGGGTAAGGGCCTCCAGTCTCTCTGGACTGGACTAGAAGACTGCCAAGGTTTTGGAGCCTTGGTGGAGCAGTGGGCTAATGCCTCCTTAAGTAACACCAGCTGCCTGCAATTAGTGCGGGTTCGAGTCCCACCAGGCTCAAGGTTGACTCAGCCTTCCATCCTTCCGAGGGAGGTGAAATGAGGACCCAGATTGTTGGGGGCAATTAAGCTGACTTTGTAATAATGCCGCTTGGGTGTCTGTGTGTGTGAAAGCCCTAATAAGCAGGTATATATACATAGAATGAAGGCTATTGCTAGGCACATTGATTTGTGCTTTAGACTGTAAGCCGCCCTGAGTCTTCAGAGAAGGGCGGGATATAAATGGGATTAATTTTTTTTTTTTTTTTTTTAGAAAGGTCCCTTCCAGCTTCATTCTATTCCAGGGGTGTCAAACTCAATTTCATTGAGGGCCACATCGGCATTGCGGTTGCCTTCAGGGGGCTGGGTGGGTGTGGCCTGGGTAGGCGTGGCCTATTGGGTGGGCATGACTAGAGTGCGTATGGCCTACTGGGTGGGCGTGGCCAGCTCTACATCGTCCACATCAAGGGTGCCTATGGGGGCCTGGGCAGGAGTGGGACAGATCTGAGGGTCTCTGGCAGAAGGAGGGTCTCTGGGCCAGGGCCAAGGCAGTGGGGGCCGTTCCCTCACTGTTTCCAGGATGGCTTCGCGGGCCACATGAAACCACTTCGCGGGCCGGATCTGGCCCCCGGGCCTTGTGTTTGACATGTCTGTTCTATTCTATTCAAAGGCTCAGAGGAGGCTGATACCCATCAAGGGATGCAGTGTTGATTTTTTTTTTTATTATTGTGGTCGTAAGTGGAAGACTCCCTGCACTGGGAACCCCGAATAATAATAAACCCCCGAAGCCTAAGACAATTTTATTTGACGATTCATAGGGACGTACGACCACCACCACCACCCCACTCCCCATGGAGTCCAAGGTTTCTGTTGCTAAACGAGGCAATTGTGAAGTGAGTTTTGCCCCATTTTACCAGCTTTCTGGCTCCCCCCCCCCCCGCCCCTGTTGATTGTGCTTGTCAGAAGGTCGCAAAAGGGGTTCGCATGATCCCGGGGCACTGCAACTGTTGCCAAGATGCTGCAACGGTCATAAGTGGGGAAAACGGTCATAAGTCGCTTTTTTCAGTGCTGCTGTAACTTTAAATGGTCAATAAGCGAACTGTTGTAACTCGAGGACTACCTGTATTTGTAGCTCAGGGTTAAAATAAGGGATCCTTGGTGCTGGTTTTCTTGTAGACGTTTCATGACCCAACTAAGAAACATCATCAGTTCTAACTGAGGTCTGGGCTGGGAATGGTAAATTGACACCACATGCTGAACCCCAGGAGGGATTATCCCAGATTCCCATGTTCACAAGATACCTTCGAATCCTAAGATAATAATAATAATAATAATAATAATAATAATAATAATAATAATAATAATAATAATAACAACAACAACAACAACAACCTGTAACAACAGCAGCAGCAGCAAATAATAATAATAGTAGTAGTAGTAATAATAATAATAATAATAATAATAATAATAATCGGAACATCTTACATTTTAAGGATATACCTGGTTGATACCTAGGATGCTGGCAGCAACCCGTGTCAACCATTAGTGCCAGTCAATTTGAGTGTTCAGTTGACTGAGTTTCATGTCTTATGAATAAAAGTTATACAATAATTATTATTATTATTATTATTGAAACTGCACAATTATGGATGAAACGTATAACAGTGATACCCATTGTCATTGGGGCACTGGGAACTATGTCCAAAAACTTTGCAAAATACATCAAGAAATTGCAGCTTCCTGTAATAACTCCAGCAAAGCTACAAAAAACTCGCTACTCGGAACACCTTACATTTTAAGGAGATACCTGGTTAATACCTAGGATGCTGGCAGCAATCCGTGTCAATCGTTAGTGCCAGTCAATGTGAATGTTCAGTTGGCTGTTTCATATTTTGTGAAAAAAAGCTAATAATAATAATAATAATAATAATAATAATAATAATAATAATAATAATAATAAAGTTTGAAGAGACCTTGGAGGTCATCTAGTCCAACCCCCTGCTCAGGCAGGAAACCCTATACCATTTCAGATAAATGGCTGTCCAGTCTCTTCCTAAAAACTTCCAGTGTTGGAGCATTCACAGTTTCTGGAGGCAGGTAGTTCCACTGGTTAATTGCTCTGTCAGGAAATTTCTCCTTAGTTTCAGGTTGCTTCTCTCCTTAATTAGTTTCCATCCGTTGCTTCTTGTCCTGCTTTCAGGTGCTTTGGAGAATAGCTTGACTCCCTCTTCCTTGTGGCAACCCTGAGATATTGGAAGACTGCTATCATGTCTCCCCTTGTCCTTCTCTTCATTAAACTAGACATACCCAGTTCCAGCAACTGTTCCTTATGTGTTTTAGCCTCCAGTCCCCTGATCATCTTGGTTGCTCTTCTCTGCACTTTTTTTTAAGAGTCTTTTTTACATTGTGGTGACCAAAACTGGATGCAGTATTCCAAGTGTGGCCTTACCAGGGCATTGTAAAATGGTTATTGCCTTGGTAAGATAATACCGGAATCACCAGAGTGGATCATGCAAAACTATTTCCTATCCAGAAAAGCTGCATTTGCAGGATTATTAATTAAACCTGCTTTTCTGAGCCCAGGGCACTATAAAGTAATTGAATAGTCTATGTTTGCTCAAAGTCCCTCCTGCCTCAAGACAACAAACCAAGATTAACACTAATCAAGTTCAGCTTGCTGTGTGGCAACCTAGTTATGCTAACATAGTTCTTAGTTTATGGTTCAGGGTGTTGAGCAGACTTATAAAATTGGATTAATGGAGGGAACCAGGATTTAGTTCACCATGGTTACGGCTCCCATGTGATTCTCATTCTTTGAAATGTTTTGCAGAATATATTTGGACGTTGGCATAAAGTAGAATGTTAGATTTTCGGTGTATGTACAATGAAAATTGAATAGTAAATGAACAGTGTTCGCATGCTCAGCAAGATCTGGCTATAAAGTTAATGTTTGCAAAAACAGCTGCAATCCGTCACAAAAGAAATGCTAAATAAACATATATATTTTTCTCTGTGGTACAATACTGAGAAAAAAATAGAAAATGGGATCTTATTTTTAATCACCTTCATAGTCATTCGTCTTAACAATTTCTCCTTTGACTTCCTAGAAAGGTCTTGCAGTGTAATAATGTTCACTATTTAAACAAAAGCAGACATTCAAAAAATCCTACTAATATTTCTTAACCTTTCTGGGACTAACATCCATTTAATCAGTGGCACAATAATTGTAATATGTTTGAGTCTGTTTGTGATGTATGGCCAATAATATAAAAAAATCTGGGGCTTGTAACAATTTAACTCAGGTTTCCGTGTCAGCAAAATATACACCATGAAATGACTGCTAGTAGTTGCTAACACAGGACCTGGTTAAAACTTGGATGGGGTTCACAGGGACTTCTAAGCTGAAGGCTAAAGTGCAAAATACAAACAAGCATGTAGCTTGAAATTATTGGTAAACCACTTCCACATAGTTGCCCATAAGTGAAGTGCCTTGAATCTAGCTATTAATATAATTAATACTTGAATGGATGCATCCTGGAGCACTGACCTCTCTTAACTTTTGTTCCATTCAGAAAAGTTAGCATATATTTAGTACAAATACCCAAAGATAAGCATCTATATGTAGAGATCTTACACTACTTTGCAAATAAATCTACTCCAATTACTCACATTCCCCCCACCAGTGAATTTATTTATTAGATTTATAGTCCACAATCCAAGAGACACTTCATATACTGTACATCAACAGCAGTGCAATAAAGTATCTCAGCCAAAAGAATATAAGGACAATTAATCAAAAGCAACACAATCAAAAGTCAGTTTGTGGTGGTGTCAGCTTCTTCTCCTAGAGGCTTTTGGAAATAATTTGGTTTTTCAATAGCTTGCAGAAAGTTAATAAAGTGGGAGCAGGTTGAATTTCTGAAGGAAGTCCATTCCAAAATGGACATGTACCTGGAGAAAAGGGTCATCTACAAGCTTCTGCCCCTCCCCCACTTACCTCATGAACTGTTGAATCTGAGAGGTCTTTGGTGCTTTGCAGTGCTTTTTTTTGTCATAGAACGCACCAGAACAGAGTTCTGGCACCTTTTTCCAACGGATTTTCCAAGTTTTAAAAGGAACTCTTGAAAATTTGATGTTTGGTCCACATGGACTTGAATCGCCCTGTCGAGCATGGCAGGTCGGCAGCAAAATCATTAAAACGGTGCATGCGAGCTGGTTGTGTGTCAAATCCGGTGGATGCATACTTCATCCGCGCTGGTTGTGATGGCGCTGCTCGGCTTGTGGCACTGCTCAGCTTTTGATTGGTCATGTGGTCGCGCGCTGAGTGCTTACTGCGGACGGTGACTGTTATGTTTCATTACACAACTGATGTGTGTAGGTGTGTGTAGAGTGATTGACAATGTGCAAAAGGTAAATAATTTATTTTAAGAAAACTGTTGGTGAATTGAAAATCTTTTTAAAATTGTTAGTGTAAAAGTGTGATCCCCAATTTTAAGAAAAAAAAATTACTAATTACTTCTCAACTACTGGTCCTGCTAAGAATTGAATGTGTATTTTTTTTAAAATAAAAGATAACAAGTTGTCAGTTCTGGCACCTTTTTTCTTACAAAAAAAGCACTGGTGCTTTTTGAGCTTGCTTGTTTTCTTGCAGATGTTACCTAGTCTGGTAATGAAACATCTGCAAGAAAACCAGCAGGTTCAGAGAGCATCAAGGACCCCTCATGTCAACCCTGAGCTACAAATATTCTTGATTAGGTTGAAGTTGGTGGAGACAGGTCTTCTTGCAATATTCTAGTGTCAAAAATAGCACTTGGAAGCTTACTGTGAGCCAGTGAAGAACCCAAAGCACAATAGCAACATTTTGAGATCAACAGATGCTTGCTAACAGCTGCACTGTAGACCAATTGAACCTTCCCAAAAGGTCTTAAACAAAGGTAAGTCTGTGCAAAATACATTATACTAGTGGGAGGGCAGTTGGTGAGGAGGTCATGGTTACTGTCATAAAGTCCTCTCACCCCAGGTAAAAACAGCAACTGTGAGGGGACCCTGGAGTCCTAGTGGACGATCACTTGACTATGAGCCAGCAGTGTGCAGCAGCAACCAAAAAAGCTAATACAGTCCTAGGTTGTATAAACAGAGGCATAGAATCAAGATCACACGAAGTATTATTACCGCTTTATAAAACCCTAGTAAGACCACACCTGAAATACTGCAGCCAATTTTTGGTCCCCTTATAAAAAAAAAAGATGTTGAGAGTTTGGGGAAAAAATTCAGAGAAGAACAACTAAGATGACCAAAGGCCTGGAGACTAAAACATACAAAGAAAGGCTGAGGGACTTGGGTTTGGCTAGTCTACAGAAAAGAAGAAATAAGTGAGATATGATAGCAGTGTTCCAGTATTTGAGGGGCTGCCAGAAGACAGAGGGGGTCATGTTGTTCTCCAAAGCACCAGAAGGAAAGACGAGAAACAATATTTGGAAAGTGATCAAAGAGAGAAGCAACCTGGAACTAAGGAGAAACTTCCTGACAGCGAGGACAATCAACCAGTGGAACAGCTTACCCCCAGAAATCGTGGGTGCCCCATCACTGGAGATTTTTAAGAGGAGACTGGATGTTCACCTGTCTGAGATGGTATAGGTTCTTCTGCTTGAGCAGGGGGCTGGACTAGAAGACCTCCGAGGTTCTTCCAGCTCCTATTCTGTTCTGTTCTATTCTGTTCTAATAGTTGGAATTGGGCAAAGGACCACTGGCTATGTCTTCCACCTCCAGAAGAATCCCCAAGCTATGAACCTGCTCTTCAGAGAAAGTCCTCTGTTATCCAGAGACAATAACTTTGATGAATAAACAAGAGCTTCATCTTGCTTGGGTTCACCCTCAACCTCTTTTTTTCTCAATGTGACACTCATAACCTCCAAACTTGCAAGGGTAGAGGTAAAGACTTGGGTCTCATGGAAACATTGGAGATGTAGTATCCCACATCCTGCCACAGTTTCATGCAGGAGATAGAAGACCAAAATCTGGAGCACATCAGAAGTGAGCAGCCCTTCTTGATCTCTCTCTTTTTATAACAAAGGAACAAAATCACAGAAACCAGCCTTTCCCCTTTGAAGAATTCATGTTGAACGGTCGTGGTTAGATATTAATCTTCCTTTTCTAGAAGGAAGTGGGTGACCATGTCGGCTGCGAAACTGTCAAAAGGCAAACTGTTTGAAAGATTCTTTGCCACTCTGAATTCATAGGACCAACTTCCTTTCTGAAGAAAAAATTTGGAGATTTAAATTTCTCCGGCTTTTCAGCCACTTCCCCCCCCCCCCCAAGACAGTTAGGAGGAAGCATCTGAGCAGAGCGATTCAGATTGAGCCTGCTCCCCTGGTATGAATTATCTGGAGGAGGGGTCTTCAAACGTGGCAACTTTAAGACTTGTGGACTTCAACTCCCAGAATTTCTCAGCCAGCAAACCTTTAAGTCCACAAGTCTTAAACTTGCCAAGGTTGAGGACCCTGCAATAAGCAACATGAGGAATGCCAGACCTGGCTACCAAAATGGCGTAGCTTTGCTGGCTGTGGAATTCTGGGAGTTGAAGTCCACAAGTCTTAAAGTTGCCAAGGTTGAGAACCCCACGATAAGGAACATGAGGAATGCCCAGACGTGGCTACCAAAATGGCGTAGCTGTGCTGGCTGAGGAATTCTGGGAGTTGAAGTCCACAAGTCTTAAAGTTGCCAAGTTTGAAGACCCCTGATTTGGAGAGAATGTCGGTCAGTGGTCTCAGGGATTATTTTGTCCGTTCTGCGCAGAATAACATTTTCAAAGGCTCGGTGCAATTCTGTAAGGAGAGTTTGGGGCTCAAGACCTACTACAGTTTTACAATTCTTCACTTCCATTTGCCTTTTAACCGAATACCAGAGTTGGAAGGGACCTTGGAGGTCTTCTAGTCCAACCCCCTGCTCAGGCAGGAAACCCTATACCATTTCAGACAAATGGTTGTCCAGTCTCTTACTAAAAACTTCCAGTGTTGGAGCATTCACAGCTTCTGGAGGCAGGTTGTTCCACTGATTAATTGTTCTAACTGTCAGGAAGTTTCTCCTTAGTTCTAGGTTGCTTCTCTTTTTGGTTAGTTTCCATCTGTTGCTTCTTTTCCTGCCTTAAGTGCTTTGGAGAATAGATTGACCCCCCTCTTCTTTCTCGCATCCCCTGAGATATTGGGAGACTGCTATCATGACGCCCCAGTCCTTCTTTTCATTAAATTAGACATAGCCAATTCCAGCAACCGTTCCTTATATGTTTTAGCCTCCAGCCCCCTAATCATCCTTGTTGCTCTTCTCTATACTCTTTCTAGGGTCTCAACATCTTTTTTTTACATTGTGGCGACCAAAACTGGATGCAGTATTCCAAGTGCGGTCTTTTAAGCTCTTGATCCTGTATATAGACAGACTGACATTGCTAGCTAGCAAGTGTCCAGCTTTCTGTACCATATGTGAAAGCACAAAATGGCCAGAGAAGGCAGAGATCATTGACCAAAGGGGTCAAGGACATATCTGTCATTTGCAACTGAGACATTTGTACAAGACAAAAGGAACTGCAACGTATTTGATGGACTGTCCCATTTGCACCAGCAGAGAGTGTTGAAGATTAATTTTCTTACAGATAAAGGAACCTCCGGTGATGGACACCTTCCTGGCAGATTAAGGGCTGTCTGAGAATGGCATCATCTATTTTTCCCCAGTCAAATTGACAGGTGGCCCATTGCCTCAATGAGACAGACAGGAAGGGCAGATCAGCCCATATAATCTGGAAACCTAATGTTTGGACAACACTTCAATCTGTCTGTTATGTATGCAGGCACCTGCATAGCAACAGCCACCAGGGGGCGTTGGCCTGAACGGTTTCAGCGGGAAACCCAGTTTCGGCGGGAAACCTAGGGCCAACTCCATTGGCTGTCCGCTCACCTGGCCAAGTATTTAAGGAGGCCAGGTAACCCTCATTCCCCAGTTCGCTACCCCCCCTTCCAATAAAGAGCTGAACTCACACACTGGCTGGTGTCTCTTCCTTGCGTCGGACCCACTACACAATAGTGGCGACGAGGATGGGATTGCTGCCGACCAAGAGCTGAAGTCACTGGGGAAATGCTCCGTGAGCTGAAGGGAAAGGCATTTTCCTTCCTTCTTCCCCCCCATGACCGCCAGCCGACCGGACCACGCCAAGCACCGCATCCGCGACTGAGACCGCAACAGCACCGCAATGGCAAGAGATGGACAACCCTGCAAATTCGACACCCACCGCCCCGAGACCTGGGCCCGTTACCTGGCTCACGCCGAACTGTATATGAGGTTCAATCAGATTTCGGAGGACGGTGCGAAGGCAGCCGCCCTGCTCTGCATCAGGGGGCCAGCGCTGCTGGAGATTGCCGTGAACCTGTTCGCCCAGGAGGCCATCAACACCATCGCGTACTGAGACCTCGTGGCCAGGCTCAACGCCCACTTCAAGCCCCGGCGCTCCAAGGTGGCTGCGTGGTCGCAATTCGAGAAGAGGGACCAGCGTCCCGATGAGACCAGCGCCGAATTCCTCGCCGCCCTACAAGAAGCCGCCATCGCCTGCAGGTTCTTGAACTTGGAGGAGCGGCTACGGGACCGGCTGATCTGCGGCCTATGAGACAGGCGGCTGCAAGAGCGCCTGTTCAAGAGAGAGGAGGTTTCGCTCCAGGAAGCTGAGGACGCAATCCTAGCCCATGAAGCGGCCTGCGGGGCCGTCCAAGCCTGCCAGGAAACCCGGACCGGCAGTCAGGCGACCAGCATCCACCGGCAAATTGCCACAGAGGAGGACGACCAGAGCATCGACCTCCTCCAGCAGAAGTCGACCCCCGACCAGCGAGCCCGATGCCCAGACAAGCCCAGGCCTCCCAGCAATGCCGCCAACCCTCAGAGGTGCGCAGGGTGTGGTGGGAACCACGTGCGCAGCCTCTGCAAGTTCCGGTCAGCCATGTGTCAGGCCTGCAAGAAAACAGGCCACATAGCCGCGGTCTGTCGTAGCCACCGCCCCCGAGAGGAGATCCAGGAGCTGCAACAGGAGGAACCGTCATTCGAAGGTACTGGGGCCCCGACCAAAACGCGAATTGGCTACGTTGAGAGCCGGCTGGCCATTAACCACACGGGTAGCCGCTGGCTGCTCAAACCCAAAATTAGACTAACAATCCACTTGCAAGGCATCCCTTGCAGCATGGAGCTTGACTCCGGATCAGCGGTCTCGATCATTTCAGGCGAGATCCTTAACTCTATAACTAGCCAGAGCAAGCAGCGGATTAAATTACGGCCTACAAATTTAAACCTGACCGATTTTCAGAATTCGCCGGTCAAGGTAAAGGGGGAGGCTACTGTCTCGGTGGAGTTTAAGGGTTGTGAAGGGCACCTGGATGTTGTAGTGGTAGAGGGCCGAAGAGCCAGCCTGGTCGGGCTAGACTGGTTTGAGGCCTTGGGAATCACAGTCTCCAGGATCCATCGGATCCAGGGGGACTCCGTCGAGGCCGTCTGCAAGGATTTCGCAGACATCTTCGACGGGTCGCTGGGCAGGTACACAGGGCCCCCCATATTGTTCAAGCTTAACTTGAATGTTCCCTCCGAGGGTGGTCAGGATGAAGGCTCTGGCCAGAAGCTACCTCTGGTGGCCAGGGATGGACAAGGACATTGAGGAACGGGTCAAGGCCTGTTACACGTGCCAGAGATCCAGGCCAGAAATGCCACGCGCACCAGTACACCGGTGGGAGGCCACATGCACACCCTGGTCCCGCATCCACATTGACTATGCAGGGCCATTCCAGGGCCAACTGTTTTTAGTAGTGGTGGACAGTCACTCCAAGTGGTTAGAGGTAGTCCCTATTCCCAACAATACCTCGGGGAGGACAATCCAGGTGCTCAGAGCTCTTTTTGCCACACACGGCCTCCCCGACGTAATTGTGTCTGATAACGGGCCTTAGTTTACCGCTACTGATTTCCAGGTGTTCTTGAAGGCGAACTGGATTAGGCACGCCACCTCCGCGCCCTTCCATCCATCGAACAACGGGCAAGCTGAATGGATGGTAAGGATGACCAATGATGCACTCCGGCGCATCATCAGCGGGGACTGGCATCACAGACTGGCAAAATTCCTACTCGCCCAACACACTACACCATGCATGGCTACCGGGAAGAGTCCGGCAGAACTTCGTTGGGGTCGGCGCCTCATCACAAAGCTGGACCATTTACACCCAGACCGGGTAGCAGCTGAGACCATAAGGACACCATCACCATCATCATCATTATGGTCATCGCCATCATCACCTGCACACAGGGCTCTCAACGTGGGAGACCTGGTTTGGGCAAGGAACTACGGGGCAGGACATCCATGAGTTCCGGGGACAGTGGTTGAGAAAACAGGACCCCTCTCTTATATCGTAGGAGTGGAGGGGGACAGACACATAAGGCGACACAACGACCAGCTCAGAGGAAGGGTCCCTGAGTGCACCACACACGCCCAACAGGAGAGCCACACCCCAGGAGAGGCCAGCCCAGCCGGAAACAGCACAGAGCAGGAACCAGAGGAGGAGGTCCTCCTGATCCCAGCTCCTTGCACCCCTGCACAGAGGCCTCAAGAACCTGCGGTCCAAGCCCAGGGCCAGACCACACCCAGACGGTCCACCCGGACACACAGGACACCTGCCTACTTGTCGGACTACGTGTGCAAGTGACCTCCACACAGTTGCATTTTTTGTTGTTGTTGACACAGTGTATATAGTTGTAGTTAGTTACAAGTTGTTATTGTTGGTGGTTCTTCTCTAAGGAGGGAGGGGTGTTATGTATGCAGGCACCTGCATAGCAACAGCCACCAGGGGGTGTTGGCCTGAACGGTTTCGGCGGGAAACCCAGTTTCGGCGGGAAACCTAGGGCCAACCCCATTGGCTGTCCGCTCACCTGGCCAGGTATTTAAGGAGGCCAGGTAACCCTCATTCCCCAGTTCGCTACCCCCCTTCCAATAAAAAGCTGAACTCACACACCAGCTGGCGTCTCTTCCTTGTGTCGGACCCACTACACAATACTGTCTCCTTAAGCAAATAACTAACTTGCAAAAGTTTGCTCCTGTTCTGCAAATGCTGCGTGTATTCCTCTATAAAAGCAATGGACAAACTCATTTTCTTTTATCCGCTGCTTCCTTAAAGCCAAAATAGTTGGAAAGCAAGGGCACCCATTTGGAAAAGCATTTTTGTAAACTGCCTCTTTTCCACCAGTCAAAATTTACCTTTGTGTCTTAGCAATGCCCAAGAATTTGTGAAAGTTAAGCTGTTTCTTTTTGAATATAGAAAACTAGTTTTATGAAGAGCACAAATCACATTTAGGCAACAATTGCCGTAATAAAGGTAGAAGGAAAAAGAATGATAGTCAGCCAGGTGTTCAGACTGGATCTGCATTTTTTTGTCCACCTACTGAGACCTTCCCAAGGACCTGGGACAGGCAGATGTTGATGTTTGATGGTGTTAAAGGTACTATTACAGGATGGAAGCTGCTCCAAGTAAAGCTGCCTTTTGCAATTGTCTGAAGGGGATTTTGTCAATGCCAATGGTGTCCCAGGGGTGTTCCAGATGTTTTGGGACTGCACCCAAGGCATCTATGAATATCAGTACTACCCTTGCTTGCCTTTGCCACAGTCATTCTATTTCTATTTGCAGGTCTTTGTATTTTGAGATTTTCTCCAGTTCTTTCTCTTCTTTTCTGCTGTCTCCAGGCACTGCAACATCCACTATCCAGACTTTTTTTGTCTTTCTTGTCAACAATTGTTGAGTCCAGGATGTTATGTGGCAGATGCCAGTCAGTTTGAATTCTAAAGTCCCAGCGCAATTTAACTTCTTCATTTTCTATGACTTTCTCTATTTTATCATCCCACCAGATATTTCTTGCAGATCTTCCAATGCACCATTGTTGCTACTTTGTCTTGCCGCTGCTTGTAGTCAGTCTGGATGATCTTCTTGCAGCAGCTTAGCAGGTGGTCCACTGTTTCTTCAGCTTCTTTGCATAGGTGGCACTTACTGTCTGTTGCTGTCTTCTCAGTTATGGCTTTGTATGCATTTGTCTATTATTATTCTTGTTGTTGTTGTTGTTTACTATTATATACACATCAATGTAAAAACCTTAGCTGCCAATTTTTTAGCTGGTGTTGGCCTTCATATGCATCAAGTTCTTCCCAACAACCTGTATTTCTGTAGTATATATGCAGATCCAAGCAGCATGGCCTTTTGTAATGGAAATTTTGACAATGGGCATATCTTCTATGTACTGTCCAGGATTTTTTGGTATGGCACCGGTGTGCTGATGAAGAAGGAGGAGGAGGAGGAGGAGGAGGAGCAGGAGGAGCAGGAGGAGGAGGAGGAGCAGGAGGAGGAGGAGGAGGAGGTTGATCACACACAATTTGGCCTTTGTTCCACTTAATGAGTCCTTCCCGAAGGTCCTGGGATAGACAGATGCTGTTGTTTAATAATGTCAAAGGTCTTGTCAGCTGTTCTGAGTAAAGCTGCCTTTTGCAATTGACGGATGGGGATTTTGTCAATGCATATGGTTTTCAAGAGGTGCTACCCTGACTCTCAAATCACCCAATCCCATGTGCCATTGTCAGGAGTAGAATTTCTCAGCCATATTAATATTATCTGGTTTGATGGGATTTGCTAACTGTTATTCAGAGGAAAGTGTGGATAAAGCTGGAACATACAGTCCCGTCTTTTGTTATCATTGAGTAACTCCACCTTAAGCTTACATTTCACAAGGCAAACAGACAGCTGATTAAATCTCTTAAAAATAAATGTGCTTGTCACAAAGGCAACACTGAATCATTGAGTAGCCCGTGAGTCAAGTCACCTTTGATATTTACCTGGATACCAGCATTACTTAAATAGTTTTATTTATTTATTTATTTTATTTATTAAATTTGTATACCGCCCTTCTCCCGAAGGACTCAGGGTGGTGTACAGGGCAATAAATATTAAAAACGAAGTACAAAAGTTAAAAAACAATTAAATATTATGCCCGGTATAAACAGTAATTAAAAAGCCATGTTAAAACCCCATCCCTTAAACCATCAAACCAGGCCGGATTGCTCAAATAAATAAGTTTTTAGATCCCGCCGGAAGGAGCGAAGGTCGGGGGCCATCCGGAGCTCAACCGGTAAATGGTTCCACAGGTCTGGCACGCCCATAGAGAACGCCCTCCCCCTAGGGGCCACCAATCAATATTCTTTGATCGGAGGCACCCTGAGGGGGCCCTCTCTGTGGGAGTGCACTGGACAGAGGGAAGTTGACGCCGGCCGCAGGTGCTGCCGTAGGTAATCCAGACCCATGCCATGTAGAGCTTTGTAAGTCATTACCAACACCTTGAATCTCACCCGGAGGGCAACCGGCAGCCACTGCAGCTCGCGGAGCAAAGGTGTAACATGGGAGTATCGGGAGACTCCCAACACAACTCGCACTGCTGCATTCTGCACCAGTTGGAGCCTCCGAGTGGTCTTCAAGGGCAGCCCCATTACAGTAGTCCAGACAAGAGTTCACGAGCGCATGAGTGACTGTACGCAAGGCATCCTGGTCCAGATAAGGCCACAACTGGAGCACCAGGCGAACCTGGGCAAAGGCCCCCCTAGTCACAGCTCCGATACGCTCTTCTAAAGAGAGCTGTGAGTCTAGGAGGATCCCCAAGTTGCGCGCCCTATCTACGGGGGGTAATAACTCACCCCCCATGACAAGAGATGGAGTAATCTGAATTTCCCGGGATGCTGGCATGAACAGCCACTCAGTCTTGTCTGGATTGAGCCAACGCCTGTTCCTCCCCATCCAGACCCGGACCGCCTCCAGGCAACGGGACATCACGTCAAGGGCATCACTGGGGTGGTTTGGGGTTGAAATAAAAAGCTGGGTATCATCAGCATACTGATGATACCCAACTCCAAAACCACGAATGATCTCACCCAGCGGCTTCATATAGATGTTGAACAGGAGAGGCGAGAGGACCGATCCCTGAGGAACTCCACAAATGAGAGGCCTCAAGGTCGACCTCTGCCCCCCTGCCAACACCGACTGCGAATGTCCCAGAAGGCAGGAGGAGAACCACTGAAGAACTGTGCCTCCCACTCCCAACCCCTGAGACGTCGCAGCAAGATACCATCGTCGATGGTGTCAAAAGCCGCTGAGAGGTCTAAAAGGACTAGGACAGAGGAACAACCCCTGTCCCGAGCCCGCCAGAGATCATTCACCAGCGTAACCAATGCCGTCTCCGTGCTGTAGCCGGGCCTGAAGCCCGATTGGTACGGGTCTAGATAATCAGCTTCATCCAAGAACAAAGGGAGATGCTGCGCCACCACGCTCTCAACAACCTTCGCAAGAAAGTGAAGGTTGGAGACCGGATGAAAGTTGTTTAATATTGCTGAGTCCAAGGCAGGCTTCTTGAGGAGGGGTCTCTCCACCGCCTCCTTCAAGGCGGCGGGGAAACTACCCTCACTCAAAGAAGCAGTTATCACTGCCTGGAGCCAGCCTTGTGTCCCATCCCAGGCCGCATAAATCAGCCAGGAGGGACACGGATCCAACAAACACTTGGTGGAGCTCAGCTTCCCCTGACTTTCTGGACTCTGGAGATGAAGGCAGTATCCAGGGACACTTCAATAGGTCCATTGTGTTGTTATGAAATTTGGAGGCTTTTGAATGCCTCTTTGTTGTGGCATTGTTAATTCTCTGGGGCTGAAATTATGGCCTCTCTGGGCTGGTCCTGCATGATCCTATCCTAGAAGAAAGTCTCCTTCAGCACAATAGAATTTACTCCTTGGAAAAATAACCACACAGCTATAAAAACCATGAGAATTAAAAAAAAACAAAAAAAACCTCTGTGCGTAGAAGGAATGGTGTATGCACAGACACACACATCCAGGTAGTCCTCAACTTACGAGCGTCAACTGACCTCAAAGATTTCTGTTGCTGTGACAGTTGTTAAGTGAATTTTGCCCCATTTTACGAGCTCTCCGGCCACGGTCGTTAAGTGGATCACTGTGGTTGACTTTGCTTGTCAGAAGCTCACAAGAGGGGATCATGTGACCCCGGGATACTGCGACCATCATAAATACAAATCGGTCCCCCGGATTTTGATCACGTGACCATGGGCATGCTGCAAGGGTCATAAGTGTGAAAAAAACGGTCATAAGTCACTTTTTCCAACGCCACTGTAACTTTGAACAGTCACTAAATGAACTGTCATAGGTCAAGGACTACCTGTATAGTTTTAAATAGGCAGAATGGGGTAAGCAACACGTCTCCAAGGTGTTGGGTTAATTTCAACTCTCCCTCTCCTCAGCCAGTCTACCACAGGCCGTAAATGTTTTACCCTCCAGACTCTATCTACTCACTCATCACGAAGAGGAGATAACAATTTATAACATGGCCTAATTAATGTGTTTGCCTCCAGAGAAGTTTTTCCAAGATACCTTTCAAAGCAATCTTCACTGTGTATTTTGCATCCCTGCTGAAACTGTCTGGGCAGATAATAAATGCTGCCTGTTGTGATCGGGTTGCGTCTGGTCTACATTCTTATAACAAGCACATTATCCAGCAAGCATGGAGTGCTCTCTCACCTGGCTAGCAATGCTATTACCTGGACAGGTGAATAGAATAGAATAGAATAGAATAGAATAGAATAGAATAGAATAGA
>JAKJMR010000103.1:630675-646672 GCA_024449315.1 Daboia siamensis | reverse complement strand
AGAATAGAATAGAATAGAATAGAATAGAATAGAATAGAATAGAATAGCAGAATTGGAGGGGACCTTATAGCTCATCTAGTCCAATCCCCTGCTTAAGCAGGAGACCCTACATCATTTCTGACAGATGGCAATCCAGTCTCCACTTGAAAGCCTCCAGTGATGAAGCACCTACAACATCTGAAGGCAAACTGTTCCATTGGTTGATTGTTCTCACTGTCAGAAGATTTCTCCTTATTTCTAGGTTGAATCTCTCCTTGACCAGTTTCCATCCATTATTTCTTGTCTGGCCTTCAGGTGCGTTGTAATATAGGTTGAACACCCACCCCCCCTCCCTGTGACAGCCCCTCAGATATTGGAACACTAATATCAGGTCCTTCTCTTCATTAAACTAGACATACCCAATTCCAGCAACCGTTCCTTATATGTTTTAGCCTCCAGTCCCCTAATCATCTTTGTTGCTCTTCTCTGCACTCTGTCAGTTACAGAAGGCATCTAAAAAGGAGCAGATATCAGCAGGATCTGCTAAACTTAAGAGTTTGCAGAAAGGAAGGCCGATGGAAAGTTCCTTGAAATATCTCTATAGAATTGCGATACTGAACTGGAGGAAAAAACATTCACGCATTATATGCATGTCCTGCCTCTCCATTACAAATGTTGCCCAAGGCAGCTCATCCTCCAAAGTCAAGGGAACCTACTTAAGCCAGAAAAGCATAGCATCGGTATAAAAAAATGTTCGAATCTGTGCTAGCATTCTACTAGTAGCATTTTGCCAAATGTTCCTTGGTTAAGAACGCAACATGTCATGAATGATTATCCGACATAAACGTTACCGGAGTATTGCAGGAATAGGTTATGTCTAGCCAAGTGAAAAGAAGGACCAGTGGTGACATGATAGCAGTGTTTCAATATTTGAGGAGAATTGACTAATTCTAATTCAAAGCACCAGAAGACAGGAAACAATGGATGGAAACTAATCAAGGAGAGAAGCAACCCAGAACTAAGGAGAAATTTCCTGACAGTGAGAAGAATTAACCAGTGGAGGATCCAACACTGGAGGTTTTTAAAAAGAGATTGGACAGCCATTTGTCTGAAATGGTATATGGACTAAAAGATGCCCAAGGTCTTTTCAAACTCCATTATTCTGTTATTCCTGTTGAACCTCAGATCGTCGCTCCTCAATAGACTTCAAGAGGCACGTCCCTGAACTGCTTCAGAATGTTATCTTGTTCTGGGCTTAAAAAATTACTCATCTCCCTGGGCCCTAGCCTTGGAAATAGTTTCTGCATGTCTCTGTCAGGGGCCTATTTCTCTACTTTCTACGCTCTCCTAAAACACACACTCACAGCTGTCCTTTGCTTTGCAATGGTGGAACCCGATTAACCATCCTGTTCCTTCCTTGTGGGTTGCAAACTGCAGATTGGGGAGTAATGTGGTAGATCGGTGCACTGCATTTGTTTACCGAAGAGCAGAGTTGGAAAGGATCTTGGAGGTCTTCCAGTCCAACCCCATGCTCAAGCCGGAGAGCCTATACTGTTTGGGAAACTGGCTGTCCGGTCTCTTCTTAGAAGCCTCCAGCGATGGACCACCCACAACTTCTGAAGGCAAGCCTTTCCACTGATTTAATTATTCTCACTGTTAGAAAAATTTCTCCTTAGTTCCAGGTTGCTTCTCTCCTTGATTAGTTTCCATCCATTGCTCCTTGTCCTGCCTTCAGGTGCTTTCGAGAATAGGTGGACACACACACCCCCTTCTTTCTCGCAAACCCCTTGGGTTATGATGGGATGAATTCCCTTGTTAAAAAGCAGTGTGGACCCTTAGACAGTCTGTCCAGTCTGGAGCGACATTCCTCATTTGTTTGGCAAGCAAACCCAGGTCGCCTGTTTGTGAAATGAACTCACACATGTCATACAACCCGCCTTGCCTACCATACAAGGTTCCATCCAAAAAAGGTGCTGGAACTCCGTTCTGAGCGTTCTATGACAAAAAAAAAAAGCCCTGATTGTTACAGTAGAAGAACTCAGTGACAGATTAATGCTCAGTGAAGATAATTTTTGCCTGCTCTTTCCAAGGATAAAAGGACAGGCAAGAAGAATCTTCAGAGGCTTGGACTCTGTATGAGATTTGCTTGATTTCTGTTATAAATGAGCTAACAAAATCACCTTCAAGTTGCAAACTGCAGAAAGCTGGGTGATCAGCAGATAATAGTGGTTGTTTTATCTCTCTTGTTTTTCTGGGGTTGGTTTTTTTTGGTGGGGGGAGGGGGAAATGAAGCAAAATTGAAGCGAATAAGAGGATTTGATGCTTCTCTGGATGCTCAGCTATTATGTTTTCATTCCAGGCCATTGCTAAAAGCCGCTGCCCTAAAAGACTTTAATGAAACACTGAATCATGGACAAAACAAAGCTCTATTCACAAGCCATGTGGAAGCAAAATAAATAGGGGACAATGGAGCCCCATTCATATATAGGGAAGTAAAAGGAAGGAAGGTCTTAAGACCATCTAAGCAAGGCCAAGTTGATTTGTTCCACCAGAAATGAATAATCATGATTAGGGGGCTGAAGGCTAAAACATACAATGAGTGGTTGTAGGAACTGGGTATGTCTGGTGTATCAAAGAGAAGGACCAGGGGTGACATGGTAGCAGTCTTCCAGTGTTTGAGGAGCTACCCCAAAGAGGAGGGGGTCAAATTATTTTCCAACACACCAGAAGGCAGGACAAGAAGCAACGGATGGAAACTAATCAAGGAGAGAAGCAACCTGGAACTAAGGAGAAACTTCCTGACAGTGAGAACAGTTAACCCATGGAACAGCTTTCCACCAGAGGTGGTGGTGGCTGCTCCATCACTGGAGGCTTTTAAGAAGAGACTGGATAGCCATTTGTCTGGAATGGTATAGGGTCTCCTGCTTGAGCAGGGGGTTGGACTAGAAGATCTCCAAGGTCCCCTCTGTTATTCTGCATATTATAGAAAGCATTCATAAAGGATGTTAGCATAAGAGATGCAACTTTCAGTCCATAGCCTAGGATGAGGGGATCTGTAGAGGGGTGTCCAAAAAAAGAAACAAACCCAAGATGGTGTTTGGAAAAGGCCTTTTTTAAAAGTATGTCATGTTGACTTTGTTAATTCTCCCACTCCAAAGTGGGATAATTAAATCACATTCAGTCTTTCACTAGGGTGTTCCAATTGAGACCAATCTTTTTTCTTGGTCCATCTCTCCTACAAGATGTCACTGTTTATGTTCATCTTTTGTTAGGTAAATGCATAATGGGCCCCTTCTGTTTATATGTCTACCACAAGCAATGGAGCTAATATCTGGTTCCAATCTCTCTCTAAAGCTTTTCAGTATCTACACACAACTACTAGGATAGATCCTCAAGAGATTGGGAATTGAATGCCATGAGTAGGCTTGTGAAAGCTAGATTTAATTCTCAGGGTCATCTTCAGGAAACGAAGTAATTCCTATTTAGCAGTGAGCTGGATGAAGATAATAAAGTGAAATTACAGACAAGACAAGATGGAGCTGTCCATTTGGAAGCCAAAACTCCAGAGATATCTTTCTGATGTGAATAGGATTACTAAAAGAGCAGGTCTATAGTTTAAGGCAGGAGTCTTCAAACTTGGCCCTTTTATGACTTGTGGACTTCAACTCCCAGAATTCTTCAGCCAGCATGCTGGCTTAAACCAGATCCCTGGTTTAAGGCTACCTCTGGACTCAATTCTCTGGATTCAGTTTTCTCTCTAGTATCCCAGCTACAAGAGTGCTTTGATCAGCTTCAACTGATCCAGTTACAACCCTTCTTGCAAGTTAATACCCTTAAGACTATAGTATATAGACCAAGGGTAGGCAACCTTGGCTCTTTTACTACTCATGGACCTCAACTCCCAGAATTCCTGAGCCAGCCATGCTGAGGGGAAAGGGAGAGATTTCCATGCTTAGCCAAGCTGGCTCAGGAATTCTGGGAGTTGAAGTCCACAAGTCATAAAAGAGCCAAGGTTGCCTACCCCTGGTATATTCAAATATCCCAGCATTGACTGTAACAATGTCCTCTGGAGCTGTCATTGTGTCTAGTCAGAGAAACTTCAGCTAGGACATGACTTGACCATTGGTCCACTCTTAGGAAACCTAGAGGCCACAATATATCTGCGCCAATTGGTTTCTTGGATTGGCCATTAACTCTAAAGTCCTCCATGGCTCAGCTGCAGGTGGTTCAAGAGGAGACCTCTTCCTCTATGAAACTTTTCTCTTGGAGATGATCTCAAGGGGTCCCTCTACAGTTGTAGAGGGATCACCTGATACTGACATACTTCTTTGTTGCCAGCCCACAAGTCCATAAGTCTTAAAGTTACCAAAGTTGTGCGTACGTACACACACACACACACACACACACACACACACACGGCCTAAGGTTTTATGGGCTGATGCTGAGATAGTCAAAGGTAACAGATCTTGGCAAGATCTTCTGAACTTTCGGAGTATTCTTCATCCTTAAAAGACAGGTTTTGTGTGCCTCACAACCTGCCTTCTGCCTCTTATTTCCTTGGTCGTGATGGCAGAGAGTGACTCATGAAAAGTAATGCATTCAAATGCAATTAATACCCGGCTAATTTTCTGAATGGGGAAAGCGCTGTATATCCACATCCTGCGTTATCGGAAAGCAGCCTGCATTGGCCTGTAACAAGAGCTCTTGAAGGAAAAGCAGGCTTTTATTCTTGATTATTCTTGATACGATTTCATAATTATGCGCTGGAGGATTTAATTCCCTGAAACACCAAAAGGCAAATTGTCCTCTTAACTTCTGATGTAGAATACAATTATATGAGGGAGAATATTCCGCTGAATATGAGAACTGTGCTGGGAATATAAGCTTTAGCAAAATGGGTAGCAATCTCCTTTTAGCAATCTCCTTTTCAGAAATCCATCCTGGCAGCTTAGTATGTAGGAAAAGCTTTTAAAGAGATTGTGCTTCACTTGGAAAAGATGTTTTATTTAATTTCCTCTTCTGTTTGTTATTCTTGACACCTGGTATCAGCTTGCTCCCTCGTGAATTGCCATTTAAATTTAATTCCAATTTTAAGATGTCTCTCACAAGCCTTTGACAGCAAGGCCTATCAGCAAGATGAAAAAGGAATTTCCTTTATGGGTAACTCACTGTCGGCTGCTATAAAGTAATGGAAGACTAAATAAATGCATCAGCCTTACAGATAAACATGATCTGTGGTTCCCATCCGCTCAGAATACTGACTTGCTTATACTGTAAGCTATTTTATTATGCAAAGATTTCCCGGCACTGCCAAGCTGTTACTGAGAAGTTAATATTTAAAGTGAAATAATTCAAAGCATGCAACCAGGGTGTTCTTTTTTTTCTTCTTCCCTTGCTACAAAGGCCCAAGCAGGAATACTACAATCTGTGGCTTCCCTAAAAACTAGAACCTATCAATAGCCAGGGTCATTTGTGTAGAATTTCAGACACAGAATTCATCATTCAGCCACAGCTCTGCTCTGGTGCCCGTCAGGAGTGACAAATCCAATGAATCTCATATCTGGCAGCAAGATTGACATCCAGCGATGCTCTAGGACAGGGGTCTTAAAATCTGACCCTTTTATGATTTGTGGACTTCAACTCCCAGAATTCCTCAGCCAGCATGCCTGGCTGAGGAATTCTGGGAGTTGAAGTCCACAAGTCATAAAAGGGCCAAGTTTGAAGGCCCCTGCTCTAGGAGGTGTGGACTTCAACTCCCAGAATTTCCCAGCCAGCATGTCAGTGCTGATTATTCCTACATTTCATTGATTCACATGGACAAAGAATGAGATAGATATATTAGATAGATAGATAGATAGATAGATAGATAGATAGATAGATAGATAGATAGATAGATAGATAGATAGATAGATAGATAGATAGATAAACTTTATTGTCATTTTTTTCCTGCGGGCACAACAGCACGCATTAAAAATGAAATTTAGTTGCTTGCTCTCAGAGTGTACAGACACATAACAAACATTTAAAACATACTATATACAACATATATCTACATCCTTACATATAAGTAACATGTAAATATTAATCATTGTCTATCTAAAATGCATAACGGAAGGAGGAAGCTTGAAGTTCACAAGGTTAATGCTGTATGGAATGAAACTATGGCTGAATCTGGATATTCTGCTTCAGATACCACGGAGCCTCCTCCCAGAAGGTTACAAGGAAAACAGTTCGTGAAGAGGATGTGTAGTGTGCCAGATAGTGGACCCTCCTCAAGCAACGCTTGTGTGCCATGTCCTGGATGGGAGGGAGGGAACTGCCAATGATCTTTTCTGCTGTCCTCACCACTCTCCGCACCGCCTTCCTGTCTGAAGCAGGGATGCTTGTAAACCAGATTGTAATGCAATATGACAGGATGCTCTCAATCGTCTCTCTAGAGAAAGTGGTCAGGACAGGGGAAGGAAGATGTGCTTTTCTCATGCGACGCAGAAAATGCAGGTGCTGCTGTGCCCGCTTCACCGGTGTCTCACTGTTGAGCAACCAAGCCAGCCTACTTGTTAACTACACACCCAGGAATTTGATGCTGGTAACCATCTCTACCAGAGAACAAGTGGAAGAACGTATGATAAAGTGGGCTAATTTTTTTGCTTATAATACACAGATTGAACAATGGGAAAATATGCGGCATTTGCACTGTGTTATCATCTTAAAGTAGGGACGCGGTGGCTCAGTGGGTTAGGACGCTGAGCTTGTCGATCAGAAGGTCGGCAGTTTGGCAGGTTGAATCCTGAGTGCCGCGTAGCAGAGTGAGCGCCTGTTACTCGTCCCAGCTTCTGCCCACCTAGCAGTTCGAAAGCACGTAAAAATGCAAGTAGAAAAATAGGGACCACTGCGGTGGGAAGGTAACAGTGTTCCGTGCACCTTTGGCGTCTAGTCATGCTGGCCACATGACCACGGAGACGTCCTCGGACAAGCGCTGGCTCTTTGGCTTTGAAACGGAGATGAGCACCGGCCCCTAGAGTTGGAAACGACTAGCATGCATGTGTGGGAGAACCTTTACCTTTACCTTTTTATCATCTTAAAGAGAACTTTTATAAAATGATATCCTAAAGATATGGGACACAGGAACATTAATCTACAATCTAAAAACGTGCTTAAAATTGAGGTTGGAAAAGTAAACAAGAAGAAGGGTTATTTTATCATGCAAGGTGGATGTTTAAAAAGCTATAAATTTTTGGATTTAAATACATACACTGATTCAGAGGATTTTAAAGTTTAATAAGCAATTATTAATATCCAATCTTCATTAAAGATTAATCTCCCAATTAATATCCAGGAAGTCTTCCACTGATGGAGAAATAGTTGGACAAAAAGTCATGGAACTTTGTCTTTGTGTATGACAGCTGCAGCAAAATTATTGACTGCCCAAAGATGGAAAGATTTGGCAATTCCTGCAATGGAAGAATGATTGGTGAAGATGCTAGAACTTGCTGAGATGGCCAAATTGACTTGCTTGATTAAAGAAATAATCTATGTTTATTGCTGTCTGAAAACCCCCTATGGACTTTTCGCGAAAAACCTGGAATGTATGATTTATGGTTTTGATTAGATAGATTGTAGAAAGAAGAGAGTCATGGTGTAACTTTACAGAAATGAGGTAAGGAATTACATGCTAAGAAACCAGGTTTGCGGAAAATACAGACAGCAAGGCTCTTTGATTGCAATAAATTGAAACTGGAACCAAAACGGAGATTATACCAGTTTCTACATTTTAGAAATTCCATCCCTAATGGAGTCCTTATTATACACGCTACTGTATTCATGCTTGAAACTGATTTGAATCCCCTTGAAATATGTTGGGTCTCAAATACAGTAATGTCTCCTCCTTGGTTTGGTTGGTATCTTTCTGTTTGTTCTACAAATGTTTCCCCATCTCTGATAAGGTAACGGTAAAGGTTCCCCCACACATGCGTGCTAGTCATTTCCGACTCTAGGGGCCGGTGCTCATCTCCGTTTCAAAGCCAAAGAGCCAGCGCTTGTCTGAGGACGTCTCTGTGGTCATGTGGCCGGCATGACTAGACGCCAAAGGTGCATGGAACGCTGTTACCTTCCCACCGTAGTGGTCCCTATTTTTCTACTTGCATTTTGACGTGCTTTCGAACCGCTAGGTTGGCAGAAGCTGGGACGAGTAACAGGCGCTCACTCTGTTACACAGCACTCGGGATTCAACCCGCCAAATTGCTGACCTTCTGATCGACAAGCTCAGCGTCCTAGCCCACTGAGCCACCATGTCCCTCTGATAGGCAGATTTAATTTGGGGCTCTTAGGTCGAAAAGGTTCTGGAACAAATGGAAATTGTTTAGTCTAACTGTTGCTTTCTTGCTTTTTGTAATCAGCTTTTGGACCAGGGAAATCTCACGCAAGTGTGAGAATCATGTCCATGGATGGGATGTACTGAAGCAGGGAATAAGGGAGTGTTCAGGAATGATTGATGTCTTCCTTATAATGCAATGGTCTGTTGTCTGATTTTCTTTGGCTAACCAAGTTTATAAAGCAATGCTATCCACTTTCTTAGGTGTGACACTTCTGGACGTAACACTGCCAGCGTTCCAGATTGTTGGCCCCCCAGCTGCTTAATTTGATCAAACAAAGTGTTGCTTGATGAAGAAGCCTCCACTTGGGTTATCTGATTAGATACATATGGTATCTCAAGTTCAAGTTCACGTAAGGGACTGGGACCTTACATTTCTCAAGGCATAAATCCCAACCTACAGCAGAAAAGACTGTGTTTCTGTTTCTTTAATGCCGTCTTGGAAGTCCAGATTTTCTCAGCCCAGACCTGACAGCTGGAATGAAGCTACCTCCTACGGTATTAGCAATGTGTTATTTCTCTTCAATCCCCTGAAAGAATTTGGGATGGAACAAGATAGACTAAGAGAGTCTTAAACACAGTAGGATACAAGATAGGCCTTGGTTTTTCACCCTCCACCAGAACAAAAATCAGAAAGCAAGGGAACGGAATTTATTCACCATCCCTTCTGTGTCATGAACCTGCAGGCAGCAGGATCAATCAATCGTAAAGATGTAAACCTGAAAGGGCCTTGCTTTTCAAATAAAGCCCTGTGACTGCCAGATACAAATAGTCTGAAGGGTACAAAATAGCTCCTGAATAGCTCATTTCGAGTGGCATTCAGGCATGTTTGCAGAAGGAAAGCACCCAATCCAATGCAAGTCGATGGACTTTTATTCTTCTGCCGATAAACCATCCCTAAGAATGAAAATCGATTTATAGATCAGCCCATCTGTCTTCTGACGGTTGCCAGCAATCATTGTGTCTTTCAGCAGATGCTCGTCTCCAGAGGAAAAAACAAGCGCTACCGATCGTGGCAGCATCTGTGCCAGAAATTTTCTTAATTCGTCCTTACGTGGATCGAAACCCACACCTTGCTCAGACGCGAGAAAAGAGCTCGCCCCATTTGGCACGGAGGACTTGCAGGTATGAAATGTGAAAATAACAAAGTCATTAAGAGGAAACCCTCTCTGCTTTTCTGGGAGATCCGGACACTGCCAGAAAGTGTTAGCTGTTCCAACACTGCTCTCCCCCTCCCTACAACTAGCTGCAACATCCAGCTTTCCCTTTTCCACAGTTTTACAATCTTGAGAACTTGGTGCAAAGGAGGGATACACATAGAATAACAGACTTGGAAGGGACCTTGGAGGTCATCTAATCCAATATCTCGCTCGAGCAGGAGATCCTATACCAGGGGTAGGTAACCTTGGCTCTTTTATGACTCATGGACTTCAGCTCTCAGAATTCCTGAGCCAGCATGGCTCAGCTTGGAAACCTCTCCCTTTTCCCTCAGTGTGGCTAGCTCAGGAATTCTGGGAGTTGAAGTCCACAAGTCATAAAGCAGACTAGGCCTAGGGAAAGGATAGGCAACCTTGGCTCTTTTATAACTCGTGGACTTCAACTCCCAGAATTCCTGAGCCAGAATGGCTCAGCATGGAAACCTCTCCCTTCCCCTCAGCATGGCTGGCTCAGGAATTCTGGGAGTTGAAGTCCACGAGTCATAAAAGAGCCAAGGTTGTCTACCCCTGTCCTATACCATTTCAGACAAATGGCTGTCCAGTCTTTTCTTAAATGCCTCCAGTAATGGAGCACCCACAACTTCTGGAGGCAAAGTCGTTCCGCTGGTTAATTGTTCTCATAGTCAGGAAATTTCTCCTCAATTCCAAGTTGCTTCTCTCCTTGATTAGTTTCCACCCATTTGCTTCTTGTCCTGGTGCTTTGGAAAATAAGTTGACCCCCCCCCCCCCCCTTCTTTGAGGCAGCCCCTCAAATACTAGAAGTCTGCTATCATGTCCCCCCTGGTCCTTCTTTTCTCTAGAATGGCCATACCCAGTTCCTGCAACTGTTCTTCATATATTTTAGTCTCCAGGCCTTTAACCATCTAGATCCACTGGCAGATACTTATAGGTTTCCACTGTACAACCTAGCAATGCCACAAGCGGTGGTGCCAGGATAACAATCGCAGGGTTGGGTAGCCTGGTATATGCAGGCTCCATCTCTCATTTTGCAGGTCTGGGGCATCCACAAGTAGAACTGTTAAAATCTGGCAGCAAAAGAGCCTGTTTTTGGACCTGCCATTCTCTCCCTGTTGTGTGTGTTGCCTAAAAAGTATAAACTGTGGTTTGAAACCTCTGCAAAGTTTAATATCTCTGGAGTTTCTCAGTCATTCAGGTCCTGGTTGCCTCACATATGCTTTTTCAAAAGGCAACTGGACAGGGTTTTTGGTTTTTGGTTTTTGAGAAAGAAAAAGAAGGCCTTTTGCTTCTCATCTAAGAAGCTTCATCAATTGATGAAGCTGATGAAGTTTCTTCAGTGGGAAGTGAAATTCTTCCTCAAGGGGAAAAACAACAACAACAACAACCCAGTTGCCTTTTGAAAAAAGCACCTTTGGGATGCAAAGTTTAACCTGACCTTTAAACATCCTCCCCAACTTCCAGGAACAAGAAGTGCCCTGGAAGTGCCCTTGTCACTTCTAGAAATTTGGAAAGTTTTCTAACATATATGAAGGATCGCTCAATGAGAAGTGCTTGGCCTGGAGGATAATACTGAGAACCCTGCAGTGTTGGCCTCCCACTGCTTCCTCCCCCTCCACCAAGGAACAACAATCTACATTTTTATAAAGGGATCCTCTCTAACGTGGATGCCACAGCTGTATTCCCCACTCCAGGGTTTCCCACCCACCCCCTTTCTTCTTGACGGAGTTTCTCCATCCCAGCCGTAATAAATTTTGATGAAAGCCTCCATCATTTGGCAAAATAAGCCTGCTGTCTGCAAGATGCAGCAATTAACAATTTCTATCGTCTTGATATCTGTTCTGCAAGTGATGGAAGAGCAAGAAAACTTTCTTGGGACTGTCTGGAAACAGGTTCTCTGCTCTCCACTGCATTCTGGTGCTGATGTCAATTTACCCGCCAGGGCAGAAATAATGAGGTCAAACTTAGAGGAAGGAAAACATGGACTGTCAGTCTTCAGATTTTGCTGGCTGACCTCTTGGTCTTTTGCTGTCACTGCTGACAGTCACCGGGCCATTAAACCCATAAGCTAAGCCTCCTCAGGACTTTCTCTCTCTTGGATCTTAGACGGCTCTCAACCCCCTGCCAATCCCTCTCCTCTTTTTACCTCTCCTCTTTTATATATACATCGATTTTCCTGCAAAGACCTTTTGGGAAGTTTTTCAGCTTCCAACTTGAACTGCATTTATTTCCTGCGTGCTCCTTGCACCTGCTTACAAATCTGTTTTCAGGTGCCATCCTAGCATTCTTTCCAAGGCTTTCCAGTTGCCCTTCTGAGCATCAGAAGGCTTTTGTTGTGGTTGTTGTTGTTTGTTTTTGCAGTGAAAACATGCGTGAGGTTTACTTCAGATTGCTGAACCAGCCACAACTGGCTGTGTTTTCACAAAACCCATTTCCAAAGTCCCCGATCTTTGGAATCCACAAGCACATCCAGATTTTTAAGAGCAAGTAGTGGCAGATAGACCAAAAGACACACACACCCCTCTTCACAGAGAAGAGTCATTTACAGGTGAAAATAACAGAATAACAGAGTTGAAGGTCATCTAGCCCAGGGCTTTTCAACCTTTTCGCCCATTAGTACCACTTTTAGGATATGGCAACATCCAAGTACCACTAGTCGCCTAGCAAGGTGTCAAAAACTTGATAACCAAAAAAAAAAAAAAGGAAAGGAAAAAAGTGATGAAGTACAGGTAGTCCCCAACTTACAACAGTTGAAGAGGAGATGGTTAGATAGGGTCACTGATGCCATGAATTTGGGCAAACTCCAGGAGATGGTGGTGGGACAGGCCCCCTGTCCTCCAGGGCAGGGCTTTTCAACCTTTTCGCCCATTGCACCACTTTTAGGACATGGCAACATCCGAAGACCACCAGTCGCCTAGCAAGGTGTCAAAAACTTGATGACCAAAAAAAGAGAGGAAAAAAGTGATGAAGTAGAGGCAGTCCTCGACTTACAACAGTTCACTTAGTGACTATTCGAAGTTGCAATGGCACTGAAAAAAGTGCCCCCAAGCCACAGCCGAGCAAGACACCTGCCTGCCCGCCTGGCGGCGCTCTATCTCCTGTCTGATGTTTTCATTGTTGTGAGCATTTCTGTTGAGGATTGGCAGCGGGGGGTGGGGGTAGGGGGGGTGTTTGGTTTTTATTCCCCCCGTCTGCTGGGTGGTTGCAGCAGGTTTGGGTCACTTCACATGACCCTGGGACACTGTGACTGTCATAAATATGAATCAGTTGCCAAGCATCTGAATGTAAATCACAAGATCCTGGAGATGCTGCAACATTCCAGCTGATTGGTGCTTCTTCTGGGCTCAGAAATGCCAGGATCAGTGCTGAGCTCCAGCTGGAGCCTGGCACTGATCCTGGCACTTCCACTGAACCCTGACAGCCCTGCAGCTCCACCGTCTCTCGCTCCGGCTTCTGCGGTGCTGCCACAAGTTCAGCTCATTCCCCTCCCTGCTACCACTTTTCTAGGATGGTCACGTACCACCTGCCAGGTGCCAATGTACCACAGGTGGTAGCCATACCACTGGTTGAAAAGCCCTGATCTAGTCCAACCCACTGCTCAGGCAGGAAACCCTATACCATTCCAGACAAATGACTATCCAGTTTCTTCTTAAAAAACCTCCTGTGTTGGAGCACCTACAATTATGGAGGGAAGCTGTTCCACTGATTCGTTGTTCTGACTGTCAGTAAATTTCTCCTAAGTTCTAGGTCGGATCTCCCTCTGATGATCTTCCACCCACTGCTTCTTGTCTTGCCTTCAGGTGCTTTGAAGAATAGGTTGACTGCTTCTTCTTCTCTGTGCCGGACACTTTTTTCCCCCTTCTTCAAAGATTCTAAACAAATGGACTGAGATTTTTTTAAAAACAAAAATTGAATGAGCCCAAATGCAGGAAGGTGCTACAAATTTCAGCTACAGTCTCCTAGAACACTGCCCATTTCTGGGGAAGCCAGGCTACTGAGCTGTTTCCAACTATAGCAAGCACATATTCTGCAGAAAGATTTGGATTGGGATACAACAGGGGTGTCAAACTCAATTTCATTGAGGGCCGCATCAGCATTGCGGTTGCCCTCAGGGGGAGCGGGTGGGTATGACCAGGGTGGGCGTGGCCTACTGGGTGGGCATGGCTAAAGTGCGTATGCCCTACTGGGTGGGCGTGGCCAGCTCTACATCGTTGGCATCAAGGGTGCCTATGGGGGCCTGGGCAGGAGTGGGACAGATCTGAGGGTCTCTGGCAAAAGGAGGGTCTCTGGTCCAAGGCAGTGGGGGCTGTTCCCTCACTGTTTCCAGGATGGCTTTGTGGGCCACATGAAACCACTTCACGGGCTGGATCTGGCCCCCGGGCCTTGTGTTTGACATGTCTGACGTAAATGGTTCTTCTGAAGGATCTGCAGATGTAACCAGCTACAGTAAAAACATACAGGTGGACCAGGCGGGCTTGTGGAAATGTGTGGCAAGAGAATTTTAGTTTTACTGTTGAAGTGAGTCCACCATCCTTCCTTCCTTCCTTCCTTCATGTGCCACATGTCATGTGTTTGACATGTCTGGGATACAACATCCAGCTGCTGTTTTATACATGAGCTTCTGTGGGTGGCAGCGCTAAACTTGGCAGAAGCTAAGCAGGTCCAGTTTTGGAAAGAAAGAAAGAAAGGTGCAGAAGAATATTCAAATCGTTGTTGGAAGTGTCAAAAGCGTGACAGACATTTTCCCATGCATGATGGACTTGTGAGAAAAATATTGGACACAAAGCCTATGACGAGGCAGAGAATTTTAAAAAATAACATCCAGACCAAAAAACAGAAACTTTTTTCTGTTAGGACATATGGATAGTCAGTTAGAAAAGGATTGATTTTATATGTGGTAATGAGCAGGAGGTTATTATATGCACACAAAAATGGAAGAATGCTGGAGTGGATAGTGAAGATGGATGAACTCCTGGAAATCGCTAATTTGATGTCCTGGATTAGGAAGAAAACGACTATTACTTTTATAAAAGACTGCAAACCTTTCATGGACTTTTTGCTGAAAGTAGATAAAAATGAACCAGTGATTTCTGGATTTGCTGATTAATTATAGGCAGAACAAAGAAAGAAGGGGACCATATTGTATCAATTTGAATGGGAGAAACAGTTTTAAATATATTTATAGCTGCTGTGAAAAAGAGTGGAACCTGTTTTTTTAAGTAACTTTCAATTTTCTTTTTCTACTTTTTTTTTCTCTTTATTGCCTTAAAGTTTTTTTTTCTTTACCTTTTCTCTTTCTTTGTGTTGTTTCGTTTGCCTTTTTTGAATATCTTCCATAAAGCTTATTAAAAAGAGGGGAGGCAAATGGAAAAGAAACGTCTTGAAAGAAACCAATGTCAAGCTGGATTCGAGGGCATCTTTATTTTACCCTAGGTGTAGAAATCCACCTGCAGAAATAATCACATTTCAGCACAAATCTCATTAAATCTCATTGGTTTCTGCCTTTAAAATCTTTGGGGGAAATATAGTCTGCCTTTTTAATATTTCCCAAAATATTATTTCTTTCTCTGGATTCTTCCCACACTATCATGACCTCTGCTTTGCAATCCATTCGTTTCAAGTCTAGAACATATGAGAGTCACGCATGATGCCATAGCCACTGCTTTTCTTTCCAGTCTTTTGAAAGCCATTTTCATGGGCGGCATCAGTCCCTGGCTTCTAATCAGCTGAACACTCCTATTCTTCAACAAACCCTACTGAATGTCCAGCACACCGTGGCTTCTTGAAGAAGCAGGAAATGGGGTCACAGATTCTATCTTTAGGGAACCCTCTCTGCCACATGAAGCCACAATAGGAGGGATTTGGGGGTGAACATTTCCGGCACGCACAGAACCCTGGAAAGACTCTTGAATAGCACTGGCACAATATCTGTAGATCACATTTTGAATGACTTTCAAGGGGTGCGTAGCCCTACAGGATGAATGGTTGAGAAACCACCAGGAAATGACAGGCTGATAGGCTGGTCTGTGAAGTATATTTTTTAAAAAACACACACACACACACACCAAGAATTTAGTAATAGTAAACATGTTTGTGCTACTGGATATTTTCCTGTGTTGGATAGAAGCCAAACTGAATACAAGGCAACCTTTACCCTTTTGCTACTGCTTTCTCACTTCTGATTATCTGGAAGCATGTCTAAAAGGCTGTTGTGATACAGCAATCCAGCAGAACAAGCATAAGAGTCCTCCCAAGGGGAGATGGGTGGCATATCCATTTAATAATAAATATATAAACAAAACAATATGCAACCAGAAAACAGAGTGGTCTTTCCAGCAAGTCAAGAAACAATCAGCCGCAGATGCGCAGGGCTCAAGCTAACTTACTTTATTATCTTTATTATCTTCTGCCTATAATACAGGAATCTCCCCAGCCTGAAAACCTACTCCCGGGAACAATTAGACAAGGCTCCAAG
>JAKJMR010000103.1:612741-625675 GCA_024449315.1 Daboia siamensis | reverse complement strand
AATGGGTGGTGGTGGGGATGTAGAGGAATGAGATGCAAATATAATTTTCACACAATCTGCTGTGCTAACTTAAGAAGCTGCCTGGTGGTCGCCTTCACGCAGCACGTTAGACTGGCATAGAGTTAACTTTGCACGGAGGGGTGCTTTTAGCTTGGTTAATTGGTGATTCGGTGTTTGGTGTGAACCAAAAAATTGAACCAGTTCAGTTCCCAGGCTAAGAGGGAATACCTAGGACTGTCACAGTTTTGAAAAGATGAATTCCTTTTCGCTCTTTCTCCCTTTCCTCTTATACTGCACCCCTACACCTGAAAAGTTACCCTTTCTTGTCGCATATAACGCTACAATACCTAACTCCTGTGATCTCCTCCTCTTCCATAATACCAACATATTTCTAGTTCTGACTTTTCCCATCTTCTCTTTCCCATTGCCGGTTATGCTTCTGGTCGTTTGTTTTTTCCTGCTCCTTCTGTGAAGGAGTGCCTAATGCAGGGGTCTTCAAACTCAGCCCTTTTATGACTCATGGACTTCAACTCCCAGAGTTCCTCAGCCAGGCACGCTGGCTGAGGAACTCTGGGAGTTGAAGTCCATGAGTCATAAAAGGGCCGAGTTTGAAGACTCCTGGCCTAATGCATAGCTGACTCAGGAATTCTGGGAGTTGAAGTCCATGAGTCATAAAAGAGCCAAGGTTGCCTACCCCTGGTCTAATGGTATTCCTTAATAACAACCTCGGCACCAAAAAGGGCCAGGGCTTTTGTACTCTACTTTGCTAAATTAAATGATTATGATTGCTAAATCTGCTCAGTCACCCCTAAATGGTAGTTTTACGAACTGTATCTACACTACAGCAAATGAATGCTCTCATATTCTGCCCGCATAGATGATCCTTCCTTCCTTCCTTCCTCCCTCCCTCCGACTTAGGTCAGTGGTGTTTTAACATAGAACAAATCCTCCCCTGAATTTGAAAAATACGTATATGGATATTTTACCGCTGATACTCTGAAATAAATTGCTTCCATCTTTTCATTTGGCGTGTTTAGATAAAGTACGCAACTTACTTTGATGCTTTGACAAATAAACGATATTTGCAAAATGTCTATGTTGTTCCGCTGTATTTTCAAAGCTGTCCTTTAATTTTACACCTGCACAGAATACGTAGTACCATTCCAAAATACATTTCAGTCCTCAGGTAGATCAACTTTGCTCCTCAAAACATTGCTTCATGTTCAATTTCAAATATGCCATCTGCTGTAACAACTTTCTAGGCTCTGAAGACAGATTTATGGAGAGGACCATTAATTTATTTATTTTTAGTCTTCTGTTACCTTTACATACGTTGTTGAAATGAACATTATAATTAAAGGCCAACTTGCTGAAAATGACTTGTAGGCAATGGGGGACTTAACAAGCAATGAAGGACAAAGAAAATCCCATTATCGGAACACTGTGGATATTGTAGGAATGATACATAGGTAGTCCTCGATTTACAACAGTTCATTTAGTGACCGTTCAAAGTCACAACTGCACTGAAAATAATGACAGCTATTTCTCACAAGGCCATTGCAGCATCCCTGTGGTCACGTGATCAAAATTTGGACGCTTGGCAACTGACTCATATTTATGTCGTGTGATTCCCCTTTTGCAACCTGCCGAGCTAGATTCACTTAACCAACCGAGTTACTAATTTAGCAACTGCAGTGATTCACATAACTGGCAAGAAACTGTGGTAATGTGGGGCAAAACTCCTTTAACAAATGCCTCACTTAGCAACATAAATTTTGAGCTTAATTGTGGCTGTAAATTGAGGACTACCTGTCTTCTGCCTCAAGTTGATGGTCCTTGCAAGACGAATACTTCAGTTTGCAAACCAAAGCTAGTCTGGTTTGCAGCTCCCATTAAAATAGCAACAGGTCTAACCTTGGAGCAAGAATGCTGTCTGGGATTAGGCAAAGGAGCATGAGTCGACACGCAGTGGTAATTAATGCTAAATTTATAATTTGCCGTGATCATGGAGGTGGAAACTATCCTGTCGGCGAATGTTTTAATCTCATTGCAGGGAGAATTCCAAGTGGCCCAGAAGGGGTCAAATTTGGAAATTTTAAACTTTTCCGGGGCCAGTTTCAGGATTCAACTACTTCCATAATATTTTGTGCATCTAGTTTCAAGGTCAAAAGCCTTTGCGGATCGGAATTTTCCGTGCTGGCACATTTTGCACATTCTGACTAGCGGCAGCGAGATGTCTTCTACCCATCGGTAGTTTCACAGCATACAAACAGCGGAAGAATGGCAGAATTAGGGAGTTGAACCTTGGAGGTCTTCTAGCCCAAGAAAACGCAGAGGTTGGCAGCACGACCCAAACAGCCTGTAAGGAGCGGTGGTCAACTCAATCTATCATGAGTTTTTGCCCATCGTCCTCGCAGGGGCAACAACTCATCAGCCATTGTCATGACTCAGCATTGTGGTGTTCGACCTCACGGCGTAGAGGCACTTTTTTCTGCCCCACGTACCTTCTTTCCGACGTGGTGCCAGGATCACATGTAGTTCTGTTCTTTTAAGAAGACCCGCTCGGGCTGTTGGTAGAGTTGCTGGTTGTAGCCCTCCTTTTTCCACCCCTGTTGGGTTATTCACTTGCTGGCTTGCTTTTCTTTCTGCTAAAACTGCTGAGCAAGGCATCAACCAGGAGCCTGGCCCGTACCTCCCATGAGGATTTTGAGAATACGGGCATTATTTGCATCTCTGAGGTTTCTGCATTTCACGAAAGGGCTAAATATTCTGAGTGTGTTAACAGTTCAGCTTAGGGTCACGCATGCACACGTGCACTGTCTGTTGAGGCACGTGGATCTTGTAAGCCTCCCTTGCTGTCCACCTGGGTGTTCCAGATAGGTGTGGCTAACACAGGACAGACACAGCACAGGTCAATAGCCAGGAAAGGAAGGGACAGCTGAGCAATGAGGCACAACAGGTTCTTTGTAATACATGGTGACCCAGTGGAATTTAAGGTAACCGTGAAATTCTACTGGCTCCAGTTCCCATTTGCTGTTTCTCAGTTGCACACGTGCACATTCATCCACACTTAGCCATGTCGACAACCCGACAAATTTGCCGATGACACAAAGACAGTGTAATGGTATGTGGGAATGAACTTGGAAGGCAGAAGGGAGAATTGTTGTCAGAATCCATTTATATTTCATTTCTAACTTATCTCCTCTGATCTAAAACCAAATCCCACTTTCCCCTGGATTCTGCCATACTTCCAAGGGGGAGGGGGGATATGCATGTGGGTTTTATTGCTTTCACTTCCTCTATTAACCACAGTGTAACCTTTTACAATGTAACAAATTGCCTCCTATACTATGCATCTCTCTGAACTTCTTCCCCCTTACCTGGGCAGCTAGGAAAAGCGGGTGGGTGGGGGTGGGGAAGAGATACAAACCTCCGGGATCTGGTTTATTTCCCCGTCCTCAAAAGGAGGTGTGAAAGAGCTGTGGAATAATCGTGCTGCAAACGGAACCGGATTGATGTTCTCTTTCCCACGATGGATTTACCACCTGGGGATTGGCTGGTCTGAATCATCCGGATGAACTGTGGAGTGGGGTTTGCTTAGAGACACTTTAAAATATCGATCTGTAAGGGAATCCCTCAGATCCTGTCTTATTATGCCTGCTATCTCCTATTCTTAATAAAAGTTCCTGCTTGGAAGAAACTGTTTCCAAGGGTTCTGCTTTCTTAAGATGTTGGCTTGAAGTAGGCCCTGACATTCATAGTCGGGATAACCAGCATGTGGTTTCTCAGGTCATTGAAGGAGAAGAGGCATATGGGCAGCATATCAGAAGCCCCCCCCCCCAGTTTTCCAGAGAGTAAAAGGAAAGGAGGAGACACTTTTCAGCCTTGCGAGATTCTGTTGTGTAAGGTTACAATAAAGCTAGAACTGTGCTCCTAAGTGTGCTTCTTGTCTGGGCCACCTCGCAGGGCTGACACACAGGGAGGAAAGCAAAAATAGCAAAAGACCTTAGACTGCACTTAATCAAGATTCCTGAGGGCCTCAGCTTGGCAGAACAATGGGCAGCGAGCCACAACATGAATCTCAGCCAGATGAAATACAAAGTCTTTGATTAATAAAAATCAAAAGTTATAAGACGGGGGAAACCCAGGAGCCATTTTTCTGGTATCTGAACATAGGAAGAGAAGGGTAGAGCTCCCAAAGACGAGGCATGAAGCGGTGACTTAAAATCACAAGAAAGCAAATTTCAGTTGGATGTCAGGAAAATGTTCTTGGTGGTAAGAGGTGGTCAACAGCGGAACAGACTTCCTCGGGAACCAGTGAACTTCCCTGAATTGCTTGAACAGAGACAGGGTAGCCCTCTCTCATGGACGCCTGCAAGGGGGTGGACCAGATACTCTTCAAAATCCTAACTAACCCTTGCACTTACAGACTTCACGAGTCTGTCCCTCAACTTTCTGCTCCTTGAAGAATGTGAGTTTCTTCTTCGTAATCCAACTTTTGTTTTTGAAGTTATGAATGAGAAGGTACAAGAAATTAAAGGCCACCCTTAAACAAGGAGCAAAGGTCTTCTGTCTAGGTCTATAACACAGCTGTTTTACTTACTCTGCATTTGATTCTGAGCTAAATAAGGAGGCTGTAGGTTCCAAGTAAATAATGGCCCGGTTCGTGGTGGTCTCTGAGCTTGCTTATTTTCTTGCAGACGTTTCATGACCCAAACCAGTTAACAAACATTAGTGCCAGAAGATTACCTCTGATGATGTTACCTGCAATGGGTCATGAAACGTCTGCAAGAAAGCAACCAGAGAGCACCAAGTTCTCCTTGTTTCAACTCTTGAGTTACAAACATTCCCTTTTATCAATAAATCATGACCTTACGGCTAATCGGTGCTTATTCTCTTGTAGATTTGATTATGACCACAGTTGAAGAAGACTCTGACACAGTGACAGTAGAAACCGTGAATTCTGTAACTCTGACACAAGATACTCAAGGCAACCTTATTCTTCACTGCCCTCAGGATGGTATAGAACACCTGTTATTTGACTGTATGCTTTCTCCATATTATTTCAAATTATAATCACTCCTCAGACCAAGATATGGGGCTTAGTTGCACAGCTGGGTAGGGTGGGTGGCATAGTTTTGTAATAAAATTTGGGAGAGAGAGGTTTTAGTGTCACATTTTCACTGAAATTTTAGTTTCCTAGAAGAATTTCAGGAATGTCCTTTAAAAAATTCAAGGTTCCGCAGTGAATGATTTAGGACATCGGTAGGCAACCTTGGCTCTTTTATGACTTGTGGACTTCAACTCCCAGAATTCCTGAGCCAGCATGGCTCAGCTTGGAAACCTCTCCCTTTTCCCTCTCTATGGCTGGCTCAGGAATTCTGGGAGTTGAAGTCCACAAGTCATAAAAGAGCCAAAGTTGCTTACCCCTGATTTAGGACTGGCATTTCATTAAGACACCCACTTCACTTATGGAATCCCACCCCTCAAAATAGACCGTGATCATGCTGTTGAAGCATAGAGTAAAAGGTAAAAGTTTCCCTCTGTCCACTCCTGTCTGACTCTAGGACACTGTGCTCATCTCTCTTTCTTGGCCAAAGACAATTTCCCTGGTCATGTGGCCAGCATGGCTATACACCAGAGGCGCACAGAACGCTGTTACCTTCCCACCAAAGTGGTACCTATTTATCTACTCGCATTTGCATGCTTTCAAACTGCTACTTGAGCAGGAGCTGGAGCAAGAACGGGAGCTTACCCTATTGTTCGCACTTGGGTCTTGAACCCATTCCGTCAGCTCTCCATCTGACAAGCTCAGCATCTTTAACCACAGCCATCACACCCATTCAGCCATTGCTGAAGCATGAGGATGATGCAAAACCCTGACCCAATCTGGACTTTTCCCTCTAAAAAACCATTAGGGGGGGGGGTGTCTTCAGGAGTTTTGAACCATTTTACTCCTTGAATTCAAATTGCTTGAGCCTGGAATTGGATGTGGGAGAACTAGACCAGATCAATTACCCACAGCTGTAATTAATTGCACCACAATTGCACAATAGGTTTGACGACTTTCTGTTGGAATTATGCAAACCAATGACAAATGGTTCCTTATTGGTTTGATTATTGCAGACCAACGACTCCTGGAAACCATTCGACTTTAATGTGTATGAAAATTGGATTAAAGAAAACTTATTTTAATGATGTTGTGGACAAAGTATTGTTTTTAGGCATTTTTTTTAAATTTTATTTTTTCCCTTATAAGGGAAGAATCACACCGGTAAATGTTAGTTGCTGATCTCTGGGGATTGAAAAAGGGGTCTCAGATTTCAAGAGGGCCATGGATTGTGCACCCCATGAGCAGCCTAGAGATGAAGATGCTCGTCTCACACTCAGAAAGTTGAGAGTGAAACTAGGCAGCAGCAGATGTTTCTCTATCACGGTGCAAAGAGAAAATATCTGCTATGAACTCCATGTAGGCGTCAGGAAGGGCATCCGGCCAGGAAACGCTCAGCTCCATCCTGTTGTTCCAACTCCACCCCGAAACAAAGAGACTAAAGGATCAAAAAAAAAAAAAGTGGATTGCACACCCCAGACCAACAGCTAAAATGTGAATATTTTTCAGGAACTTAAAACAAAACTGGCCTTTTCTCAATAACTACGTTTCTCCCTAGGAGTTCCAGCTGAGTGTCCTTGAATGATCTGCAGTAGGCAGTTCAGCATGAAATAATGTCAGATGTGGTTCCCTTCTGTTTTCATGGCTGTTGTTCTCCTTCTCTGCATGCGTATTTAGAGGCAGACGAAATAGGCTCCGAAGGCAGCATCGGACCTCCCCATAAAAGGCTTTGCTTATCGTCAGAAGATGATCAGAGCGTTGACGGCAACCCTCCATGCATCTCTGTCGTCGCGGTTCCATGTAAGTCAGGGGTGTCAAACTCAATTTCATTGAGGGCCGCATCAGCATTGCGGTTGCCCTCAGGGGGCCGGGTGGGTATGGCCAGGGTGGGCGTGGCCTACTGGGTGGGCGTGGCTAAAGTACGTATGGCCTACTGGGTGGGCATGGCCAGCTCTACATCATTTGCATCAAGGGTGCCTATGGGGGCCTGGGCAGGAGTGGGACAGATCTGAGGGTCTCTGGCAGGAGGAGGGTCTCTGGGCCAGGGCCAAGGCAGTGGGGGCCGTTCCCTCACTGTTTCCAGGATGGCTTCACAGGCTGCATGAAACCACTTCACGGGCCGGATCTGGCCCCCGGGCCTTGTGTTTGACATGTCTGACGTAAATGGTTCTTCTGAAGGATCTGCAGATGTAACCAGCTACAGTAAAAACATACAGGTGGACCAGGAGGGCTTGTGGGAATGTGTGGCAAGAGAATTTTAGTTTTACTGTTGAAGTGACTCCACCATCCTTCCTTCCTTCCTTCCTTCATTCATGTGCCACCTTTATTATTTTTAGAACAGCTCTCCAGGTGGCAAACATATGCAACACATCTTCCTCCTATTTTCTCCACAACATCCCTGTGAGGTGAGTTGGGCTGAGAGAGAGGGACTAGCCCAAGCTCATCCAGCTGGCTTTCATGGCTAAGGCGGGACTGGAACTCACCACCTCCTGGCTTCTAGCCAGGTGCTTTTACCACTAGACTAGACCAAACTGGCCCTGAATGCCTCAAGAAAATGGACAGCAAAACAGAAATAGCAGACAGAGCTGACTGAAACATATTCATTGAGCCCAGTGGCTCCTGTGCGTATGTGAGAAGAATATTTACAGCGAAGATAACCAGTCCTCCACGAGCTGAACTCATTATGTGTTTTCCAGTTTCAGAAAGTGATCCAAGCTTTGAGGTGACCATGACTGCAACTACAGAAGTAGCTGACCATGAGGTGAACGAAGGAACGGTGACTCAGATTCAGGTACGATGTGGTGTCCCATCCACTCCTGGGGCACGGCTGCGTGGGATTTGAAAATGTAAAGCGGTTGCCGTCAGAGCAACGGGTTTATTCTGAGAGTTGAAGTCCACGCCTCTGAAAATTGTCTTAAGTTGAGGAGCACTGCTTTAAAGGTCTCCTCTCCTGTTTTCTTCTCCCAGATCCTTCAGAATGAGCAACTGGATGAAATCTCTTCTCTAGCCAACGAAGAAGTGTCTGCAGTCAGCCAGGCCTGGTTTACAACCAAAGAAGACAAGGATTGTTTAACAAACAAAGGCAAGTTTACATTTTCTATTTTGGGGAGGGCATTTCTGTGTCTTCCACAGGGGGCAATCCCTGTGAATATTCGGTGCATGACAGAAAAGTATGACATTGTTTTGAGAGAAATTAATCCGTTTTATTAAAATAACTTGCGGACACTATGCTAGCTTTTTTTTTTGCAATGAGAGCTAATGAATGTTTATATTTATTATTTGTTTAGCCTATGGCTAAATTATTATAGCTTGTACTTTATTGGATTCCCTGCCATTCTGGCATGCATCTGTATATATAAAAATATAAATAAATGGTAAAGGTTCCCCCGTACATGCGTGCTAGTCGTTTCCGACTCTAGGGGCCGGTGCTCATCTCCGTTTCAAAACCGAAGAGCCAGTGCTTGTCTGAGGATGTCTCCGTGGTCATGTGGCCAGCATGACTAGACGCCAAAGGCGCACGGAACGCTGTTACCTTCCCACCGGAGTGGTCCCTATTTTTCTATTTGCATTTTTGCGTGCTTTCAAACTGCTAGGTTGGCAGAAGCTGGGATGAGTAACAGGCGCTCACTCTGTTACACGGCACTCGGGATTCGACCCACCAAACTGCCAACCTTCTGATCGACAAGCTCAGCGTCATAACCCACTGAGCCACCGCGTACACACACACACACATTTCTTGTCTAGAAATAATAGAATCTCTTCATTTTCATTTTGAGGCATTCATTATCAGTGCTAAATGTCAACATAGTCTAGGCTGTCTGGTCTAGACTGAGGGGTTTTTAATTGGGTTTTAAAGTTTTAATTTTTGCGTTTAAATTTAATTACTTGTTTTAAACTTATTTTAGCTTTTGTATTGTATGGTTTTAATTGCCCTGTAAACTGCCCTGAGTCCTACGGGAATAGGGCGGTATAGAAGTCAAAATAATAAATAAATAAATAAACATTGGTGTACATATACGATTAAATTTGTTGTGCATATGAAAATATAACAGATAAGTGCTTGTGGAATTGGGTGCATAGATTTAATACCACTTTGCTCACTTGGAAAAGCATTGAAAAAAATTATACTGTGATTTAATGGTCATCTCTTATTTATTAAGTTTTAAGCCACCCAATAATTGCCATTCTCTGTCAGCTTGTACTAAAAAAAATAATGCTGTGGTGGCTGCAGACGGCTAAAATTTATCTGCTTGATTAGAAGTGGATCTAAATAAACTGTCTCCGTTTCCCTGTGCCAGTTGTTCCCTGTAAGTTGAACTACTAGTAGGGTGTCTTTATGTGATGGCTTCTTTTCCATTTTTAAGGTCATAAGTGGAAACAGGGCATGTGGTCGAAGGAAGAAATTCAGATTTTGATGAGTAACATTGAGCGTTATTTGAAGGTTTGTGTTGCTCTCAATATGCCTCCGACGTGGGTCTCTTCTGTCTGATGGGTTTCAGAGTTTTCATCAGTGGGATTCCATAGAGTTCTTCCATTGTTGTTGTAAAAATGGGTCCCTTTAGCTCCGTATGTAAAGAGACTGCTCTTGACCTAAGTTTGCCGGAGCTTTTATAGCAGTGGATCTGGTTAAGCAACACCCAGACTATTCACTTGCCTATTTAACCAATGAGCAAATGGTGCTTTTGTTTTACAGTGGGATTGTCTGTCCTTCTTACAGCCTTAAATCAAAGGCTCAGTGGTTGGCATGAAGCCAATGAATCTTAAATTGGGACATCCTGAAACCTCAGCTTGTCCCTGACTGACACCGAGTCAGCCTCTTCTTAAAAGTACCTGAGAAGGCCGTTCATTCCATTTCGTTTTATCAGCCTGTCTCCCAAATAGAGAGAGCTATACAGAACCTTTTTTAGCCATATTTGTTTATAATCGATTTCATTTTGTAGTTATCAAAAAAAGAAGATTACGGATTTGAACAACCTTGTTTCGATTTTAAAATCCATTAGAAATAACGGAGGTCGTTTCCTCCATGTTGATTTCGCGTGAAATAAATTTTGTACCTTTTCCTGGTTGCTAGTTGTTATTTTTCAAAAAGGGGAAAAAAAAATATTGCTGCCACCTCAGTTTAATCTCGCACTAAACATTATAGTTGTTATATTGGTTCCTGGTTGTTTAGCAGCCATCTTAAACCTGCAAAATCAGATCCTGCCTTGTTTTTCCAGAGGTGATGGTTTTCCATTCCCATTTACCATCAGAAATTGGAACTGGCTGATTAGAGCAGGGCTCTTCAAACTTGGCCCTTTTATGACTTGTGGACTTCAGCTCCCAGAATTCTGGGAGCTGGCTGAGGAATTCTGGAAGTTGAAGTCCACGAGTCATAAAAGGGCCAAGTTTGAAGAGCCCTGGATTAAGAGTTTGAATCGCCCTACTTCTTTTGGGAAGGCTGTCCTGGAAAAACAAAACGAAACAAAAACCAAAATCAGTTTTGACTCACTGTCAAGTGATGGGAAACTTAAATTGTCACCCCACTCTTAATGTGACCAGGCTCGTGGAATCAAAGATGCCACCGAGATCATTTTTGAGATGTCAAAAGATGAAAGGAAAGATTTCTACAGGACCATTGCGTGGGGTTTGAACCGGCCTCTCTTTGCTGTTTATAGACGAGTCCTTCGCATGTACGATGACCGAAACCACGTTGGCAAGTATGAACCTTCCTGAGGCTTGACCTCAATGGTAGGATTTTGAGTTGTCAACCAGTTTGATGGTCAACAGGTCAACAGGTTCTAGTTTGAAGAGTAGAGCCCTAAAATGTTGGGACAGTGATGGTGTCATAGGAAGGAAATTACTAAAAATTACTAAAATTACTAAAAACAACAACAACCACCCTGTCTATAGCTGTGATTCAAAATCCCCAACGTTCATAAGTGAAGTGAATCTCCAGCTGAGACCTTCATCTTCCATAGCACCTCATCGTATTACTGATAAGGCTAAACGTTTGGGAATCAGAGATATTTTCTCATGTACTGAAGTTCTATCTGAAGATCTGTAGGTAGATCCAAATTTAACTTCCGCCCATTCCTGATAAAATATCCTGAGCATCAATCCGGGCAAAGTGGAGGCGAGGTTCATTGGTGGTGTCTCCACATGGATGAATCATCCTTCACGTGAGGTCAACTCCAACCCTTCTCACTTTCCATAAAGGCTTAAAGACCTGGCTCTGCCAGTTGGCTTGGGGCTCTAATGGAGGGGTATCACATGGGGGGGGGGGGGGGGATGATAGATTAATAGCAGGTCCCCTCCCATTCTCATCATCTTCCTTTCCTCCCCATCTTTTTAGCTCGGAGGAGGGTTTTTTTGTAGTGTTGTATTTGTATTATTAGGTTTTATATAGTTTTATCTTTTAATATTGTAAGCAGCTCAGAGAACCACGTGGTAAGATGGGCAGGCAATAAATTTTACAAATAAACAAACAATGAATAAATGTACTTTAGGTACGATTGTATTCTTCTAAAAAAACCTAACAATGTGTAATATTCTGAAATTCTGAAAACTGTAGCTTGAATAACCATAAGGTAGTGAAGAACTGATTGCTAATTTCATCCTATAGCAGGAGTCTTCAAACTTGGCCCTTTTATGACTTGCGGACTTCAACTCCCAGAATTCCTCAGCCAGCGTGCCTGGGTGAGGAATTCTGGGAGTTGAAGTCCGCAAGTCATAAAAGGGCCAAGTTTGAAGACCCCTGTCCTATAGTAATAAAGAGCAAATTACACAGCTTCCTTTCCTGGTGATCCTGATTAAAATCATGATTTCCAACAATCGGAAACTAGCCAATGGCACAGACGATGGTGGAGCCTAGGAGACCTCGTGTTCTTCCCTTTTATCCCAAGAGTCTCCTCAAGACAGTGGACCAAGATGAACTTGTATAATGAGTGTACATTTACATCTTCAGTAAATATGCTGTTTACCTATTTAACAGGTATACTCCGGAAGAGATCGAAAAGCTCAAAGAGTAAGTTTTATTTAAAGCAGACGTTTGCCAATAGTTCATACTCCATTCTGGAAACTTGGTTTCATCTTAGGTGGACAAATGAAGATTCGCGAATTTATATTCAAGAGAGAAAAAGAACAACAAAATGCGATTGTGTGAATTAAATGCTTCCCCAAGGCCTCTTCATTTGCACAGGACTTTGGGGGAGAGCTTTCAGCTTTATTTGGTGCAGATAACTTGATTAGAAAGGCTTTGTTAAATCTGTGCTCTATGTCATATAGAATAACAGAGTTGGAAGAGACCTTGGAGGTCTTCTAGTCTAACCCCCTTGATCAAGTAGATCAGGCACCCTGTTCAGTGGGAAATTGAATGCTCCCTACTGCAGAGGCCTGACTTGATACTGGCTGTATAAATACACCCAAAGCTCTCATTAATGCATGTCAAGAATACAGAGACTGGCCATCACCCTTTAAAAAAAACCCTCCCTTTTTATGACTCTATAGCCCCTTAATTCGGGATAGAGTTGGGATATGACTAGATGGACCTAAGCATTTACCGGCCAGATGCCCTTCCTGCTGCATACATGGAGTTCAGAGCAGATTTTTATTTTTTTTTTGTGCCCTGAGAGAGAAACATCTGCCACTAGCTAGGATTGAACTCTCAACTTTCTGGATGGGAGATGAGCGTCTTCACCACTAAGCCACCACGTTGCTCACCAGCCATCATGCTTGTATATCTAAAAAAAGCAATACTGACAACTGCTCAAAAGTGAAAAGAGGGAGGTTACAAGAATGCCCTGTGAAGAGCTGTTTACTGTGGCTCAATCAAAACCTTAAGTGTCA
>JAKJMR010000103.1:581329-607741 GCA_024449315.1 Daboia siamensis | reverse complement strand
ACAAAAACCAGGAACAAGAATGTGACCTAGATACATAGAATGAGCCTTGGTGGAGCAGTGGGCTAATGCCTCCTTAAGTAACACCAGCTGCCTGCAATTAGTGCAGGTTCGAGTACCACCAGGCTCAAGGTTGAGTCAGCCTTCCATCCTTCCGAGGTAGGTAAAATGAGGACCCAGATTGTTGGGGGCAATAAGCTGACTTTGTAATAATGCCGCTTGGGGGGTGTGTGAAAGCCCTAATAAGCAGGCATATACATAGAATGAAGGCTACTGCTAAGCTTGTAAGCCACCCTGAGTCTTCGGAGAAGGGCGGGATATAAATGGAATTAAAATAAATAAATAAATAAATAAATAAATAAATAAATAAATAATAATAATAATAATAATAATAATAATAATAATAATAATAATAATAATAATAATAATAATAATAATAAAGTTGGAAGAGACCTTGGAGGTCATCTAGTCCAACCCCCTGCTCAGGCAGGAAACCCTATATCTTTTCAGACCAATGGCTGTCCAGTCTCTTCTTAAAAACCTCCAGTGTTGGAGCATTCACACCTTCTGGAGGCAAGTCTTTCCACTGGTTAATTGTTCTCACTGTCAGAAAGTTTCTCCTTAGTTCTAGGTTGCTTCTCTCCTTGATTAGTCTCCATCCATTGCTTCTTGTCCTGCCTTCAGGTGCTTTGGAGAATAGCTTGACTTCCTCTTCTTTGGGGCAGCCCCTGAGATATTGGAACACTGCTATCATGTCCCCTCTCGTCCTTCTCTTCATTAGACTACTAGACATACCCAATTCCAGCAACCGTTCCCTATATGTTTTAGCCTCCAGTCCCCTGATCATCTTTGTTGCTCTTCTCTGCACTCTTTCTAGAGTCTTTACAACTTTTTTACATCGTGGTGACCAAAACTGGATGCAGTATTCCAAGTGTGGCCTTACCAAAGCATTGTAGAATAGTATTAACACTTCACGTGATCTAGATTACTGTTACCTCTTAAAACGGTGTTAAAAATCGCAGCATACAAAAATGTGCCATTTAGAAGTTGGCTATATTACCAATTGTCAACAGGAGGAGAGTAAAGTAGATAGAGTTGGCAGCTCTTGAGTTCTGTGGGCCCTGGCTTGATCAGCTAATGGCAAGGCGTTGTGGGAGCCGTCGTTCAAAGTACAAATAGCCCTCGGGTTACATTGATTCATTCAGTGACTCTTCAGTGTCACAGTGTCACTAAATGGGGACCAGTCCATTTATACCTCACCTATTGGTGTGTTTTTTTTCCAACTCTGTTTGGTCTCAGTCACTGCTTCTATTGAACAGCGGGTCCTGATCAACAAGCCAGAAAGTTTTCTGGGGGAAAATGAGGGGACATAGGAACCTCTCTATTTTCCCGTCCTCTCACCCAGTGGTGGGATTCAACTGGTTTGCACCGGTTTGGAAGAACCGATGCCTAATTTTTTCTTCGGTTTGGCGAACCAGTTATAATAAATCTGTCAGGCGCGTCGCACCAATGATGAGGTCAATGGGATGCACGTCGCACCCAGTGCTGACATCAATGTGGCGTTGCGCCAGCGATGATGATAATGCGAGGTGCACCGCGCCGGCGATGACAAGTATGCAAGGTGCATCACATGACAATGAACAGAACCAGTTGTTAAATTATTTGAACCCCACCGCTGCTCTCGTCTCCTTCCCCCAATAAGCCTGACATAAGATAAGGGGCTCAGTTCTGGAGTCGGGAGGTGTGGGGTTTTTTTCTCCCCCGTGCCCTGCATTCAATCGTCATCCCTTTTATGATTTCCAATTCAGGGAAATGGACTGAGAAAGAAGAAAGGAGACTAGCAGAAGTGGTCCACGAATTAACCAGCACCGAGCCTGGGGACACCGTCACGCAAGGGGTCTCTTGGGCCGCGGTGGCAGAGCGGGTGGGCACCCGGTCGGAGAAGCAGTGCCGCTCGAAATGGCTCAACTACCTCAACTGGAAGCAGAGTGGAGGCACGGAGTGGACCAAGGAAGACGAAATCAACCTCATTCTTAGGTTTGTGCCGCCAATCCCTACGTCTTTTCTCGAACCGTTGACAAAATAGGTCCCAAGTTTGAAAAATATTCCATTTCTTCTTCTTTTCTTTCAAACTTAAAGTAAGTCTGACCCTTTCCGCGCAGTCTGTTTGTTTCTTCGTTCTTCCAATATTGTGCAAATACAATTCTTGCCCTTCCTTTTATATGCATTGTCCAATCTTTTTTATTTGTTTATTTTTGAAAGCCCCGTGAAGGCTGTTATTTGTAAAAAGGAATCATTTCTTTTTTCTGCCTTATCCTGTCAGAATAGCAGAGCTAGAAGTCTCTGATGAAAACGACATCAATTGGGATTTACTGGCTGAAGGCTGGAGCAGTGTGCGTTCACCCCAGTGGCTTCGTAGCAAATGGTGGACCGTCAAGAGGCAGATTGCAAACCACAAAGAGGTTTCATTTCCCGGTAAACTTTCTAATAACTCTATTCTTGGCTTGCTGTCGGACCGGTTAGCCAGATCCACAAGTGAGGGGTTTAGTCAATATTTTCTTGCTCAGTGCCTGTCTTCTTGGAATCTTCCCAGACAGGCAGACGGCACCTGGGTCAGACTAGATAAGGTTCAGTGGCATTCAGGTTTGGGGGGGGGGGGGGGCGTGGTGGACCTTGCCCTGTTGTGCCTACATAAAGATTCCAAACTAATTCCTCTCTTGACTCCTCCTCCTGGCCTGGCCAGTCTGTCTGTCTGTCTGTCTCTCTCTCTCCAACATTTGCCCCAATTTTTAAATTCTCCATCACAGTCCACACTGAATAATGCCCCAGTTGGTTGAGTGACTGAAACTGCTAAAGTGGGAAAGAGATAACAAAAAGAAGGTTGAGACTTTAGACTCAGGAATATTTCTAGCCCTTCTGCTTTAGTTGGAGAGTTCGAGTATTCACGCCTCTCTGTGGAAAGTCTTACGTGTTCTCCATAGAGAGAACTTTGGATGTCTCCTCAGGTTGCTAACAATTCAGGGTTGGGGGAATTGTTCCAGTTAAGGTGCCGCCTCTTCCTCCAAGAAGCTGTGGCTTTCTGTTGCTTTGACCTTGAAAGTTGAGTTAACTTGCAAAGGAAGTTAACTCTGAACACTTCAGTGGCTCTGTTCCTAGCTGGGGAAAAAAAAAGTGGCCGCTTAAATGGGCCATCTCAATGATCATGGAAGGCCTCTGAGCTTTACACTCCACCCACCCACCCCCAAACGACCAAAAACACCCCATTTCAAACTCAAAACAATTCTTTGGAACTTGAATCAAGACTTCTAAAATTTGGGAGAGTTGCCATTTGAAACATTGAGAGAGAAGCTGGGTCTTCCCGCTGGTTAACTTGAAGATACCTGAATAAAATAACTAGTGTTTCAGTCGTCTGATCACTTCTTTCAGCATTTCCCAAGCTTGGCAACTTTTAGATGGGTGGACTTCAACTCCCAGAATTCCCTTGCCGGCATGCTGCCTGGGGGATTCTGGGAGTTGAAATCCACTCCTCTTCAATTTGCCAAGCTTGGGAAATGCTGAAAGAACTGATCAGACGACTGAGTGGCTGAATACCACAGTGTTCCAGTATCTCAGGGGCTGCCCCAAAGAAGAGGGAGTCAAGTTATTCTCCAAAGCGCCTGAAGGCAGGACAAGAAGCAACGGATGGGAACTAATCAGGGAGAGAAGCAACCTAGAACTAAGGAGGAACTTCCTGACAGTCAGAACAATTAACCAGTGGAACAACCTGCCTCCAGAAGTGGTGAATGCTCCAACACTGGAAGTTTTTAAGAAGAGACTGGACAGCCATTTGCTTGAAATGGTATAGGGTTTCCTGCCTGAGCAGTGGGTTGGACTAGATGATCTCAAAGGTCCCTTCCAACTTTATTATTATTATTATTAATACAAGACCACTCTCGGATCCTCTTCACTCTAACTTGCTATCCCTCATATGTAATGTAGGCTTCATTGCTCCTGGTCCGCGTTATTTTTTTTTATTAACAAACGTTTACTTTGATTTTAGTTTCCAGCAGCCTTGAAATGACTTTTTCTTCCAGTTCTTATAAAAGGTCTGAAGCAGCTGCACGAAAGCCAGAAAAATGCTCCGGCACACCAACTTCCAGAGGCGAAATCTTTGCCTGGGCTGCCGAATCCTCACGCTGGTTCTGGGGTTCAGCACGTCCAGATTCGCGTGGCCCGTTTAGAGGAAAGCTCGGTCTGCCCTCCTGCTTCCGTGGCAGCCTTACAGATCCCACTCCAGATCACCCACGTCTGTAAGTCACCAAAACTCACGCCGGACTCTTCAGTTTTCACTGGTGTTCAGTTCAGGAGAGGTTAAACCAGAAACGTTTATAAAGTACAAATATCGCTGGTTTATCTTGCACGGCACTAACCGCGGTCACCGTTGCATTGAACGAGGATTGCACGTTTTCACTCATTGCAAACGAACGAGATCCAGGGAGGGGTCAGGACGAAGGGGTTGGTCTTTAGCCATGGGGGCTCCCTTCGGACAAGGCTTATTTTTCAGGCCAATCTAGTTTTACTGGTTTCCTGCTGGGGAAGGAAAATGGAGAAAAGGCAGTACAAACAGACCTCCGCTTACGACAGTCCATTTAGTGACCGTTCAGAGTTACAGTGCCACTGGGGGGGAAAAAAGTGACACTTGACCATTTTTCACACGACCGTTGCAGCATCCCCAGGGCCACAGGATGAAAACACAAGACGCTTGGCCGCCGACTCGTTTTTATGACGGCTGCAGGGTGTCCCGGGGTCACGTGATCCCCTTTGGCGACCTTCCGACAGGCAAAGTCAAATGGGCAAGCCAGATCCACTCCCAACAACCGTGTTACTAACTGAACAACTGCAGGGGCTCACTTAACAACTGTGGCAAGGAAGGTCGTAACAGGGGGCCAAATTCACTTAACAAATGTCTCCCTTAGCAATGGAAATTTTGGGCTTGATTGGGGTTGTAAGTCCAGGACTACCTGTGCCCAAATCTACAAGTCAAACTTTCCCATGCTTCCCATGTATATAATGCTGGGAATGCAGACATTCCCCATGTCCAGTCTCCTTTCTGCGTTTTTCTCTCCAGCTGACGTGGTGCGAACATACATTCTTTCTTAAAAATGCGGCAATGCATCACCCAGCACTTCTGTCTCCCGTTGCTTTTAGTCTGTGCAAGCTTATAGCCTTGCGTATTTTATGCTGTGGCTTTTCAGATTCGCTTGAGCCTCTGCAGAATCTTTCCTGGGTACAGTCAAAAGTTGTGGTTCCTCCTTTGTTCTTTGAAGGCATCTGTTGGGTAGACCTTAGAATGGATTGATGAATAACCAGGATTGGGTAAGAACCCTGATCGTCCTACTCAGGGGTGATCGTAAGCAAACGAAAAACATTGTGATGTTCCGGACTAAATCTTTCTGGCTCGCCGAGACTGAGGGAAGAACAAGATACGAATCCGTTGCAAACCTAATCCTGGCCAATGTTTGTTTCCTCTTTAAAATCCTATCCTACATGTCCCCGTTGCTAATATTCATTAACGCCCCTGCATTCCGTATTGCCAAGAAGATTACACAAACGCGGTCCGGAAGTTATTCAGAGCGGAGCTCGATTTTAACAGTGGCTTTGACCTTTTACTTTGTAGTTAGTGAATTGATTTCTAGAGACCCTGAAGATTTATTGAGTGGAGAACAGCATTGCAGAGATGCGCACAGAGAGAGCATTGGAAAAGAGCCATAGGTGGAACTCAAATGACTTGGGATAGTTCCATTAGCCAAGGCAGACTGCTGATCCTTCTTTGAGGATGGACTGCGATTTAATTCTTCTTCTGAAGCTAACAAGATCCGGCCCATGGAGCAATTTGTGGTGGGAGTCTTCGCAGAGACCTGTTCAGACTATTCCAAGCTTTCGCAATGGTAGCTTCTTAATGTACAAACCTGTTTTCCTTATTTCTGCTTTGACAACCCGGGTTCCTGTTCCGTTTTACATTCTCTTGCAGTTTACCGTGCTTAGAACTTATTTGCTGATTTGAATCTTTGGTCCCATTTTGTTTCGTTTTTTCTTGTGCAGCTTCTGCTGACTCCCCCGCTGCTTCTGTTGATTCTGAAACTATCACACTAAACAGTGGGACTTTGCAGACTTTTGAGATTTTGCCAGTAAGTATTGCAGAGTTGGCTTGATTCTATCCTTTTGCAGTGAAAAGATATTGACCGATACGCTTAAAGCCCTGGTGCAAAAAAATAGAACCTGGATCCACCTCAGCATCTCCCATTCTGATACTCTCGTCCGATTCATTGGGAATACAAGTCCCAGAATCCTCAACTGGTAGGCAGTATAAATTACCTAGTTTGTCATACCTTGTTTGAGTTACGTTGTTATAACTTTGTCAAGTGCGATTTCTTTTTTGACGTCTCACGTGGAAGGAACCTCTCCGGGACGGCCATTAAACATATGACTTCTTCTCTTTCCGTTCCCACCTCCGTTCTTAGTCTTTTCATCTGCAACCAACTGGAACTCCAGGCACCTACTTACTCCATACCAGCTCATCCCAGGGCCTGCCTCTGACCCTCACCACCAGCCCCACTGTGACCCTGACGGCCGCTGCAGCCCCAGCCTCGCCAGACCAGATCATAGTCCACGCCTTGTCCGTATGTATCGAAACAGTAGACCACAGGGACCCGGGAAGAGGGGATGACGGAGGGCAGGTGGCTTAAGGGCCGTGTTTAGTGAGTTAGGCTAGTTGTGACTGATTTCTAGCAGTGTCACCAAAGAACATCCAGGGTGCATCCATTTTGCTTTGCAGCTTGCTTGTTTGTTTATATCCTGCCTTTTATTATTATTATTTTTACAACCAACATATCCCAACACATTTTCCTCCTCTTTTCCCCCACAACAGCCCTGTGAGTTAGACTGGGCTGAGAAAGAATAACCAGCCCAAAGTTACCCACTAGCTTTCATGCCTGAGGCGGGACTAGAATTCACCGTCTCCTGCCGATTGGCCCAGATTTATCCAGCTGGGTTTCATGGCTAAGGCGGGACTAGAACTCTCTGTCTCCTGGTGATTGGCCCAGATTCATCCAGCTGGCTTTCATGGCTAAGGCAGGACTAGAACTCTGTGTCTCCTGGTGATTGGCCCAAAGTCACCCAGCTGGCTTTCATGGCTAAGGCGGGACTAGAACTCTGCGTCTCCTGGTGATTGGGCCAAAGTACAGCCTTGGCGGAGTGTCACATTGGCCATTAGGCAACTTTTCAACTCCTAACAGAAGGGATGGCATTTTGCTAGCCAATATACAGTAGTGGCCAAAATTGTGGAAACGTTTTGGGAAAAGTGTACAGTAGAAAGGCCACCTTTGGTTAAGTTTCCACCAATTTTTCTTCTAATTTCTTTATAATTGTAGCCTTGTTCACCTAATAATACTATTTTACATCGCTTTCTGGGCGACTAGTCAACTCTTTGCACCATTACTTTAATTTTATTACTTTTTACAAGCTCACTAAATGAAAGAACACAAAAAAGCCCAACCAACTCGATAGCCATCACATAACACACTGACAAAAGTCCTCCTCTCAGCTTCAATACGTGACATCAGTAGCCAAATCCTACTGTAATCTGATTGGCTCATTGCCAAAACAAGTTCAAACCTGATTGGCTTTCTAAACTCTCATGCTCATTGGCTACAATCAGGCGAAGGAAAGCTACCTGACATCAACCTAAGCAAGTTGTGCTTCCTTTTTCTGGTTTCTGGTTATTTGGCTACAACTTTTTGTAGAATACAGTACAGATAATTGAACAAACCATGTTGCATTACATTCTTGATTAAATTATCTTTCCATTGATATTTACTGCTCAAAAAAATAAAGGGAACACAAGATAAGACATCCTACTATTAAATACAGTACATTGTGTTTGTTTGTGTGTTTGTTTGTTTGTTTGTTTATTTATTTGTTTGTTTGTTTATTTATTTATTTATTTATTTATTTATTTATTTATTTATTTATTTATTTAATTTTTATACCGCCCTTCTCCCGAAGGACTCAGGGCAGTGTACAGGGCAATAAATATCAAATACAAAATACAAAAGTTAAAAAAGATTAAATAAATATGCTCAATGTAATACAGTAATTAAAACTATGCTAAAACCAAACCCAAACCCCCAAACCCATCAGACCAGGCCGGAGTGTTCAAATAAATAAGTTTTTAGATCGCTTTGGAAGGAGCAAAGGTCGGGGGCCATCCGGAGCTCAACCGAGAAGCGGTTCCACAGGTCTGGCGCGCCCACAGAGAACACCCTCCCCCTGGGGGCCACCATTCGACATTCTCTGATCGGAGGCACCCTGAGGAGGCCCACTCTGTGGGAGCGCACTGGACGGAGGGAAGTTGACGCCGACAGCAGGTGCTGCCGTAGGTAATCCGGACCCATGCCATGTAGGGCTTTATAGGTCATCATCAGCACCTTGAATCTCACCCAGAGGGCAACTGGCAGCCAATGCAGCTCGCGGAGCAGAGGTGTAACATGGGAGTATCGGGAGACCCCCAACACCACTCGCGCGGCTGCATTCTGCACCAATTGAAGCCTCCGAGTGGTCCTCAAGGGCAGCCCCATGTAGAGAGCATTGCAGTAGTCCAAACGAGAGGTCACGAGCGCATGAGTGACTGTACGCAAGGCATCCCGGTCCAGATAGGGCCGCAACTGGCGCACCAAGCAAACCTGGGCGAAGGCCCCCCTAGTCACAGCTCCTATATGCTCTTTTAAAGAGAGCTGTGAGTCTAGGAAGACCCCAAGTTACGCTCCCTATCTACGGGGGGTAATAACTCACCCCCCATGACAAGAGATGGAGTAATCTGAATTTCCCGGGATGCCAGCATGAACAGCCACTCAGTCTTGTCTGGGTTGAGCCGAAGCCTGTTCCTCCCCATCCAGACCCGGACCGCCTCCAGGCAACGGGATATCACGTCGAGGGCATCACTGGGGTAGTTTGGGGTCGAAATAAAAAGCTGGGTATCATCAGCATACTGATGATAAACAACTCCAAAACCACGAATGATCTCACCCAGCGGCTTCATATAGATGTTGAACAGGAGAGGCGAGAGGACCGATCCCTGAGGAACTCCACAAATGAGAGGCCTCAAGGTCGACCTCTGCCCCCCTGCCAACACGACTGCGAATGTCCCAGAAGGTAGGAGGAGAACCACTGAAAAACTGTGCCTCCCACTCCCAACCCCCTGAGACGTCGCAGCAAGATACCATGGTCGATGGTATCAAAAGCCGCTGAGAGGTCTAAAAGGACTAGGACAGAGGAACAACCCCTGTCCCGAGCCCGCCAGAGATCATTCACCAGCGCAACCAATGCCGTCTCCGTGCTGTACCCGGGCCTGAAGCCTGATTGGTACGGGTCTAGATAATCAGCTTCATCCAAGAACAAAGGGAGATGCTGTGCCACCATGCTCTCAACAACCTTCGCGAGAAAGCGAAGGTTGGAGACTGGACGAAAGTTATTTAATACAGCTGTGTCCAGGGCAGGCTTCTTGAGGAGGGGTCTCACCACCACCTCCTTCAAGGCGGCGGGGAAACTACCCTCACTCAAGGAAGCAGTTATCACTGCCTGGAGCCAACCTTGTGTCCCATCCCGGGCTGCATAAACCAGCCAGGAGGGGCACGGGTCCAATAAACATGTGGTGGAGCTCAGCTTCCCCATGATCCTGTCCACGTCTTCAGGAGTCACAGGATCAAACTCCTCCCAGATAACATCAACAAGACTGCCCTCATCCTCATCGTCAGACTCTGCCCAGTCGGAGTCCAAACCAGTCCGAATCCGAGCGATTTTGTCCGACAGATGTTGACCAAACTCCTTGGCACGACCTTGCAAGGGCTCCTCCCTCACTTCCTGATTAAGGAGGGAGCGGTCACCCTAAACAGGGTGGCCGGGCGATTATCTGCGGACGCAATAAGGGTGACAAAGCGATTAGACCTTGCCGTCCTCATCGCCGCGAGATAAGATCTCGTAAAAGACCTTAGTCGCAACTGGTCGGATTCAGATCGGCTGGATCTCCAACAGCCCTCTAGGCCCTGTCTCCAATGCTTCATCTCCCGGAGCTCCATAGAAAACCATGGAGCCCATTGGGATCTGCACCGGGTCAAGGGCCGCATGGGTACAACTCGGTCGAGTGCCTCCGTGGCCGCCTTTTCCCAGGCTTCCACTAGGGCATCGGCCGAGTTGTGAGCAAAGGAGGCAGGTGGGGACCCAAGCGCCGTTTGGAACCGCTCAGGGTCCATTAAGCGCCTAGGGCGGAACCATCTCGTTGGTTCAACAACCCACGACGGGGAGTGGCAAAACAGAAGACCAACCGCAGGAGATGATGATCGGTCCATGACAGGGGTGTGACAATTGGGGAACCCCCAACCAGATCATCTAACCACCATCCAGATAGAAAAACCAGGTCGAGCGTTTGACACCCCCCCCCATGAGTTGGACCCTGAATAACTTGCATCAGGTCCATGGCCGTCATGGAAGCCATGAACTCCCGAGCTAACTCAGATGATCCCCCCAGGGATGGTAGATTGAAGTCACCCAAAACCATAAGTTTGGGGAACTCAATCACCAACCCTGAGAGGATGTCAAGAAGCTCAGGCAGGGCTGCTGCTGCGCGACTAGGCAAAACGTACTCCAGCAGCAAGCCCAACTGAGCTCTAGGGCCACATCTCAGGAGGAGGGACTCACACCTGACTATTTGGACAACGGTGGCCTCCCGTGGACATAAGGTCTCCCTCACGACTACCGCCACTCCTCCGCACCTACCCTGAGCCCGAGGCTGGTGCAGCACCCGGAAACCCGATGGACAAAGATCAACCAGAGGGACACCGCCCTCTGGGCCCAATCAGGTCTCCGTAATGCAAGCCAGGTCCGCATGCTCCTCGATCAAATCACGTATAAGAGTTGTTTAAGTGTTCCCTTTATTTTTTTGAGCAGTATATAATTTTATGGCACTGCTCCAAAAAAAAGTGGTGTTAGCCATCAAACCTCAAAAATACACTTTCCCCAAAAGGTTTCCACAATTTTGGCCACTACTGCATTCCTCACCAACCTGGGGAAAGCATCTCTGCAATGTTCTCAAAGGACGTGACAAATTGGTCAATATGAAACAGCGCAATGAAACATGATGCTTGTAATTCTGAATTAAGAAATGCTTGACGGGTGGAAGTTATATGTACCATTATCGTCCCTTCATCTTTTTTAATATATTTCAGCGCATTTGGGGTTGAAATCCATGAATTTCCCATGGCTTTGGGTATTAAATCCATGAACGCAAAACTTGAATAAACAGAACAGCGCTCCTGTATTTCGCTATTTAATTAGTGAAACGCCGCGGTGTTTCCTTGTTTAGAGCCAAGGAACGGATGCGTGTTCAAATCTGACCTTAGAAATTCTGTGGAGTGAACCGTTTCACTGAAAGAAACACCATTAACTGTGTTGCTGTTGTTGTTAGTTCTGAAGTCGTGTCCAACCCATCGTGACCCCATGGACAACATTCCTCCAGGCCTTCCTGTCCTCTACCACCTTCTGGAGTCCATTTAGGCTCACGCCTACTGCTTCAGTGACTCCATCCAGCCACCTCATTCTCTGTCGTCCCCTTCTTCTATTGCCCTCGATCTTTCCCAGCATTAGGCTCTTCTCCAGTGAGTCCTTCCTTCTCATTAGGTGGCCAAAGTATTTGAGTTTTAGCTTCAGGATCTGGCCTTCTAAAGAGCAGTCAGGGTTGATCTCCTCTAGGACTGACCGGTTTGATCACCTTGCAGTCCAAGGGACTCGCAGGAGTCTTCTCCAGCACCAGAGTTCAAAGGCCTCAATTCTTTGGCGCTCAGCCTTTCTTATGGTCCAACTTTCACTGCCATACATTGCAACTGGGAAGACCATAGCCTTGACTATATGCACTTTTGTTGGCAGGGTGATGTCTCTGCTTTTTAGTGTGCTGTCTAGATTGCCATGGCTTTCCTCCCCGGGAGCAAGCGTCTTTTAATTGCTTGGCTTCAGTCCCCATCTGCCATCTCTTTGTGGCAACACAACATGAATTTGGGCAAACTCTGGGAGAGAATGGAGAACCGGGGGTGGGGTGGGGGGACTGGTGTCCTGTGGTCATTGGGGCTGCAGAGTTAGACACAGCTTAGGGACTGAACAACAGCAGCAGTTCTGTCGATGCCTGCTCATTGCTGTGTGCGCTTTGCCCTTTTATGTCGATGTGGATGTCATTTCTGGCAGGTAAGTAGACACGTATGTCCCACGCAGGCATTTACTGGAGTGGTGGGGTTTCTCCAAGATTAGATGCAGCTGAAGGTGGCAGTCCAAACCCCAAAGGAAAGGAAGCTGGTTTGATCTGCATTTCTTTTTCTCCTTTCTTCTTTGGTGAATGGGGGGAATTGCCTTCCTTTGGAGCAAAGGTGAGAGATGAGGTGGCTGATTCCCAGTTTCCATTTTCTTATACAAATATTCCTTTGCTCTTTTTTTTAAAAAAAAAACAACCTGGCGCTGAGCAGCCAGTATGCAGCTTCCCAAAGGAGATAAAAGGCAGCCTTGCAATTTTTTTGCCACCTTTGCAAATACAAAATCGCCCTTTCCCACAGCCCGAGCATCTGCTGAACACGACAGAGAACGTCACTGTGCAGTGTCACACGCCAAGTGTCATCATCCGCACCGTGGCAGCTGAAGACATTTCTCCGCCCATCAGCCAGGCAGAACTAAGTGTTGATTCGGGCATGCAGCCCGTCGATTTGGCGGACACGCCAGTCTCCCTGGAAACGGACTCTTTCCCAGATGACCTCCAGCCCCCCAAACTTCCAGAGGAAGAAGAACCCCCTCCTTTCAGCGCAGTCAGCTCCTCCAAATTTGGCAGCCGAAACAGCCCGGAGCTCATGGGAAGTGCAGGAGTCAATGTTCTGAATTCGGATCTCAAGCGGGAAGAAAGTCGTCCGTCAGATTTGGCCGCCACGTATGTTTCCGAGGTAAGAAAACTCACTCGTCAATATAGATTTAGAAAAATGGCAAAACTCTTGGGAAAGAAATTACAAATTGACAATGTCAACGTCTTACAAAGAAAGTCTACATAAAATGTTTCATAGATGGCACTTGCCACCAGCAAGGTTAGCGAAAGTGTTTAAAAATATGTCAAATAGATGTTGGACATGCAAACACAAGTCAGGTACTTACTATCCTGTATAGTGGAACACGTGTTAAAGCGAAGAGGTATTGGACAAAAATACGTACTTGGCTAGAAAAGATGTTGGGGAAAACATGTAGATTTTAAACCTGAACTTTTTTTATTGGGTATAATGCCAGAAAAGATTGTTAAAGAAAGCGTATTCCTGATTTCACATGTGATAACAGCAGCAAGAATCACATTCGCACAATACTGGAAAAGTGAAGAAACTGCCACCAGAGGAAGAAATAATAATAAAAAAAATACTAGAATGTGCGGAAATGGACAGACGTACTTTGAGGTTGAAAGAAAAAGAAGGAACAGAATATTTTCAAACTTGGGACTTATTTTTATCAATGGCTGGAGAACAGAAGAAAGGATTAGGAATTAAATTTGTATTAGTGAATGATAAGCTCAGACAACACGCTTTTTGAATAAATGCTACTGAATTGCATGGAAAAAATAATAAAACTTTACAAAAAGAAAAGCCACCTGTAAACCCTCAGAGCTGAAGTTTATGAAGCCAGAAGAAAGGGTTCTCCAAATCCAGCAGAAATGTGAAACTGACGTTAAATGTCAGAATAGTGAGAAAATCAAATTCCTCTTAACTAGTTCAGCTCCTTGACTAGTTGATCTCCGCCGTACATTTAAAAAAAGTGTGTGTTCCTACCAAGCAGTTAGAATTCTTTTATTTGGCCAAGTGTGAGTGGACACACAAGGAATTTGTCTCCAGTGCAGAAGCTCTCAGTGTAAGCATGTACAACTTAGTGAAAAGTCACAGATCCCAAGTCATACTTACAAATCATAAGATACAAACAAAAAGTGATAAACCAAAAGATTCCAACAGGAGAAGGTAGTAGGCAAGATGAGAAGGCCAGAAGGATAATGGCAATACAGCCCTAAAGGTAAAGGTAAAGGTTCCCCCGCACATGCGTGCTAGTCGTTTCCGACTCTAGGGGCCGGTGCTCATCTCCGTTTCAAAGCCGAAGAGCCAGCGCTTGTCCAAGAATGTCCATGGTCATGTGGCCGGCATGACTAGACGCCAAAGGCGCACGGAACGCTGTTACCTTCCCACCGTAGTGGTCCCTATTTTTCTACTTGCATTTTTACGTGCTTTCGAACTGCTAGGTGGACAGAAGCTGGGACGAGTAACAGGCGCTCACTCTGTTACGCGGCACTCGGGATTCGACCCGCCAAACTGCCGACCTTCTGATTGACAAGCTCAGCGTCTTAACCCACTGAGCCACCGCGTCCCTTAATACAGCCCTACTACATGGCTAAATATTTTTAGGCACAAGACAGTGCTGTGGGAGTTAGGTGTTGTTATGTTACGTTATTAATAGCCATCACGCTTTGCCTCTTCACCTGGTGGATACAACTTTTATTTGCAGGAATTTGCCTCTAGCAAGAAGCGTCGCTCGGCTTTGATTTGGGGCGGCGGATTTTTGGAAAAGCCTTTTTTATAAATAAATAAATTTTAAAAATTCTGCCGAAATGGCTTAGCAGAGTTGTTGTTGGTTGTTACGCAGGAGCTGGGTTCTCCCACAGCCGAAGAACGAGTGGAGCAGTCCACCCTGGATGGAGCCGTTCTCGTGCCTTCTCCCCAAAGTTTTATCCAGACATCCGATGATATAGATGGCGAATCGGTGCTGCCTCTGACAAGCTTAACAGGTAACAAACGCTCCTAAATCTGAAGTCAGTTTTTTCGGGGAGAGGGGTTGTCTTTTTATTTTTGTATCCTCTCCTTTACCATTTTCACAAATAAGTTGAAGATGGTGAAAGTCTCCAGTACACATTTCTCCTCCTCTTTTTCCCCTCAATTTTTCTTGTTTAGCGTTAAAGCAGCATTTTTGGGAAGCTTCAAAGCCTGCTGTGCTCCTGACCGAAGCATGCACAAGAGCTGAAACTTGGTTTCTTCCGAGTTCTGTGCGCCCTTCTGCCTCAGTACAAGTGGTCCTCAACTTACCACCACAACTGAGCCCAAAATGGAGGTGGCCAAGCAAGAAATTGGTTGTTTTGCTCCATTTTACGACTTTTCATGCCAAAGTGGTTGTGTGAATCACTGAAGTTGTTAAGTTCAGAATGTGATTGTTGAGTGGATCTGGCTTTCCCCCCTTGACTCTGCTTGGCAGAAGGCCGCCAAAAGGGATCACGTGACACACACACACACACACCCTGGGACATTGCAAGCCCTCATAAATATGAGTCAAGTGTTTGAATTTTGATCCTGTGACCCCAGGAATGCTGCAGTGATTATAGTTGTGAAAAACAGTCATGGGTCACTTTTTCCAGTGCCATTGTAATTTTGAACGGTCACTAAATCAACTGTCGTAAGTCAAGGACTAGCTGTATTTAACTTTTGGTAAAGATGAATGGGGTCTGGAGAACATCTGAACCTTGCAAGGACCATTTTGAAGATGCTGCGCTTCTAGCAAAGGAGTTTCAAGTTTGCACCAAAGTCCAAACGAGACTTTTTCTACTGTTGAAGGAAAAATCTTCATCAGGGTCCAGTCCAAGCCGGGAATAAACAGCATGGTGACTGCTTTAAAAAGAAAGTTGCAGTTTATTGAAAAGGAGAGCCAGGCAGAAAGATGGCTCTGGAAAAAAAAGAGAGAGCACATGTAGTAGGGAGTGGGTTTTTATACCTTCTTGGGCTTTTGTTTGGAGTTGTTCCTGTGTCATGAACTTTGACCTGAGCCCGAGTGTGCCTTTCTGGTATTCTGATGGTGGTGGGTTAATTAATAAGACTTTTTCCATTCTGAGCGGCATTTTCCCAATGGTTCCAATCCTAGCTATTTCAGGTTAAGGTTAAGGAAGCTAACCTTAAAACGTGTTATAGCTCACATGTTAGCCAACACAGGAGACAAAAGCTGTATCTGTGTTAACAACCTGTTGTATCTTGGTTCTCCCTAGATCCTATCTTACAACACCACGGAGAGAATTCTCATGTTATCGGCTCTTCTTTGGATAGCCCTAGTTCTGAAGACTCCAAGGGCATGGAGAACTTAGTAAGCTGTCACTGAGGATGTTCCCAGTCTGTAACTCCTCCATTGGTCAAAGGGGCGTCAGCCTGGCAGGGCTCACCAAAGGAACTTTTTGCTCTCTTCAGATCTCACACAGTGACAGTCACAGCTGCCTCCCCCTCACTGGTTTCTACATTCAAGAAGTCTTGTGTTGGGACAGTGAGGAAATTCAATGCTTTAGGCTACTGACACAGTGGTAAATGAGCGTGCGGACAGAGGTTAAACCGTTTAGAATTTGCACTGATCCTCCTGTTTCAGGATAGAATACAGTTACAGTGTCGTAACTACCGAGAGAGCAAGAAGGTACATTAGAAAAGCTTCATTTTTTTTTCTAATGGTTCCAGTCTGTTCAAGCAGCAGAATAGCATTGCTGGATCAAGGGTCTTCCTTGAAACTAAAGAAGCTGCTGCTGGCAAGGGATGTCACGCCAGAACGATCAGATGCAATTCTTAAAATACTACAATTAGAACCCCGAGTGTAGCATCCGGACTTTCAAGCTGCAATAAATTTAGGAGTCGGTTTAAACCCCCGAGAAGACCTCCTCCTGTTTATTCGGAAATCAAATTACAGAAGCTATAAGCCACATTGGCAAAGGAACCCAGCTCGGATGACTTTTCAGAGATGTTCATCTGAACGAGCTGAGCAATGGATGATGACTTGTGAGTCCTCCATCTACGGGCAAGGCTCTGCACACCGAAACACGGAGCTGAAATTCGGTGTAACCTGGGCAGGCAACCTGGCTCCCTACTACGAAGGCGGTGTAAAAAACAAAAAACGATTCAAAATCAGTATTGACTTCTGTAATTATCAGCTTCCTCCGAAGCGAAGTGGCTTTGTTCACGTACCATGAATTTGTAGTTAACGTGACGGCCAGTGGCTTTCGGAAGGAACGGGAATTAACCAGTGCCCAGTTTAATACAAGTGAGATACTGTTTCTCTTCTGTAATAGTAGATGCCTTTTTATTTATAATGTAGTATAGACATTTGCAGTGCTGCAGTTTTTTTGTACAGTGTAATAAAAAAGGCCGTTTTTTTTTTCACAATGGGAAAAAAAAGGTGCGCCACTCTGAAAAAACACAAAGCGTACAACTGGAATGTTCATTTAAGTGCACTAATAGCGATTCTGTGGCTCGCTCCCACCCACCCCTAAAGCAGATGCTCTATTACGTTGCACTACTTCACCTCACCAGAAAGAAGAACCGTTAAAATACACCTCTGTGGAGCCTCGAGGTCTTCCTTCCAACATCTGTTCCAGTGACGTCTTGGCGTTTTTTTGGAAGCAGTCCTCCCCTCTCTTCAGAAAGCACATCTTGGAAACGCCACCTCAGACCCTCTGGATGCGTTGCAACCTTTTGTCCTAGGAGAGTTCATTTCCCCACTTCATGGAAGTAGAGGTTGGCACATATGCAAAGCATAATGATTGAGAACAAAATGTAGTAGATCAGGTTCCTAAATTTAGGCTCAAGGTCTCCTTGTCGATACCAATAGATCTGGAGGCAGAAGAGAAGGGAGGAACAAAATGTAAGAGGAGACGGACGCCATCATCGTATTAGAAGAACCCATGATCATCTCCGAGATATTTCTAGGGTTGATGTTCTCCTTCAAGAAGATTGACAAAAGACAGTGGGGCACCTGAGCTAGTTGGTGATGGGAACTGAACTCAGTGGAGGATTTGCTTCTAATGGGATGTGTAGGGGTGTGATATCAAAGACCCCAAAAGGGTAGGCCGTATTTTCACAATCACAATCCTTGTAGGCATCTGCTCTGACGTGTGTCATTTCCTTGGGTGACGACGTTGATCAGAGGCGCACGCTATGGGATAAGGGCCATGTTGGCACAGCAGGCCACGCTCCTCAAAGTGAGTCTGGCCAAGACAAAATCAAAACCTCATTAAAAGTTCAGTTGAAAATAGCCCTGCATTTCATTATTTCACCCTGTGGATTATCATGAAACCTTTAGAAGGATTTGCAGGAAGGAAATTTGGGGCTCTTTCATTTTTTTCCAAAAATGGGAATCCTAAAACTAGACAAAGCTGCCATTGCAAGGTAGTCTAAAAAACCTGGCTTGGGGCCCGTGCTTGCTAGCTAGTGCAAATAATTAAAGACATCCTTTGTGGACCTCGATCCCTGTTTACTTTGGGCCTTGCAATATTTTTACAGCTGACCATGGTAGCAAGGACTGTTGTTCCCCTAATCTGAGTAAGATCTGCTTAATCTTTGCAAACATAAACACAGTACTTACAAGAATGCCAGCCGAAACACAACTCAAGGAGATGCAGAAAGCAAAAAATATATTCATTGGTTTTGGAGGTAGGTGAGGAAAGACGAAAGCACTGATTAAAGTGACCTGCAGAGAGGGAAAGAGATGAAAAAGAAGAGAAAGAAAAGGAGAGAAAGAAAAAAGAGAGAATAAATTCAGGCGTTATCTTCATAGAAAACAAACTTTTGTGGAATGTGATTCTCCTTAAGGGTTTTAATCCAAGATAAAACGATAAATTAAGTCAGAATACAGTTTGATCAAGCTAGCATAGCTATTCTTTACCATTACGGTTTGATGCAACACCCTGGCATTTAATGTTTCTACCTAGCTTGGGGAATCAGTGACGCGGGTTCAGAAGTGTTGGCCAGCTACCTGACACTCGGGCGAGGGAAGGCGAGTGAAAAGAAACAACCATTGTTAAAAGAGATGTCTAAAGTGTTGTTTTTTCAGGACCAATTTTCGTCCAGGGCAACCGCAGTCCTCCGTTGGATTCCCCCTGAGTGGTTCCACCGCTTTTAAGTTCCCTATCTTTCCTTAGAGCTGGACTTTGGTTGGCAGTACGGGCACAGCTGGGACAAATATTTCTGTGGCTGAGTAAGGCGATAGTAAAGGGAGCCAGTTTTCTGACCCTTTTCACCATGGTTGTTAAGCAAATCACTGCAGTTCTTTAGTGAACCGTGCGGTCCTTAAGTGAACCAGGCTTCCCCCCCCCCCTTTGCTTTTGCTTGATGGAAGCCTCCCTCCCACAAGGTCACAAACGGCAACCACTTAACCCTGGGATGCTGCAGTCATCATAAATACGTGCTGGTTGCTAGGCACCCAAATTTTGATTGTGGGGAGGCTGCAAAGGTAAGTGTGAGGATCAGTCATAAGCCACTGTTTTCAGTGCCGCTGTAACGTCGAATGGCTGCTAAGCCAACGGTTGTAAGTCAAGGACTCTCTGTGGTACTAACACAACTGCTAGCTAAGGGAAAGTCGGTGGACCCAGCAATTCTCCACTTTTAAACTCTACTGAGATCTTCTGATCATCCTTGGATTCCTTTGGAGATTCAAGATGTCGACCGCATGATGGTCCTGTTAGCCATCTTCTCACTGAATGAGCACAACACAGCAGCTTCACCCCTGAACGTTGGGTGTGTTGAAGACCATAATTTGTTGTGTTTGACTGCTGAAGATTTCACAGACAGGGTCCCTATCATTTTCTTGACTTTTCTTTTTTCCCAAGGGGACAACATATGTTCCTGATTTTACGTTTCGGTCTAGCCTACACTTCCAGAAGTCTCCCGTGAAAATATTAGGCCTGATCCTGCTTGGTTTCCAAACTCAGGTCAGGTCAGCTAGGTGCTACCATACCTGTTGAGATTGAGGGGAGGGGGGAAAATTCCAAGTTAGAGAATATTAATTCAAGCACTCCACAGGGGCTTTTAACTGCATTTGTTTTTAAATCCGTGATCTAAAAGAAAACACATTTCCCTTAATCACCTGCCCAACTCTCTGAAGGTATAATAACCTTTCGGTGCTTATAATAAACAGTGCTAAAAGTTCAGCTGTTACACAAGGCACTTAACCCATGCCCAGAGGGCACTGTTAATTATCTGCACTTTAATGATGCTTACTTCTGGAGCTTTGTAAAACACAAGAGCAAACTAAAATTAGCAAGGGCTAGAAAACAATTTCCGGTGAGAATATGTTCAGATGTTTGGGGGGGGGGGGGGGAGAACAACTCATGAAAAAGTGAGAAAAACCTGACAGTAAATCAGAATGGAGAACCAACTCATGCATACAATGATGAAACCTCCAAAGTTTAATACTGAGACTGGTAACAAAGCATTGCAAATTAAGAAATCTTTAAAGGGAGGGCTGGAAAAGTCCACAGATCTAGAGATTTTGTTCTGAATCTCATGGATTCTTAGCAAGTAATTCTGATGGGACATTATCCACATTATACCCCTGTTCTTCTTCATGTGGGCAACAAGCTAACAGCCTGTTCTAGTCCTTCTCCAATCGTGTTTTAATTTTCCAATGGAAAGTTAACTTGCTCTAACAACTGAGCATGCTGCAGCCAAATTTGGCTGCTTTGGTAGTCTAAAGGCAGAGGTTACCAATTCAGAGTGCCCTCACCAGCCAGTCAGGTCAGTGTATTAAAGTGGTCTGATCTGTGTGTTTAGCTGCAAAACATAAATCAAATTTTTATAAACAGTAGCCAAGAAAATGGAAGTATCGGTGTTTGCAGAAAATAAAACGGAAGGTTTTGAAGAAAGAAAAAAATCCCAAAATATCCACACCCTTATAAAAGGTATTAGAATGGACGACATGAATGTTTTGCTACTCCCTGGAAAAACATATTGAATTAATAGGTCCTTACTGGCTGCTAGAAGATAAACCTGATCTGATCTGAAACATTCGGGTACCAAATCAAACATCCTAAAAGCCAAGGACCTCCCATCTTCTGGGATTAGGCTTGCAGGGCTAAGTGGAATACTTACTATAAGCAACAAGGAAACTACGATCCCAACTGCAAGATTGATTATTCTGTCCTGAAAGACAAGAAAATTTAAAATAAATAAATTAAGGCATGTTGCGCTCTGTATTCTGCAGAATACAGACTAGTGGCCCAATTGCGAAATGGCAGACAATTGGTGCCAGTTATGTGACAGAGCAAATAAACCGCATGCAGCTTCTAAGTCTTTGAGAGTCTTCAGAATTTAAGCAAAGGAATCCCGAGATGCTAGGAAACCGATTTAACCAAAATCTGGGAAGACAACTGTGAACAGGCTGGTACTTAAGTAAATTTAATAAACAACGATGTCTTATCACTTTGCAGTCAACGCAGCAACATATCTAACAAAGCCTCGTGGCTTAAGGTCACTTAGTTTGCCTCCTAAACCCCTTTTAAAATCACATTTAAAAAAAGGAAAGTTTGTTTGGGGACTTTGATCCCTTTCCCAATTCCCCAAGTTGGCTTCTCTTGCAGTTGGACTTCCTTTCCTCGTCGGCTGTGTATGGAGATTCTCAGTCATCCAAGTCATGGTTGTCCCGAAAGTGTTTTTTTTCCCACGAGGCAACCGGACTTTTCTTGTTTTTCTTTGAAAACTTTTCGCTTCTCATCCGAGAAGCTTCAGCTTCTGTGTCGCCAGGGTCACCTGAGAATGTGGACTTTGGACAGAGAGTGTGGACATTTTGGACAGAGAGGGCCGCTGGTTTGAAAGAGGGGTCAAAGAGGCCATTTATGTCAAAACTGAACAGCCCTCTCTCAACAGAGCGGGAGGGATACGACACTACCTATGCCCAGTCTACAACACGGCCCTTTCAACAGTTCCAAGAAGGCTCCACAGCCATTTGCACTACTCAGGTGATCCTGACGACAACAGGTAAGCCTCCAGGGCAGGGGTAGGCAACCTTGGCTCTTTTATGGACTTCAACTCCCAGAATTCCTGAGCCAGCATGGCTCAGCTTGGAAACGTCTCCCTTTCCCCTCAGCACAGCTGGCTCAGGAATTCTGGGAGTTGAAGTCCACAAGTCATAAAGCAGCCTAGGCCTAGAGCAGGGGTAGGCAACCTTGGCTCTTTTATGACTCGTGGACTTCAACTCCCAGAATTCCTGAGCCAGCATGGCTCAGCTTGGAAACCTCTCCCTTTCCCCTCAGCACAGCTGGCTCAGGAATTCTGGAGTTGAAGTCCACAAGTCATAAAGCAGCCTAGGCCTAGCACAGGGGTAGGCAACCTTGGCTCTTTTATGACTCATGGACTTCAACTTCCAGAATTCCTGAGCCAGCGTGGCTCAGCATGGAAACCTCTCCCTTTCCCCTCAGCATGGCTGACTCAGGAATTCTGGGAGTTGAAGTCTACAAGTCATAAAAGAGCCAAGGTTGCCTACCCCTGATCTACTATTGTAAGTCGAGGACTACCTGTAATGGCAAGCAAAATGATGTCCTACAGCAGGGGTAGGCAACCTTGGCTCTTTTATGACTCGTGGACTTCAACTCCCAGAATTCCTGAGCCAGCATGGCTCAGCTTGGAAACCTCTCCCTTTCCCCTTAGCACAGCTGGCTCAGGAATTCTGGGAGTTGAAGTCCACAAGTCATAAAGCAGCCTAGGCCTAGCACAGGGGTAGGCAACCTTGGCTCTTTTATGACTCGTGGACTTCAACTTCCAGAATTCCTGAGCCAGCATGGCTCAGCTTGGAAACCTCTCTCTTTTCCCTCAGCGTGGCTGGCTCAGGAATTCTGGGAGTTGAAGTCCACGAGTCATAAAAGAGCCAAGGTTGCCTGCCCCTGCTCCAGGGGCTTCAAATGACCAACTGTCTTCAAGAGGTATAAATCCTTCCATTTCCCCACCATCCGGTCAGAGCTGAAGAAGCTTCTTGGATGAGAAGCGAAACATCTTGAAAGAAAAACAAACTCCAGTTGCCTCCTGAAAAAGCATCTTTCGGCTTTCTCAATTCTGCTGAGAAAAGACCCTTCTCCTCCTCCTCCTCCGATTCTTTGGCCCTTTGCCTTTCCTTCTTTTTTTCCCCCCCCGCTAGTCATCTCTGCAGATGGCATTTATACTGCCAGGCAAGACCCACTGAAGGCTTTAGTTTACTTCTTTTTTACTACCAGGAGCAAAGTAAGGGATGGGGGGGAGGGGGCAGTTAAGAGAAAGTATAGTAAAAATGTTAAAATACTGTGAATGTCAAGTTAGGAGACTGACTGGGGATGTAAATCAAGAGGTGTCAGGGTGGTAAGCCAGGGTAGAAATTGATTTAAAGCATGAATGTCCCCCCCTCCATTTTAGGAATATGTCCTCCATTCAAATGCCACTATATACAGGTAGTTCTCGACTTACAACCATTCATTTAGCAACTGTTCAGAGTTACGTTGGCACTGGGGGAAAAAAAGTGACTTACGACTTTTCACACTTTAAACCAGGGGTGTCAAACTCAATTTCATTGAGGGCCGCATCAGCATTGCGGTTGCCCTCAGGGGGCCGGGTGGGTATGGCCAGGGTGGGCATGGCCTACTGGGTGAGCGTGGCTAGAGTGCCTATGGCCTACTGGGTGGGCATGGCCAGCTCTACATCATTTGCATCAAGGGTGCCTATGGGGGCCTGGGCAGGAGTGGGACAGATCTGAGGGTCTCTGGCAGGAGGAGGGTCTCTGGGCCAGGGCCAAGGCAGTGGGGGCCATTCCCTCACTGTTTCCAGGATGGCTTCGCGGGCTACATGAAACCACTTCGTGGGCCGGATCCGGCCCCCGGGCCTTGTGTTTGACATGTCTGCTTTAAACCGTTGCAGCATTCCCCGTGGTCACCTGATCACAATTCAGACGCTTGGCAATGGACTCTTTCTTATGACGGTTGTGGTGTCCCGGGCTCATGTGGTCCCCTTTTTGCAACCTTCCAACAAGCAAAATCGGATCCACTTCACGACTGGAAGCCAGATCCACTTCACGACTGGACCTACCTAACAACCGTGTTACTAACTTAAGAAGTGCAGTGGTTCACTTTACAAATGTGGCCAGAAAAGTCATAAAATGGGGCAAAACCCACTGAACAACTATCTCGCTTGGCAACGGAGATGTTGGGGTCCACTATGGTCATAAATCGAGAACTACCTGCATTGCGGAAAGCCAACCTCATCACAGCCTTCCCCAACCAGATGCCTCTTCCACGGTTTGAGGCTGGGATTGCCCAGGGCCCAGTTGGGCATGTCTAGTTTAATGAAGAGAAGGACAAGGATTGATAGGATAGCAGTATTTCAGCATTTGAGGAGTTGCCCCAAAGAAGAGGGAATCAAGCTGTTCTCCAAAGCCCCTGAAGGCAAACCAAGAAACAGTGGGTGGAAACTAGTCAAGGAGAGAAGCAACCTGGAATTAAGGAGAAATTTCCTAACAGCGAGAACAATTAACCAGTCAAACTGCTTGCCTTCAGAAGTTGTAGGTGCTTCATCATGGAGGCTTTTAAGAGGCTGGACAACCAATTTTCTGAAATGCTACAAGGTTTCCTGCCTGAGCAAGGGGGGTTTCACTAGATGACCTCCAAGGTCCCTTCCAGCTCTGTCATTCTGTTAAAAGTTCTGAATTAATCAAATCTTTATAGGCAGTCCTCAAGTTACAACTATTTGTCTAGCAACTGTTCAAAGTTGCAACGGTGCTGAAAAAAATGAGACCTACAACCAGTTTTGGCTCTTACAACTACTGAATCTACTCATTGCAGGCCAATTTGCTCCATATGTCCTACAGAAGACAAACTCGGAGCCCACATTTTATTCCTTATCAGTTTGATCCACCTGGTCCTTTGCCAGTTCCAAAGGGTTAGTTTCTCAATATATTTTTTATGTCAACAAGTCTAGATTAGAAAGCACTAAAGACTGAGCACTGAAAGCAGGATTATTAAGAAGAAAAAAATAACAAGGGCACCGGATATTTTTCAGAACACAGTTCAAAAGCTGAGGCTTTGTATTCTTAACAAGGCCCATTGATAAAGATGCTTAGAACTTCCTTTCTTCTCTTCTTCCCTTTATTGTTAATTCTTTTTTCTGTCCTGAAATGTATTTCAGCAGATTGGGACTCCATATAAGTATTCCCATAATCCAATCGTCCCTACATTTCAAAACCATCCTTTACTCAACTTGAGATCTGATAGGTTCAACTACAAATCCATTAATCCAGAAGACTTAGTCACACTCACCAGAATGTCACGCTGAACAAAAGATTGCCTAATTCTATTATATGTGTGTGTACACATACACATATACACACATGTGTGTGTGTGTGTGTACACATACACATATACACACACGTGTGTGTGTTTGTGTGTGTGTGTGTATGTATGTATATATATATATATATATATATATGTATGTATATATGTATATATATATATATATATAAAGAGAGAGAGAGAGATTACCCCACCATATAATTATACCCTTGATTCCATATATGCAATCTGGTATTGATACAACAGATGTTTCTCAGCATGTAGCTTACCCATCTCAAAATGATACAGCCGAGGAAGGAAAAGACAAATGAAGTTCGTTGCAATTTTAAAAGCACAGGGGGGAAAAAATCAAGTAAAAATGTTAGGGTACCAAAACTGCAAATGTTGGTTTCTTCAGAGCTCTAACAATAGAACATGTGCATTAAAAAAAATACCCTCTGCACATTACCATCCTCTTGTTGGAATCTGGCTAGCACCCTCTTAACATTCTTCGGGAAATTGCTAATGAAAGAATATTTGTAGCTCAGGGTTGACATGAGGCTTGGGGCTTAGCTTGCAGACTTTACATGACACAACTAGGTAATATCATCAGTGCCAGTGTGAAAATTGCAATGGACACCAAGATATACCTCTATGATCACACATAAACTGATCCTGTCGACTCCATATTGTTAAGATTTACTGAGAGAAATAATCTTTAGAATATCTACCGAGGATTCAGACCTGGAATCTGTCTACTTCTCACTGGAAACAGTTGACAAACAAACACACAACTCGATGCTTCCAATGCACGCTTGTGGGTAAGGACAGTCTGATAAATGTCTTACCCCTAACACACAGAAGACCTCAATCTCTTAAAACATACCAAGCTGGTTGGGACTTTGAGAACCATTTAGTCCAACTTTGAAAGACATCAACCAGGAGAAAAGTCTATATAGAGTTTAGCTTGTAAGACCCATTTATGGGAAAGTCCTATGAAAAAAATCCATCACAACTAAGGATAAAAACTTCCTCTAACAAACTTCAAAGTTTAAGCTGTTTATTGCAAATATCAGATTGTGTGAGAGGGAAACACAACAAAGCTGGTGCAACAAGAAAAATGAATCCATATCTCCATCAACATGGAAGACCTTAATCTCCTAAAACGGGTCTTCAAACTTGGCCTTTTTATGACTGGTGGACTTCAACTCCCAGAATTCCTCAGCCAGCATGCTGGCTGAGGAATTCTGGGA
>JAKJMR010000103.1:550300-575007 GCA_024449315.1 Daboia siamensis | reverse complement strand
AGGAAAGAATCCTGGCGACGCGCACGTTCCAAGAAGGAATCCCGGGGCCCCCCACCGTTCCGAGGAGGAACCCCCGACGACGCGAACGCCCCGAGAAGGAACCCCGGCGAGGCCAACGTCCCACCGCGCTCCCTCACCTCCGGCAAGATGCTCGGCGAGCTCCGCGGCGGACGACCACGGAGCGCGGCTGCCGCAAGCGCCTGCTCTCGGCAGGGGGCTTACAGGCGCTCGCTCCGGGCCGCTGTCGCAAACTAGCCCAGACTTCCTCCGCCTACCACAAATCCCTGCCTCCTTCCCCTGCGAGCTGATTGGCCCGCTTGCGCCAATCCCGGCGCAGGCGACGCTGCACCTTGCTGCGAACCTGGGCTGCTTCGGTCGCCTTGCGCCGGCGGGGGCTGGGAGGCGCGGCTTGCTTCGCCTCGGCTTTTGGCGGGCAACCGCGGAGCCGCTTTGTCTCCCGAGACGAGAAGGGTGCTTTTCATTTTTTTTTTAAATTTTATTTTAAATTTTATTTTTGGCGGGGTGGGGTGGAGTAGGGGGCTTCTTTCTGCTGCCTTACCGGCCGGCTGCCCGACGGTGAAACCTCCAGGTGCGGGAGCAGTCTACCTTCGCCTGGCCGGAAAGGAGGAGGAGGAGGAGAAAGTTGTGCCTTAGTGCGCGCGTGGATTTCATCCCTGCGGGCTCCCCGCGAAGGTAGGGCTGGGTTGAGTTGAGTTTGGGAGTCTGCTCGGCCTTTCTCGGGGCTGCTTCGGTCGGACGCGTCGGGGAGGCAGGCGAAGAGGTGGCCGCGGTTCCCGAAGCCGCAGCTCTTCTTGGCACCGAAGGGCCGAATCCTGCCTCGGGTAAAGGGCACTTTTCTCCGCCAGCATCCTGGGCGCTCCTGCGGCGCCACTGCCTTGCGCTTAACTTCCTAGGGCAGGGGTAGGCAACCTCGGCTCTTTTACGACTCGTGGACTTCAACTCCCAGAATTCCTGAGGAGAAAGGGAGAGGCTGGCTCAGGAATTCTGGGAGTTGAAGTCCACGAGTCGTAAAAGAGCCGAGGTTGCCTACCCCTGGCCTAGGGCTCTTAAGTCAGGACCTGAAATTGATGTTGTGACTGTAGAATGGCAGCAACTTGTGAGAGGGAACCTGGAGATGAGCTGCCTTTATTTATTTTTTATTTATTTTTATTACATTTATATCCCGCCCTTCTCCGAAGACTCAGGGCGGCTTTCAAGCTTAGCAGTAGCCTTCATTCTATGTATATGCCTGCTTGTTAGGGCTTTCACACACACTCCCAAGCGGCATTATTACAAAGTCAGCTTAATTGCCCCCAACAATCTGGGTCCTCATTTTACCTACCTCGGAAGGATGGAAGGCTGAGAACCTTGAGCCTGGTGGGATGCGAACCTGCACTAATTGCAGGCAGCTGGTGTTACTTAAGGAGGCATTAGCCCACTGCTCCACCAAGGCTCTTGTAAAGGTTAGCTTGATGATACCACTCTAATGGCAGAAAGTGAAGAGGAGCTAAAGAGCCTCTTGTTGCAGGTGAAGAAGGAGAGTGCAAAAGTTGGGCTGAACCTCAACATTAAAAAAAAAACAAGATCATGGCATCTGGCCCTCTCAATTCCTGGCAAAAAGATGGGGAAGAAATGGAGGTAGTGACAGATTTTATTTTCCTGGGCTCCAAGATCACCGCAGATGGGGACTGCAGCCAAGAAATTAAAAGACGCTTGCTCCTGGGGAGGAAAGCCATGGCAAATCTAGACAGCACACAAAAAAGCAGAGACATCACCCTGCCAACAAAAGTGCGTATAGTCAAGGCCATGGTCTTCCCAGTTGCAATGTACGGCTGTGAAAGTTGGATCATAAGAAAGGCTGAGCGCCAAAGAATTAAAGCCTTTGAACTATGGTGCTGGAGAAGACTCCTGCAAGTCCCTTGGACTGCAAGGTGATCAAACCGGTCAGTCCTAGAGGAGATCAACCCTGACTGCTCTTTAGAAGGCCAGATCCTGAAGCTAAAACTCAAATACTTTGGCCACCTAATGAGAAGGAAGGACTCACTGGAGAAGAGCCTAGGAAAGATTGAGGGCAAGAGAAGAAGGGGACGACAGAGAATGAGGTGGCTGGATGGAGTCACTGAAGCAGTAGGGGTGAGCCTAAATGGACTCCAGAAGATGGTAGAGGACAGGAAGGCCTGGAAGAACATTGTCCATGGGGTTGCGATGGGTCAGACACGACTTCACAATTAACAACAACAAGGTTAGCTTCCTTAACCTTAAACTGAAATAGCTAGGATTGGAACCGTTGGGAAAATGCTGCTCAGAGTAGTGTAAGAACAATCCAGAGAAAGAAATATTTGGGGGGATATTAAAAAGGCAAATATATTTCCCCAAAGGAATAGTGGAGAAGATCTTTAAGAAGGCAGAAACATCTACACACAGACACACACACAAACACACACACACACACACACACAACCAGACAACTCAGCAGAAACCAGCTTTTAGAAATGCAGATGTAATCATTCAGGAAGGTTGAGGCCCTCCAGCTAGAAGCTGAAGAGTTAAAATCTACATACCAAACTCTTAAGACAGGACATAATATAATTAACCCACCACCATCAGAATACCAGAAAGGCACACTCGGGCTCAGGTCAAAGTTCATGACACAGGAACAACTCCAAACGAAAGCCCAAGAAGTTATAACAACCCACTCCCTACTACATGTGCTTTCTCTTTTTTTTCCAAAGCCATCTTTCTGCCTGGTTCTCCTTTTCAATAAACTGCAACTTTCTTTTTAAAGCAGTTGCCATGTTATTTATTCCCGGCTTGGGCTGGACCCTGATGAAGATTTTTCCTTCAACAGTAGAAAAAGTCTCGTCTTCAGTGCAAACTTGAAATTCCTTTGTTAGAAGTGCAGAATATTCAAAATGGTGCTTGCAAGATTCAGATGTTCTCTAGACCCCATTCATCTTTACCAAAAGTTCAATACGGCTAGTCCTCGACTTACAACAGTTGATTTAGTGACCGTTCAAAGTTACAATGCCACTGGGAAAAGTGACTTATGACTGTTTTTCACTCTTGCGACCTTCACAGCATTCCCCATGGTCACATGATCAAAATTTGGATGGTTAACAACTCATATTCATGACGGTCACAGCATCCAGGGCTCATGTGATTCCTTTTTGCGACCTTCTGCCAAGCTGGAGAATCCGGATTCGCTTAACAACCGTGTTACTAATTTAACAACTGCAGGGGTTCCCTTAACAACTGTGGCAAGAAAAGTGGTAAAATGGAGCAAAATTCACTTAACAAATGTTTTGACTTAGCAACAGAAATTTGGAGCTCCGTTGTGTTTGTAAGTCGAGGACTATCTGTGCTGAGTGGCAGCCAAGGGGTAACTATTTTCCGTTATCTCCAGATAACATCTAGTAGTCATTTGGATTTTTGCAGGTCGCATCTGGTGTAAATCTTTTTCCAAACATTTCTGCTGCTTTCTGCAGTGCCTAGGCCCGTAATGTTTGCCCACAGAGTAAAATGAATTAAGACGGTCCTTTCTCAAATGCTGGGTAATGAGCACTTCAAGAGGAGGGTGGAGACATCTGGTGCAAAGCTGGTCAGGCTTTGTACAGGGAAAGCAAAAACATTGCCAAAATTCATACCGGCTTTGCCACGACAAGCAGGCAGCAGTCTTAGCTCAGAGCAGATTTCAAAAGATGCCTGAGCCACCTGTCTTAAGATGCCCAGCAATTATATACTTTGCCACCCACTGCGAACTTCTAATGAGTTTGTGTATTATTTTGTCCGGAGTGTATATAGCATAAAACATATGAAGAAAGATTGCAGGAATTGGGTAAGTCTAGTTTAATGAAGGGACGCGGTGGCTCAGTGGGTTAGGACGCTGAGCTTGTCAATCAGAAGGTCGGCAGTTTGGCGGGTCGAATCCCGAGTGCCGCGTAGCAGAGTGAGCGCCTGTTACTCGTCCCAGCTTCTGCCAACCTAGCAGTTCGAAAGCACGTAAAAATGCAAGTAGAAAAATAGGGACCACTCCGGTGGGAAGGTAACAGCGTTCCGTGCGCCTTTGGCGTCTAGTCATGCCGGCCACATGACCACGGAGACGTCCTCGGACAAGCGCTGGCTCTTTGGCTTTGAAACGGAGATAAGCACCGGCCCCTAGAGTTGGAAACGACTAACACGCATGTGCGGGGGAACCTTTACCTTTACCTTTTATTTAATGAAAAGAAGGACTAGGGGTGACATGATAGCATTGTTCCAATATTCGAAGGGCTGCCACAAAGATGAAGGGTGGGTGGGGGTTTCAACTTATTTCCCCAAACCCCAGAAGGCAGGACAAGAAGCAACGGATGGAAACTAATCAAGGAGAGAAGCAAACCTAGAACTAAGGCGAAATTTCCTGACAGTGGGAACAATTAACCATTGGAACTGCTTGCCTCCAAAGGGTTTTTTTAAAAACAACAACAACAACAATTGGACAACCATTTGTCTGAAATGGTACGGGGTTCTCCTGCTTGAGCAGAGGGTTGGACTAGAAGTCCTCCAAGGTCCCTTCCAACACTAATTCTGTTACAAAGGAGTATGAACTAATGGCATTCAGTACTTTTAACTTGTGATTTTCAATGCCTGGGTCATTCAAAAGGGAACGCTTTGAAAATAGGAATAAGGTACTGATGTTTGCCATCTTGAGTTATTTATAAAAATAATAATAAAGGTGGGGTGTAAATTAAGTTTCGTTCAGTGTTAAAAATCTAAAGATGAATTGTGCTGATAAAAGTAAGCCTAAGACAAAACAGCAGGATTAAAGTTTCATATCCTTTTTTCATGGCTTCATTTATTTCTTGACCGGCCTTAACCCCAGTGAATGCAGTGTGGCATACATCCTTGGAACGGTTTAAATTAAGACGTATGTTGAAAAATATCTGGTAGGTTTTATGCACCTTTCAGTTGCTTTAATGCTCTTCCTTGTTCCTTTCCTTTTACAGCAGAGACTTTTGTCCTGTGCTTTTAAATTCTGCATAACACAATCAGCAGAACAATTTCTGGTTTAGCTCACATTTTAGCAGCAAAAGAAATCGCCATTTAAAAAGTTCTTGAACCTGGAACTCATCGAGTTTAAGGACCCGAATTCTGTTCCCATCCAACCTCTATAGTTTGTGAAGAAGTCTTTGCATTGTTCCCAAGTGGTTTTTTTTTTTTTTCCTTGCACGGAGAACATTATTCAGCCAAGTTATGCTTTTGAAATCTCATGGGGGAAGAACAGCTTTGTGTCGGATTGATAGAGCACCTGAAGAGAAAAATATACTGTCTGACGGGAAGGAAAATCAAAATATGAAAGGCTTTCCGGCATTTTCAAATCAATCAAATAAAGAGCTGCAGAGTTTCCTGTGTTTAACCAGCACTTCATAAAGTCTCTTTGAGGACCACTCAAGATTAGATCAAGTAATTATTAAATATTTTAATCTGGCCAGGGGAAAAAAACCAAAACCAGTTTGGTAGGAAAAGAAACCCGTTTACGAGAAGTGTTTTGTTTGTACTCTGGAAAAGTAGAAAACCACCGATTTACTGGATTGATGGAATCATTTCATAATAGGAATGTCCCCAGTGTGATGTCCCTGGAATTCTTTGTTCCAAAAGTTTTATTAGTTTATAATATACGATGCAATGAAAATACAAAAGCAAATATCGGAAAAGTTAGGGAAGGGGAAAAGGAATAAAGAAATAAGGTAAGGGGAAAAAAAAAGGCATTGCCAATCCCGTGACCTTTGGGGCAGTAAATTAGAATATCAACATCAAACCTCAACTTCTTACCTTTACAAAAGAATATAAACCAGTCATTTCGATAACATCAAGTCTTATCTAATTGGTAAAACCCAAAATGAAAATTTCACTTTTTTTCCGCCTCAAGCACAAAGCCTAGAAGCGGTTCCCACGTAACAATAAAAGTATTTGAATTCTTGACATCCATTTTTCCCCCACTACACTGAGCGGTGGCTCAATGGGTTAGGACGCTGAGCTTGTCGATCAGAAGGTCGGCAGTTTGGCGGGTCGAATCCCGAGTGCCACGTAACAGAGTGAGCGCCTGTTACTCGTCCCAGCTTCTGCCAACCTAGCAGTTTGAAAGCACGTAAAAATGCAAGTAGAAAAATAGGGACCACTCCGGTGGGAAGGTAATAGCGTTCTGTGCGCCTTTGGCGTCTAGTCATGCCGGCCACATGACCACGGAGACATCCTCGGACAAGCGCTGGCTCTTCGGCTTTGAAATGGAGATGAGCACCGGCCCCTAGAGTCGGAAACGACTAGCACGCATGTGCGGGGGAACCTTTACCTTTACCTTAAGTTGTAAGGACTTTGCTCTGTATGGATTAAAATGGCTTAACTGTCATGGAATTCCGTAAACTGTAGTTTTATGAATTTTCTAAGTAAACCCGTTCCAATTCTTCTCCTAGCCATCGTTTCCAGGATTCTTTGGAATGAAGTAACCAGAAGTGAAGACAGTTTTTGCTTCTCATTTTCTCATCTGAAATGTTCCTTTTCTGAGAATTTATGGGGGCTATGAAATTGATGGGTTTTTTTTAAAGGTTCTCTATCACTCATAGTCACAGAGAACTATAGCAAGGCCCAAATGCTGTATTTCCCACTATTCCTCATCATAATTTTAAATCATGTTTTAAGAGGTGACCAACATTTTGTTGTATCTGATGCTGATCTAGAGAACTCCAGCTAGGGAACATTAGTTGAATGAGTTGTGTAAACCTATGGATATTTTAACTTACACATGAGAAGCAATTTAAAATCCACATATGAAGCCAACCGTACGTAAGCCCAAACTATTATTTAAAAGAAATATTAAATCCTTCTGGCTCAAATCAAAGCCCACTTTTGTTGAACTAAGTCAGTGCAAACATCTGAAGATGGAGCCTTGATCTCTTAATGCCAGCTTGCTCAAGATTTTACTTTTATTTACTGACGGACGCTCGTGGCAAAACCTGCCAGCTCTACGGGGACCTCAAGTCTAGTGACGAAAAGCCGAATTTTCAAGAACGCTCTTGAGTTTACATTTTGAATGGTTCTACAAGAACCAACCACACCTTGTTTAATCATACCTTGTTTTGGGACCTTCTACAGGCAGTTGCCCTCCTTTTCCTTTCCTTCCACCTCCCCGAAAGATCCAGGATGACCTGTAGTTTCCAGAGCACCGGAAGAATATCAGTCACTGGAAAAGCCACATCCTCAGGATAGAACTTCAGGTTGTGATGATTCCACAGCAGGAGCCATGACAGTTAAAAAAGATTTGAAAAGCAAGTATGTCTCGTCTTGGTCCTTTTGATGGTAACTTTCATCATCCAGGCTAGTTTTTTCCCAACCTGGCAACTTAGCAACTTGCAACCTTCATTGGATGACTGTTGAGGGTTACAGTGGACCCACTTTCAAGGTTCCAGTGGTTGACAAATACACACCACCAACACACACAACGTGGTCACGGGATTGGCAATTCACCTGCATTTAAAACAACCACTGTGGCTGCAATTTATGCTGTTTAAACTGGTCTGGTTTCCGACCCAAACACCCATTGATTACAATGGGCTCACTTAACAACCGAGACATTTAGCCACCGTGTTTAATGACCGTCGCCAAAGGGGGGAAAAAGTCGTAAAACCAGGCACCCTCACTTGGTGATCCGCTTTAACGACAACACGATTTAGGAGAATAATTCTGGGCTTAACTGTGGTAAGCCAAGGACTATCTATACCAGCCTGAGCCGGATGGAAAAATAAAGTTAAAAAGTCCTTTCATCCTAGGAAATAAATAGGTGGGGAGACAAACATATCCAGTGTTTCGGTTGGAGATTTGCTGTTCCCAGATAAGGAGAAAGTGAACTGAGGGAAAGTGTGTGTCTGTGTGTGTGTGTGTGTGTGTGTGTGTGTGTGTGTGTAGGGGTAGGTTAAGAGCCCCTGGCCCCAAATGAAGGGGAGGCGACAGAATTTGCCACTTCCTCCGTTCCAGGCTTTGCTGGTAGGGGAAAGATCTGCGTGGCAGCAGCGCTCGTGGCATCCAGGCTGCCCCTTCTGGGCAGGTGTACGAACCTCGTTTGGAATTGCAAGAAAGTCTACAAGTCTTAAAGTTGCCAAGGTTGAGGACCCCGCAATAATGAACATGTGGAATGCCAGACCTGGCTACCAAAATGGCGTAGCTTTGCTGGCTGAGGAATTCTGGGAGTTGAAGTCCACAAGTCTTAAAGTTGTCAAGGTTGAGAACCCCGCGATAAGGAACATGAGGAATGCCAGACCGGCTACCAAAATGGCGTAGCTTTGCTGGCTGAGGAATTCTGGGAGTTGAAGTCCACAAGTCTTAAAGTTGCCAAAGTTGAGGACCCCGCGATAAGGAACGTGAGGAATGCCAGACCTGGCTACCAAAATGGCCTAGTGCCCTGATCCAAAGATCTGCCCGCTTCGGTACGTTTGTACTTTGTTCTCATTCTCTGCTAAATGACAGATGGTCCGACAGGCATCTTCTGCTTTCAGGTAGGAACAGCAAGGGAGGATTGGGAGGGCAATGGAAAGGTCCACTTTTGCCTGTTGTTATTACTGTGCCTGGGGGAAAGCAAAAGAAATACAAAAGCCCCGTGCTGGCAAATTAATTATCCGGGCCTTTCCGCTCTTAATTCAGAGCAGGCCTCGATTTTCCTTTCTGTGCAAACTGCTGAAGGAAGGTGGGCACCTCCCATTTAGGTAGGACGTATCAAAAAAAGCTCACATGGTAGCATAAATCTCAAAGGGGAACTACTGATCTTCAAGATAAACAATAATAAAGGTTCCACCTCAGAGTAGCAACATACAATACACGTAATATATTTTCAGGAAAGCACCTTTTATCATATAGAAACGAATCGTGCATTAAAGACTTCCTAGGTATGTCGATCAGAAGATCGGCAGTTTGGCAGGTCGAATCCCGAGTGCCACATAACAGAGTGAGCGCCTGTTACTCGTCCCAGCTTCTGCCAACCTAGCAGTTCGAAAGCACGTAAAAATGCAAGTAGAAAAATTGGGACCACTACGGTGGGAAGGTAACAGCATTCCGTGCGCCTTTGGCGTCTAGTCATGACCACAGAGATGTCCTCGGTCAAGTGCTGGCTCTTCGGCTTTGAAATGGAGATGAGCACTGGCCCCTAGAGTTGGAAACAACTAGCACACATGTGCAGGGGAACCTTTACCTTTAGGTATACCTAGCCCCCACAAACACATCTGGGCCCATTTGCTGCAGAGTAGTGGATGCTTTTCCTGTAGAGGTTTTGGTGCTCTTTGAACTGTGCACTGATGATGTTACCTAGTTGGGTTATGAAATGTCTGCAAGAAAACCACCAAACTCAGACAGCACCAAGGACCCCACAGTTTGCCGCCTCCTCCTCCTCCCCACAAACGCCACACCCTTCTAGCACTGATGATGTTCCCTTGTTGGGTCAGGAAATTCTGTAAGAAAACCACCAACTCAGAGAGCACCAAGGACCTCACAAATTCATCCTTTCTCTTTTAAAGCATTAAAAGTAGCAATCTGGCCTTGGTTACGGCTAAAGCTTTCCTACAAAATTCACCTACTGAAACTAAGTAAAATGGAACTGGAGAGCCAGGGAGAAAGTTACAACCACATTACACAGAACATACATTAAAATATATGAAGTAGGCCAAGCCAAGTCGTTCGTCTCCAGATAAACAGATATATCTTCACAGCCTTCAGAGTGACCCCCCCCCCACACACACACACAAACACACAAACTAACAGGAATCTCAAAATCAATTTATTTTTACATTGCTCATTAAAAAACATCTTCAATTTTGCTTTGTTTTTTTTTCCCCACAGAGTGGAGCCGTACATAAAATCAGATCAAGTTGAGTCTTCAAAACCTTTTAATGGGTTCCATTCTATTGAAGGCAAAAAATTTTTTAAAATCATTTCTAAAAACAGTGGATGAGACAGAGATCAGTAGCCATACATTTTAACGTTATGGACTTCTTTGTCCTCACATTCTCTTTCCTTATCGTAATAGTAGAACGTGTTGTCCTTCCTTTGAAGCTTCTTCACAAATCCGGTTTCTGGCCACCTTTCCACCTGCATGCAAACAAGAAGAAGGGAAGTGCCTGTGGGTTCTTGGAATGGCTGGGCTTACCTGCAGATCCTGCTAGTGAAACCTAAGTACAGGTGGTCCTCGAATTACATGAGTTCATTTAGTGACCGTTCAAAGTTATAACAATGAAAAAAGAGACTTGCGACCGTTTTTTCAACGCCACCACCGCCTTTGCAGCATCCCCCCCATGGCCATGTGATCAGAATTCAGACCGGCTTGGCAACTGGTTCATATTTATGACGGTCGCAGTGTCTCCTGGGGTCAAGTGATTCCCTCTTTTGCGACCAAGTAGTCGAGGGGGGAAGCCAGATTCACTTAGCAATGGTGTTACTAATTTACCAACCACAGTGATTCGCTTAGCAACGGTGGCAAGAAAAATCGTAAAATGGGGCAAAGCTCACCTTAACAAACGTCTCACTTAACAATAGAAATTTTATTTTATTAGGTACTATATGCCAGAAAAAATTGATAAACCAAAGTATATATTTGATTTTACCTGTGATAACAGCGGCAAAAATCGTATTTGTCACAATATTGGAAAAAGGAAGAATTACCATCAGAGGAAGAAATAATTAAAAAAAATATATATTAGAATGGGCAGAAATGGACAGACTTACTATGAGGCTGAAAGAAAAAGAAGAAACAGAATACTGTCAGACTTGGGACCTGTTTTATAAGTGGCTGGAGAAAAGAATAAAGGATTAGGAATTAAATTCGTATTAGTGAATGATAAACTCAGACAACATGTTGTTGAATGAGTACTATTGAACTGTATGGAAAAAATTAATAAAATTTTTACAAAATATATATATATAGGAATTTTGAGCTCTATTGTGGTCATAAATCGAGGACTACCTGTTATGTGACCCAAAAAAAGGGCTACATATTTTATACCATAGAAAAATATATGGGAGGAGGAGGCCAGACATGCTGATCATAGGATCCCAAACCTGATCCAAAGTTGACAATGCAGATAGAAGAAATTCAGGATTTCACAATCTCTCCCAAGGATTTCACAACCTCTCCCAGCTAATTTTATTGATATGGAATTCTGTGACTTTTCATTCTGTTCAACTGGGAACATTTTGAGTTTCTAGGCTCAGTTGACTTAAAGCTGGCTTTGAGCACGAATTCTCCTGTCCCTTTTATTCTTGTAAAGATTCAACCGAGGCTTAAGGTTTCTTGTGTTGCGCATATTTTGTAGCCTTAATCAGTAACTTCCAGTCAGAAGTCTTGACCAAAAGACTCAGTTAAGAGATACTTTTGAGGCTTTTCATTAGTAAATATGAGTGTTTTCCATGCTCTCAAAATTCACTCTTATCAGGGAGAAAGGATTAGTCACGAAGTCTTGAGGAAGACTATCAAATTTACCACCATTGCAGATTTGGCTGAAGGCAAGAACACAAATTAGCGGATGTTTTCAATGCGATTGAGAAGTGTGTGTGGGGGGGAGTTTTTTAGAATAAGCAGAAAAAGGACCAACTCAGTCCTTTTATGCAGCATTAAGTGACTCCACCAATTGGGAAAAGGGAGCAGAGGTGAAGAGCTGTTTTCAGAATGAAATAACCCTCAGGGTGAATCTAGGTTTTCTGAAGATTAGGAGGGGAAAAAAAATATTTTCATTGCACAGCCTGAACGAGGTAACACAAAATATAATCTCAGCATCAAGACATCATTCTCATTGCCTCTTTGTAAGGGGACTGGCACAGGTCCCTTCTGGAAAGGCATCTCTGCCAGCAATTTCTTGGCTCACAGTCACGCTGTGCTGAGGCAGCCAAGAGCACACAGGAGATGCAGCTGTAATCCCTAAATGCTCCTTTTTTTTGTTACGTATGCAAGTCCTACTGATTAGACAAGGATGGCATAGCCTTCCGCTTGTTCTGTCCATCAATGTGTGAGTCAGTATTCTCTAAAAAGGCAAGAAAATCTTATTTCTCATGGATCCTTCATCCTGTATCCTTTATTGCCCTTATCCGGGTAGCTGAACCAATTACTTGTTCCAAGGTTTAAGCCTAATTTAGTGGGAATTCATGGTTTCTTTGACCGGGCTGATGGCCAGGCAACTCGGGGCCTTGCCCACAATACCATATCACCAGGTGCTCCTGAGAATTGAGAACAGATATATAAAAAAAAGCAGACTTGTTATGAGGTAGGTGGCTGGCTGGCTTTCAGAAGCTTCTATCCCAATAGAGAAGCATTCTGGATTAGCTCTCTGTATGCCAGCCAATGACTGTTATGTGTCATGCACTTTTTTTTTTTTACCCAAATTATTAAAAAAAGAAAACAATTTGGGTGGTCAGATGGATGCCTGCAGCCTGAGCATATTTTCTGCCTCTCCCTCCCTCCGCCTCCATCTATTGCAGTGTGCTTAGGAAGTGCTTCTCCTGTAGGAAACGGTTGCTGGAATTGGGTATGTGTAGTTTAACGAAGAGAAGGGCGAGGAGTGACATGATAGCAGTCTTTCAATATCTCAGGGGCTGCCACAAAGAAGAGGGAGCCAAGGTATTCTCCAAAGCACCTGAAAGCAGGACAAGAAGCAACGGATGGAAACTAGTCAAGGAGAGAAGCAACCTAGAACTAAGGAGAAACTTCCTGACAGTTGGAACAATTAACCAGTGGAACAACCTGCCTCCAGAGGTGGTGAATGCTCCAACCCTGGAAGTTTTTAAGAAAAGACTGGACAGCCATTTGTCTGAAATGGTATAGGGTTTCCTGCCTTAGCAGGGGGTTGGACTAGATGACCTCCAAGGTCCCTTCCAACTACTACTACTACTACTACTACTTCTTCTTCTTCTTTCTTCTTCTTCTTCTTCTTCTTCTTCTTCTTCTTATTATTATTATTATTATTATTATTATTATCTCCAGCAACACTGCGGCCTATTTTCCCCCAATTTCAACATTTTTCGATCCCTCACTTATGAGTGTTTCTAAATAATGGAAATCCCATTTTCCTCTTCCACAAAATCCCTACTCTGGAGACTGGGGAGCTAACAGGAGGTAGCCCACCTCTCCCCCTTTGCTTCTCTCCTTGGAGACAGAAGGCAAAAAATAAACAGAGCTTTTGAAACCAGCACTCTGGGCCCATGAAGTAACCATGGAGTTAAAGCAGAGCGTAGAGACTCGAGAGAGAAATGGCGAGGGATAAAAATCAGCTCAGCTCTGCTTTAGAGTCTCCCAATGGAAATAAGTAACATAGTCATGCACACGAAAGTAACTTAAATATTATTTTCTGGATCCAATCGAAAATTTAAAGCCCCAAATAGCTTGGATTCCAACTGGACCCATGATGGAACCAGCAGAAAAGCATTTCCTGTAAGCAAATAAACTGGCTGCAGGGCCATGTAATTCAATATGAATGCAACTGGACACTAAAACTAGCAAAATACTCTTTCTAAAGTCTATTTTGGACCACACATGAGAAGTACCTCGTGCCGTTCCCAAGCCTATTAAATGTGCTTAGCCTGTTTTCTGATTTTGGTTGACGAATCAAAATCTTTTCACCGAGAGTGATTTTTAACAGCATTTACTTAGATTTTGCCTTCTTAGCCACCCCAAAAGCCCTCTAAGATGAAAGACATCATGTAAATTAAATAAATGGTTATCATTCCTTCTGGTGATTGATAGGAAAAAGGAAAAATGTACAAGGTAACATAATACCTAATATATGTTGCACTAGTTTTCTATTGCTTATCAGACACTAATTCAGCTACTATTATTATTAGCAAAATACCCTGGGAGAGCAAAGGGAAGCAAATCACATTTTTAACAATATATATGGGATGCGGTGGCTCAGTGGGTTAGGACGCTGAGCTTGTCGATCTGAAGTTCGGCAGTTTGGCGGGTGGAATCCCGAGTGCCGCGTAGCAGAGTGAGCGCCTGTTACTCGTCCCAGCTTCTGCCAACCTAGCAGTTCGAAAGCACGTAAAAATGCAAGTAGAAAAATAGGGACCACTCCGGTGGGAAGGTAACAGCGTTCCGTGCGCCTTTGGCGTCTAGTCATGCCGGCCACATGACCACGGAGACGTCCTCGGACAAGCGCTGGCTCTTTGGCTTTGAAACGGAGATGAGCACCGGCCCGTAGAATTGGGAACGACTAGCACGCACGTGCGGGGGAACCTTTACCTTTTATTTTTATATATCACACACACACACACACACACACACACACACACACACACACACGGCCATTTCAAGCTTCTTTGCTTTCATCAGTCAGCCAAGATTTCACCCATATTTGGGCCAACGAGGTGCTCAAAACACTCAAGATATATGTGTGTGTGTGTGTGTGTGTGTGTGTATGAGAGCCACAAATCATGCCGGGAGGCGAGACAAATGAAAGAGTACCACAAGCCTAAGGAGATTATTCATATCTTGAAAATGTGCAATTCTTAAAATCTATTAAGCCTTACCGCAGCAACATGCTTTACTTGCTTATATTCAATTTCATCTCTATAGCCAGCTTGCTGAAATCTGTATAGATCTTCAACTTCATCTGACCATGTTTTGGCCCGCTGCATGAACTTTGGCTTCAGGTCAATACTGGATGTTGCTCCAGAGACATCACCGGCTAATTTGCTGAAAGTACATGTTTTTTGTTTTGGGGTTTTTTTTAAAAAGAAAAAAACAAAAAACTAACCTTTCATGCATAAAAAAAAGCAGAGGAAAAGTCATCAAAATATTCATGAAAAGATGTTGCAACTAAATGTAAGGACATAATCGATTAAAGGCGTAACTGTATTATAAACTATTTTGATACCACCCAAAAAGACTTACCGATTGCTTTTGACAAAAAAAAAAAGCAGCTATACTTTTGAAAAGCAGAGCTGCTAATGAAAAAAGGGAATAAATAATCATGGCTTTAGACCCATATTTTCTCCTTTGTTTCCCCCCCCTCCCAGCCTAAATATGTACGTATTTAGAGTATAAATCCAGATTTGTCCCTTTGCTTCCAAAAAGAAAGTAAGGCAGAAGAAAAGATCTTCGCTTCCCAAGAAGCCCTCTCGAGTATCCTCACGGCAAGATAGGCAAGCAAATAAGTTTAATAAATAAATAATAAATACATCTGTAGAGCACCATTTTGCCTTGTCCTGTATTTGGTTCTAGTTGCTACCAATAGTACGCCAATTTAATTTATGAACTGCTGCTTGATACCACGGAAAAACCTTCCTTCCTTCCCCCCAACCTCTTGAGACATGATAAGATTACAATTCCTCAATCTATATCAGACATGTCAAACACAAGGCCCGGGGGCCGGATCCGGCCTGTGAAGTGGTTTCTTGTGGCCCGCAAAGCCATCCTGGAAACAGTGAGGGAACGGCCCCCACTGCCTTGGCCCTGGCCCAGAGACCCTCCTTCTGCCAGAGACCCTCAGATCTGTCCCACTCCTGCCCAGGCCCCCATAGGCACCCTTGATGCCAACGATGTAGAGCTGGCCACGCCCATCCAGTAGGCCATACACACTCTAGCCACGCCCAACCAGTAGGGCACGCCACCTGGCCCCCTGAGGGCAACCGCAATGCTGATGTGGCCCTCAATGAAATTGAGTTTGACACCCCTGATCTCTATGCTCAAATGAATAAAATCCTCAATCAACAGGAGGGAGGCTCAGCCAATCTCAGTGTATACATAGTTGTACTTTTGACAATCAAGGTTCATTCAAATGTCAACCTGAAGACCCTGCATGATCGCCACTTACATGTCCTCAGGGCTATCTGCTTCTCTACTGAAGGACGTACCAGGCTTATCTGTCATACGTGCTTCTCCAGAGGAGAAAGATGCACAGGTTATATTCTTACTGTCCATAAACAGAGCTGAATTTTCCATAGGAGCTTCTGCAAAAAAACAAACAAACAAGCCTGATTATCAGGAATATGAAAACGCAAGTCTAGCTAAAAAGGATTTTTTTTTAACATCTTCACGGTTTGGCCTGAGGTCTGTATGCCATTTTTACAGTTTGTTGTTTCTGTCATTCTGCTAAAGAACATACGCATGGGCTTTGTGTACCAGTTGTGAATAGATACATACCGTAGCCTGCAGTTTTATCACCAGACTTTGTAATCTGAAGTCATCTCCTAAGCTAATTAGAGGAGGCAAGTCAGTTTTAGTTATCAAAATGAGCTGGAATAGGAAAAAAAGTTTGCAAATTTCTTAGCACGAGTGAAAATAAATGGCTCATATTTTTAGTGAGAAAATCAAAGTATTAATTATATAACTATATACATAATATAAGGGACGCGGTGGCTCAGTGGGTTAGGACGCTGAGCTTGTCAATCAGAAGGTCGGCAGTTTGGCGGGTCGAATCCCGAGTGCCGCGTAGCAGAGTGAGCGCCTGTTACTCGTCCCAGCTTCTGCCAACCTAGCAGTTCGAAAGCACGTAAAAAATGCAAGTAGAAAAATAGGGACCACTCCGGTGGGAAGGTAACAGCATTCCATGCACCTTTGGCGTCTAGTCATGCCGGCCACATGACCACGGAGACGTCCTCGGACAAGCGCTGGCTCTTCGGCTTTGAAACACAGATGAGCACGGGCCCCTAGAGTCGGAAACGACTAACACACATGTGCGGGGGAACCTTTACCTTTTATTTCTCTCTCTCTCTCTCTCTCTCTCTCTCACACACACACACAGAGAGCCATTTCAAGCTTCTTTGCTTTCATCAGTCAGCCAAGATTTCACCCATATTTGGGCCAATAAGGAGTCGGAAACGACTAGCACGCATATGTGGGGGAACCTTTACCTTTACCTTATACATAATATATATGTGTGTGTATGTATATGTACATGTATAAATTATACTGGCATAATATATATTATATAACACTATTATTACTATCTTATAGTATTAATTTACTAGTTACTTTTTGGTATCCTGAATGGCAAACGACCTGCCATCTTCCAAGTTCCCAGTTTTGGATTGGAAATTCAAAAAAAAATATTTCTATATATTTATAGAATCTATTTATATATGACTCTGTATTTGAATTTCTGAGCCAACTGTGGGCCACGAACAGCATAAGCGGCAACCCTCCTAAGATGCGCACCGTTTGCCCCTCAAAAGCCCCCAAAAGGTTTGATCTCGCGGGTCGCTTCCCCCCTTATCCCACCAACGTGTGAACAAACTGCCCACACACGTGCACAGCCCCTATTCCCGCCGCACCAGCCCAAATATCGCGATACCAGTCCCTGGAGCGGAGTTGCCACCCGGAAAGGGGCGGGGCTTTTATACCAACCAATCCGAAGGGCTGTTTACTGAGGGAGAGAAAGTGAGGGGAGATGCTTATTCCCCTATTTCTCCATCCCCGACTTCCTCCCCCGTCCGGGCCTGCAGCGTTTCCCTCCTCGGAAGAGGAGTCAGCCTCGACCCGCCGCCCCGGCCGGCCCTAAATTACCTAAGCAGAGCTTCTCCACGCACGCCGCGCACACGCCCCGCCCCGCCCCGCCCCCGCAGCGGTTACTCGGTTGCTTAGCAACCCCTAGGTTCCGGGGTACGGGCCAATAGGAGCTGCCGGCGAGGACTCGTCAATTTCTACCGAAAGGCGGGCTCTTCATCTCTTTGGGCCAATCGGTGGATTCTAGGACCTAGGCTCCCTAGAAGCTCGACCAACCATGAGCAGCCTGATGGAATTCTGGGAACAGTAGTCCAAAACATGGGCTGTGCAGTTTCTTCGTGGGTTTATCATCGTTACCAACGAGAGCTTCAGTAGTTTAGAGAACCTTCATATAGAAATTGTTGCATGCAAGGAAAGACGAAGGAAGACACGTGTCTTGCACTTTTGGCTGGAGCAGCCTTCCCTTTCTTTGTTTTTTTTTCAGAGTAAATACGATTTAGTCAGAATAAAAGGAGAAAATGCAGGCACAACCACTCTCCACGCCACGAAATGATACCGCGCTAGGACCCGGCCGCTCATAGATTCCCCCTCGCCCGCCTCCAGCACGTGCGAGGCTTCTCTGCGATTGGCTGAGGCGCCGGCCAATCACAGGGAAGGCTTTTCCCGGGCGCATGCGTAAATGAGAACTCGGAAGGCGTGGCGCCCCGCTCTGGGCGGAGCCTCCTCGTCCCTTTTAAGATCCAGGACTGAGCAGCGCCGCGCCCTCCGAGTTCCCATTTGCGCATGCGTCCGGGGAGTCTTGCCTATGATTGGCGCCGCTCCAGCCAATGAGAGGGCGGCGGGAAGAGACTGGCGGAAGAGCCAAGCGGAAGAGCGCTGACGGCAGCATGAGCAGCTTCGGCGGGGTGATGCCTGAGTATCCGCACCTCTCCATCGACCGCTTCGACCGGGAGAACCTACGCGCCCGCGCCTACTTCCTCTCCCACTGCCATAAGGGTGAGCGGGGCCCCCGGTGGGAGAAGGGGCGAGAAAGGAGACCACCAGGAGATCCCAGCACTGCCTCTTTTGTTCAAGCACTGAGTCGTGTGTCTGGCGGTTCCAGGTGGTCCTCGGCTTACCACCACAATGGATTTCTGTTGCTAAGCGGGCCATTTGTTAAGGGAATTTTGGCCCATTTTACGACCTTCCTTGCCACGGTTTGTGGTGAATCACTGCAGATATTCAGTTAGTAACGATTGTTAAGTGAATCCGGCTTCCCCATCGGCTCTGCCTGACAGAAGATCACAAAATGGGATCCCGTGACCCTGGGACACTGCAACCGTCATAAGTCTGAGTCGGTTGTCAAGCATCTGAATGTGAATCATGTGACCACGGGGATGCTGCAGTCCTGTCCCTTTTTTTTCAGTGCCGTTGTAAATTCTAACGGTCACTAAATGAACTGTTGTAAGTCGAGGACTCCATGTATTTGTCCACCTATCTGGCCAGGAAAGGGTGAGATTTGAATAACAGAAAAATATGGGGACAGGTAGCGATTAAATGTTGAAAGTCAAATTATGCTTAATCATGTATCTAAGTGATCATTAGTTGGTGTTTAGAGGGGCAGTTCAACAAAACATTTCCAGCTATTTTGATATCTACTTTGATGGACATGCCTGAGCATTTCTGGGAAGGGTTATTAACTTTCCTAGGACTTTTGAGAATATTTTGAGCACCCACAGTTTGCTCATCCTTTTATGAGGTACAAGAAGAATATTTTATTTTTATACACACACACACACACACACACTTCTTCCAAGAAAAAAAATCTATTTATTGGACAGCCATTTGTCCGGGATGCAGCCTTGGGCAGAGGGTTGAAGGAGAAGACCTCCAAGATTTCTTCCTGCCCTGTGATTCTATGATCTTAGGATTTGTTGTTGTTTAATCACTAGATTCTGACTTCACAACTCCATGGACCATGGCACATCAAACTTTCCTCTCCTCCGCTTTTCTCTCAGAAGTTTACCCATACCCACGTTCTCCTTTGGCCTTCCATCTTTCCCAACGAGGAGTCCTCTCTTCTGATTTGGTGGCCAAAGTGTTTGAGTTGCAGCTTGAGGATCTGCCCTTCCAAAGAACAGTCAGGGTTGACTTCCTTTAGGATTGACTGGTTGGATCTCCTCGCAATCCAAGGGTCTCTCAAGAGTCTTCTTGAGCACCAAAATTTGAAAGCCTGTGTGGAGTTACTAAGAGTTGGTCAAAGGAGGAGAGCAGGAAAAAAAAAAAGTCAGCTACTCTATGTCTTGGCTTCAGTCTCCAGAATCACAATTTGAAAGCAGGCACCACCCCTAGTGTGGGGGGAAAAAACACCCTGAAGAAGGCCAGCCCAACGGGTGGGCTCTCCATAACAAGCAAATAAATAAATTTAACTAACAGACCTACCAAGTAAACCATTAGTGTGAAGTCACCTCTGCCTTTGAAGCTAATATCCAGGCTAATTGGGTCTATTTGTGTCTTGTTGCCACAAATCCCCAGCAGTGGAGTTGAATTTGGAAGATGCTGCTTTTTTTTTGATTATTTTTTAAATTAAATTATTTTTTTAAGCAAAAGGTACATACAGGCTGCTAAAAGACCCAGCAGAGGCTGATCCCTGCTTTTCAATCAGGTATCGATTATCGTACAAGTGGGGAAAACTTGTTGAATACGATGATGTATTTAATGTGTTAATTTTCTAATGATTTGTATGGAGATTATTTTAATTCGTATCCCGTTGGTTTGTTTATTCAGATCACATGAAAGGCTTGAGAGCCCCTTCTATGAAAAGACGGTTGGCATGCAGGTACAAGAACTGCTTCTGTTAAATTTTGCTAGAATAACGGACTTAGTAGCATCTGACAGGAGCATCAAATTGCAATCACGTCTTTTCAAATGTCTTTGAAAAGAATATTACAATACTGGGGGGTTTTTGCCCTGTCATTTTTCTTTCCTTTTTTTTTCCTTGTGGAAAAATCTTTTCTCCAGAAGTGCTAGTAACATTTAGAGTTGATCAGAAGATTGCATTTGACTGGGGCTATTGAAACTTTAAACGCAGGGGAGAACAAGAAAGGATATTAAGTGAAATCAAAAAGTAATCAGAGAAGATCCTTGCTGGCCTGCCTTGCAGAATTTGACAAACAGGTGTTCCTTGACCTATGACCACAATTGAGTCCAAAATTTCTGTTGCTAAATGAGACATTTGTGAAGTGAGTTTTGCCCCATTTTACAACTTTTTCCCTGCCATTGTTGTTAAGTGAACCGCTGCAGATGTGAAGTTAGTAACATGGTTGTCAAATGAATCTCGCCTCCCCCATTGACTTTGCTTGTCAGTAGATCGCAAAAGCAGATCACATAACCCTGGGACACTGCAACCGTCATAAATATGAGTCAGTTGCCAAGTGTCTGAATTTTGATTACATGACCAAGGGAATGGTGAAATGGTCGTAAGTGTGGAAAACGGTCATAGGTTCCTTTTTTCAGTGCTGTTGTAACTTCGAACAGTCACTAAATGAACTGTCGTAAGTCGAGGACTAGCTGTATTTAACTTTTGGTAAAGATGAATGGGGTCTAGAGAACATCTGAACCTTGCAAGCACCATTTGGAAGATTCTGCACTTCTAAGCAAAGGAGTTTCAAGTTTGCGCTGAAGTCCAAACAAGACTTTCTCTACTGTTGAAGGAAAAATCTTCATCAGGGTCCAGTCCAAGTCGGGAATAAACAACATGGCGACTGCTTTAGAAAGAAGGTTGTAGTTTATTGAAAAGGAGAACCAGACAGAAAGATAGTTCTGGGAAAAAAAGAGCACATGTAGTAATTACGCGCAATTATCAAATTTCCCTTCCAGTTGTAGAGGATATGATTGCTGTGATGGTGCAGTGGTTAGAATGCAATACTGCAGACTAATTCTGCTGATTGTTGGCAGTTCGGCAGTTCGATCCTAACCAGCTCAAGGTTGACTCAGCCTTCCATCCTTCTGAAATTGGTAAAATGAGGACTCAGACTGTTGGGGGCAATATGCTGACGCTCTAAACTGCTAAGAGAGGACTATAAGGCACTGTGAAGTGGTATATAAGTCTAAGTGTTATTGCTATGTTGGCTTGCATGTCTTGTGTGATAGCTTGCTTAAGAGATCGGAATGCTTTAAGAAGACAGAAATCTCTCTTCCTCATCTATGCAGTTCTTCGGAATTGTTCACAAGCAGGAAATGGAGCTACCTCCCATTATTGTTTTTCCTATTGTTCTCAACCTTGGCAACTTTTAAGATGTGTGGACTTCAGCTCCCAAAATTGAAATATGCAGCACATTACATGGTATGTTTGCATTTTTAAAATTTTGTTTTGTTTTATTTTATAAGTTTGAAACTCCGCCTGTATTGCTCCCCTGTGACGAAAGAATTGCTACTGTCCAGCCCACGATACACATTCTGGGAAAATTACATCGTAAGTTACCCATTTCTTCTACACATTTATTACCTATAAATGCTACGAAGGCAATAAGAAACTCTACTTCCCCCTACATCTTCCTGTTATAAATATTTCCACACTAGGGAGTGTCACAAATATATCTCTTTTCTCAGCGTTGATCTGTCTATTGTGGTTTCTATGATTTAGGTCACCTTGGAAGTTGAAACACCGACGCAAATTTCTCTCATTGAGGAAACATCAGGCGAGGTGGGATGCTCCGTTGAAGCTCAGTGCTTTATCTCTTAGATCCAGATGTGGGCCTGGCTTTAAAGCTTTCTAACCCTCAATCCTTGCAAAACCCCACAGACTGTCGTTTGGGGGGGGGGGGGAATTATTTATTTTTACAAGTAGTCCCCGAGTTACCAACCAGAATGCAGCCTGACCATGTGACTGACCTGATTTTACAATGTTTTCTGCAGCAGTTAAGTGAATGTAGCAGTTGTAAGATGAAGACCGCAGTCGTTAAACCAATCATGCTTCAATAGAGGCATGATTTTGCTGAAAACCATAAGTAACTGCTGGTTTTTGCCTAACCCATTGTAAAACGCCATATCATGATGCAGGACTGAAAACAGTCATAAATGGAGCCACGTTGTTGAGCACCTAAAAGGATGGGGCGGGGGTTTGGGTAACCACTGAAATCCAGGTCTTAAGTCTCCTTTTGTATGTTGGTCATAACTTTGGTTGCCAAGCAACTGATTGTAAGTCGGGGGCTACTCCTAATGCCTTTTCTAGCCGTTCGGTTGAAAATCTTAAATGCGAGAATAAATGCTTATTCTTACGACTGTTCTCACCATTAACAGAAGAAGCCTATCAAAAACACACACACAATTCAGAGGTCACCTTATTATTTGTAAAATTTGGAACAGTTCCGATAAGATTAGAAGGGGAGGTTTGGAAGACTTTGAGCTCAAATTGTTTTGCCCACTCGACAAACGGGCAAACAGTTCTAAGCAGGTGTTCCTTATTAGCTGTGACCGATAATTGGGGAACCAGATACTAGTGTAAACATCTAGAGTTTTCCGTGCTGTTTTCCACTGTCCTGTTATCTAATGAATTTGAAGCTCTTTTTCCATCTTTTCCTTCCAGAAAGAAGATATAGAGGTCACACTTCTGCCTGCTGGCCATTGCCCAGGATCAGTTATGTATGCATTTTCTTCTCCTATCAAACAATTAACAGCAATGGTGGAAATGTGTTTTTTTATTTACTTTTGCCACAATTCTTTTACCTTTCATGAGGATCCCAGTGTAATTAGCCTAATTCATCCCCATTAGGGAGAGGAAGGGAGGATGGGAGGGAGGAAGAGAGGAATTTCTGACACTCCCTTCCAGTTTCCCATAAGGAAATGCAATGGGGAAGACAGCGGGAAATTAGAACTTGTCCTGCTCTTTGCTTAGGTAAGGAAATATCTCTGAAACCATGACTCTGTCATGGTTCCGATCGACAGAGACAAGTAAACCAGAACTCCGGGGCTTGCAAATTCCTCAAAAGAACATGTTTATTGATACAGAGTATCGGTACTTCAAAAGTGAAACCAAGTCTGAAGAGATGCATAACAATTTCCCCAATACAAAGTATTGGGTACAGGTGTTACCTTGCTCAATAGTACTAACTGTGCAAGGGATTTTGGAGTCCTAGTGGACAATCACTTAGTTATGAACCAGCAGTGTGCTGCAGCTGCCAAAAAAGCCAACACAGTGCTAGGCTGCATTAACAGAGGAATAGAATCAAGATCACGTGAAGTACCAATACCACTTTACAATGCCTTGGTAAGGCCACACCTAGAATACTGCATCCAGTTTACCATGATGTAAAAAAGATGTCGAGACTCTAGAAAGGGTACAGAGAAGAGCAACAAAGATGATTGGGGGACTGGAGGCTAAAACATATAAGGAACGGTTGCTGGAATTGGGTATGTGAAGAGAAGGTTGAGGGGGGACATGATAGCAGCATTCCAATATCTCAGGGGCTGCCCCAGAGAAGAGGGAGTCAAGCTATTCTCCAAAGCGCCTGAAGGCAGGACAAGAAGCAACAGATGGAGACTAATCAAGGAGAGAAGCAACCTAGAACTAAGGAGAAACTTCCTGAGAGTTAGAACAATTAACCAGTGGAACAACCTGCCTCCAGAAATGGTAAATGCTCCAACACTGGAAGTTTTTAAGAAGAGACTGGACAGCCATTTGTCTGAAATGGTATAGGGTTTCCTGCCTGAGCAGGGGGTTGGATTAGATGACCTCCAAGGTCCCTTCCAACTTTATTATTGTCGTTATTGTTATTAAGTTAAGAAATCCCATTCCCAAAGCTATGCAAGCAACTACGTATCCCCACTCAGCCTGTTGGCGGGCTTTTCATGAAACGTCCACCCTGCAGTCTCGGGAGCAGCCGATGACCTTGGTTCCCGTGAGAGAAAGTCCGAGATAAAAAGTCTAGCTTTGTCTAGCTAGCGCAACACCTGGCAAACCCCCCTCCCTCCGTGCTGTGCGGCAACTAGGAACGAGAAGGAAAAAGATGGCTGCAAGTGGGCCCATTCTAAAGCAGGGAATGGGTTGTTTAGCAGGAGAAACTTCCTGACAGTTAGAACAGTTAACCAGTGGAACAACCTGCCTCCAGAAGCAGTGAATGCTCCAACACTGGAGGTTTTTAAGAAGAGACTGGACAGCCATTTGTCTGAAATGGTATAGGGTTTCCTGCCTGAGCAGGGGGTTGGACTAGATGACCTCCAAGGTCCCTTCCCACTTATTATTATTATTATTATTATTATTATTATTATTATTATTATTATT
>JAKJMR010000103.1:515593-533025 GCA_024449315.1 Daboia siamensis | reverse complement strand
TAGATAGATAGATAGATAGATAGATAGATAGATAGATAGATAGATAGTCTGTTATCTCCCCCCCCCCCCCCACAAATGTCAATATGAAAATCATCATCCCGAGATGTAAAGTCCATAAATACTCATGGTTCTGACCCACAGAATAAGATTTTCATTTTCAATACCTCTTCATTGTAAGGATAGCTAATATATGATGCAGACCTTCTTCTTTGACATCTAAATCCTGGAGCACAATCTGTTAAAAATAAGCAACCACAAATATATCACTCAGCTAAAAGAAGGTTTTGAAATTATTATTAAGGAAATCTTCTAAGGATGAGGTTTGCTTTAACCCACCACTTGGACTAAATAACAAAAGATATCAGTTCTTTTCACAGAGGTTTAAGATCAACAGCAATGGACCTTCAGCAAGCTATGCTGGAAAATTCCATTTTTAAAAAAAAGATTTGGGGGACTTGAGAAATCAAGAGTCAAATTTTATCAGAAAAATATGAGGTACATAGCAAACCTTAAAAAAAACCAACCCTAAATTTCTAAAATAACCAAAACAGGACTATTTTCCCCCTAAAGATGTATTTCAGTGGAAATCCGTGTCCACCCGCCCAAAGGCTGGAAAAACAGCCTTCATTTAAATCTCACCCTCTCCCTGTGATATTACAAGATTGCAATCCTTAAAAAAAAATCCCCATAACTAAACCCTAAATAGTAATGCTGAAATGTAAATAAATTTGAAGGAACCAAGCATGAAGTTTTTGTACAGAACAGCTTTGAAAAGCACTATTTCCCGAGCAAATTTTTGGGTCATTCTAAATCGTGCCTTTTATATACCAGATTTCAGTTCATAGATCTCAGGCTTCTAGTTTTAAAAAAAAAAACATAATTCAAGCATGAAACTCGATCAGTAAGATATTCATAGGCCTGCAAGTTCAAAAAGTGAGTTTCACTGAACAGAAATTTCCTTCTGAGCAGGTATATAATGGCAGTCTAAAAATTCACATGTTTTTCTTTACCTGTGCAAATCTCTCGTCTTCTTTGATGGGACCTTTTTCCAGAGACTCGTACAATTCCAGACAGACGGAGGAAATTTCTCCTGGGGCCTCCAGAGTGTGTTGCCTTCGAGCTGGCAAAGGCGTTCCTGATGGGAACACCACGAGGAATTTGTCAGCCCCCAACTGGTCTACTGCCTGGAAGGATGAAAAAAGCCTTGAAGAAGTTTTACTCATTTATGGGAGATCCGTCTCCGACAGACGCAAAAAGGGCAGCGCCACCGGCCAATCTTTTAACAAATTGTGGGTGGAAAAACCATGGAACGGTCAGAAAGATTGTAGAAGGTAACAGTGGCCGAAATCTATATTTGTACTGATTTGTGACACAATGACTCAAGATTGTGCCCTTGTTCCTTGGAGGAAACCGAATAACATACATCCACCTTAGTTGCCCCTTTTTATTCAAATTAGCTCAAAAACTTAAAATGACAATTCTGTAGCCATCTGACAGAACAAAGAAGTTGCCAATCTTGTTCTTTCCTTCCTAGCAGACACTTCAGAGATGACCTCCGTGCAAGCAGCTGAATTTATGTTAATCCCGTTGTTGTTTGTTGGAACCTAGCTTTAGTTTTTCTTATCCTCTGTTCAGAATATTTTGTCTTTTTCATCCTAAGGGTTTTTGAACAGTTATTTAATTTTGGTCAGTGAGCAGCGTACTGGCCTTAAGAGGTGAAAACCCTTGTCTCACAATCAGGAGGCTGGGAGTTTGATCCTATGTAGCGGCAGAAATTTCTCTCTCTGGGCGCAAAGGGAAAAATATCTGCTGTGAGCCCTGCATAGGTGTCAGGAAGGGCATCCAACCAGTAAATGCTCAGTTCCATTCAGTTGCCCCAACTCCACCCTGATCGCAAGGGACTACAGGGTTGTTAAAAAAATTGGTCAAGTTAGGGATGTCACATTCGCAACATCTCTGTAACCATCTTACCTTGACTAATATGTCCTTGGCAGAACATTCAATGGATAGCATGTCATCTGAAAAAATCTGCTCTCTTCCAAGCAAGATTCCTGCTTCTAGGGCCGCTCCGATAGGAATGACCTCATCGGGAGGGATGGAGTTTAGCAATTCAACATTGGGGAAAAGTTCTCTGATCATCTGTTGGAGTTTTGGAATACGGGCTGATCCACCACAGAGAACCACCTAGAAGATAGTGAAGCAAGTTTTTTAAAGACACGAAAGCTAAATGAGAATTAGATAAGCGTTTTTTGATGTGGTGAAGGCACCAGGCTAGACACTGGGAATTCTAGTCCTGCCTTAGGCATAAGGCCAGCTGGATGACCCTGGGCCAGTCACTCTTTCAACCCTAGGTAGCAGGCAATGGAAAACCACTTCTGAAAAAATACTTGCCAAGAAAATTGCAAGGAGTGACAAGGGTCCAAGCAGTCTCAGAGAATCAAAACACGAATGGAAGAAAGAGATAAGGCTATCTGGGGCACAGAAATTAATTGGTACCAAAAAGAGGGGTTTTTTTGTATTACTTTGGTGCCATCTAGTGTTTTTCTAGATTTCTGCAATGCTGATACTAATGGTGCAACCATAAACATAACTAGTTCATTTCCAAGACATAATTATAAATGATTAAGTGATTGTGTAATTAGCAGCATCAAAATTAAACACACCTATTCACCTTGTAAATCATGCTTGGTCTTACCCAATCGTTACTGTATGAACATTTTACTCAATATTGTAATGTTCCTCATTCTACAGGTAGTCCTCTACTTATGACCATTGATTTAGCAACTGTTAACTTATGACAGCGCTGGAAAAACTTACAACCAGTCCAGACACACGGAGGACTGTTGCAGCATCCCCACGACCATATGATCAAAATTCAACTGGCTGAATATTCAACCACTGCACCACCCCAGGCTTATATGATCCCCATTTGTGACCTTCAATGGGCTTCTGACAAGCAAAGTGATTGAGGCAAGTTGGAGTTGCTTACAAGACCAAAGCAAAAAGGCCAAAAAAGCCCCCACAAAAACAAACCAGGAGTGACTCACTTAATGACCGCATCGCTTAGCGGCAGAGGTTCCGGTCCCAACTGTGGTCATAAGCCGAGGACTACCTGTAATGACATTTACAGGTTCACAAATCCCTATTTCTGTCTTTCAAGATTGTACATTTTATAGTTACTTATGTACAACAACATGGTTTGAGCCCTGCAAATATTGGCCCCATTCTGACATCGGGTCAAAGATCTGAAACATAGCAATGCATCCATTCTGGAATAAGTGTTATGTCTAAAAGCTTTTCTTTGGCTTCAGTATTAAGCCAGGATTCCTCATTACACCTACACCAAGAAACCCCCCACCTCCCTAAACCCTTCAAAATCTAGAAATTAAATGAGGGGGGGGGGGGGGGGGCAAAATGAATAAAAGGACACCCTCACCTTGCTAATGTCATCCGTCCCAAGTCCCGCTTGTTCCAACAATGTTTTGATTGCTTCAATGCACTTAACAAAAAGCGCAGAACAAATCAGTTCAAATCGGGCCCTGATGTGTAATTAAAAAAATAATAATAATAAAAAATCATTAGTTTGTCACCCTTTTCCTGCAGACTTTTCTTGTCGTATTGTGGTGTGGAATAGAGTCTGGATTTCCAGAGGGAGGGGCTCCTTCCCAGAGGACAAAGAGGTAGCCGGGATTGGACTGTCCGGTGGGCAGCAAGAGAAAGATGGTTCCTCTCTAGCAGTTCCCAGAGTGTATCTGTAGTTAGACAGATAATTGCCTTACTTTGGCAAGATTCTGTCTGTAGGCAAGCAATGATAAAGAAACCGTTCAGAAGTAATCCACGTCTCAGACTTGGTTCTTGAGCCATGTGCATATTGTTTCTCGTTTATTTTATCTTCTGAACTGCCAAACGGTTTTAGGGATTCGGCAGTCTAGAAATGCCATTCATAACGTGAACCATCTGCAAGGGATAAAGACTGCTGTGTCTTCTACTAGTTCTAGTAATTCCAACCTAATCATCTACCCATTTCCAGCAGGACCTGGTGTTGAAAAATAGGAATATGCAAACTGATATGACATGATAGCAGCGTTCCAATATCTCAGGGACTGCTGCACAGAAGGGGGGGGGGGGGTTGTCAACCTATTCTCCAAAGCTCCTGAAGGCAGGGTAAGAACCAATGGATGGAAACTAGTCAAGGAGAGAAGCAACCTAGAACTAAGGAGAAACTTCCTGACAGTTAGAACAACTAACCAGTGGAACAACCTGCCTCCAGAAGCGGTGAATGCTCCAACACTGGAAGTTTTTAAGAAGAGACTGGACAGCCATTTGTCTGAAATGGTATAGGGTTTCCTGCCTGAGCAGGGGGTTGGACTAGATGACCTGCAAGGTCCCTTCCAACTTTATTACTATTATTATTACTATTATTATTATTATTATTATTAGGTAAAGGTAAAGGTTCCCCCGCACATGCGTGCTAGTCATTTCCGACTCTAGGGGCCGGTGCTCATCTCCGTTTCAAAGCCAAAGAGCCAGCGCTTGTCTGAGGACGTCTCCGTGGTCATGTGGCCGGCATGACTAGACGCCAAAGGCGCACGGAACGCTGTTACCTTCCCACCGTAGTGGTCCCTATTTTTCTACTTGCATTTTTACGTGCTTTTGAACTGCTAGGTTGGCAGAAGCTGGGACTAGTAACAGGCGCTCACTCTGTTACGCGGCACTCAGGATTCGACCCGCCAAACTGCCGACCTTCTGATTGACAAGCTCAGCATCCTAACCCATTGAGCCACTGCGTCCCTATTATTATTATTACTATTATATTAAATATTGGAACAGTTTTGAACTTCAAAAACATGCTCTGAGCTGAAAACAGCTTTTCCTAACCATTCAACAAGCGCCTAAATTTGAAATAGCTGCTTCCAGCTCAAAACACTGACACAAGGATGGAAAAGGCCTGCTATGAATGTTTGCGAGCTTCCAGTTCAAAACGTTTTACGCGTGCCTGTTGACCAGCCTCCCCTATGAAAATGAAAGAAAAAGGATGCCCACTGTGAGGCCAGGAAAATATCAAAACGTACCTGGAAACATTACAGTCAAAATCCATCCCATCGTACAGGGAGTCCACAAAACAATTTGCCGTTCCCAGGGTGGATAATGAATGTTTTGCAACTTCAGCACTGTTCATTAACTTCATCATAGCCCTGGGATTTCCTCTCACATCATTTCTATAGCATCTAGTTTTTTTGAAAAAAAAATAATAATAATGCAGTTATTAATCACAACAAAACATATAGTTAAGCTAGCAACTATTTATCCCGGATGTTTGAGGGAGATGGGCAGTCCAGAAATGCAATAAAATAGAATAAAATAAAAATATCAAAAAATTAATAAAATATTTTGGTTCCAATATTAAGTGTAAACAAATCAAGCACGATGCTGACATTAAAAGCTGAACAGATATGTTTGCATCTAAGCCAGATATTACAGACTGAAAATTTTCAAGTTATTTATATCTTTACTCTATGCTCCTTAAACAGGCAGTTTAATAGATGTAGTTAATAACAGCTATAAAATATCTTCAGTATTCTCAGGGAGATGCACATTAGAAATGACAGGCTCTTTCAAAACCCTAAAATGGAACAAAGGATCTTTCATTCTATCCTACCGAGACCATTAAGGGCAATAAAACTTATTTTTAGCTGATCTGAACAACAATAACAAAATCACCATTAGGGGGGAGAAAAAAAATCTGCCTGACCGCATAGAGCAGGGGTGTCAAACTGCCGGCCTGCAGGCCGGATGCATTATGCCGAAACCATGCCATTGCCGGCAATGGAAAAAAAAGTTGTGATATGTTGCAACACGTCGCATGACGTTGTGAGTTTGACACCCCTGGCGTAGAGGCAGTTTTCCCAACAAGCAAGCGGTTCTTTCATTAAACTCAAGATTTTTAATCAGGGTGAATTAACAACCATCTTCAATTTGCAATCTCTTCTTCCCCACTGGAATATTCCAGCTATGTTTCGATAAGTTCGGCCATTCAGATTTACCTTGAAAAGCTGCTCACGTCATTCCAAAAGGCCAGATGTGGCCAGTTTTGCTGATAATGGTGCAGTGAATAAAACCTTATTAGATTTATATTTCACTTTCCATTTAGGAGGTCAAGGCGGCATATTGTTCTGTCCCAACCTACGTGAGCCCTTGTTATGCTCACAAGGAGAAACCCCTCTTCCAAGAAACAGGCAGGAACCGCAAGAAAAACCAATTATTATTATTCACACACCTGAGTCAATGTCCAAGGCAAACAAACACAGTTCACAGAAACTCAATCCTCAACACGAACAGTTGCCTTCAGCAGCAAGCACCTCCGACACCTTCCCTTTTATTATTTAGCCAAGGCGTGGCTTCCTAATGCCTTCTCCTTTGCCTTTGGAGCCGCCCCATTGCATTCCTCTGTTCTACTCGCTTCTCTTGTCTGCGCATTCATGCACCCCGAATATTTCACAGCTGTGCTTCATCACTGTCCAACTCAGGCTCCCAGCAAAGCTGTGTCTCAGCATGAGTGCGAGTAGAGGGGCTAGGCTCCTCGTCAGACAGTAAGTCTTGGAGCTCCTCAGAGCCTACCTCTGATTCTGATGTCACTCCAGGCCCCTCCTCCTCCTCTGAGTCCTCAGACTCAGCTGCCAGATCCACTGGCTTGCGAGGAATCACAACACACATATATAGCATTCTCTGGGCTGAGGGAGAGTTGCTGCCTCACCAGTCATCTTCCATTGTCAAGCACCGACTGGACCCCTCAAGTTTCCACATTCCCTAGTCTGACACCCTAAGTGTCACACTGAATGGTGTTCTAGATTTTATACCATTTACCTCTGGAATTCCGAAGCCAAGTGTTGCGCTAACGCTTCAGTAAAACAGGTCCCACCTATGCTGTCATCGGTGGTGGTCGACAGCACCCGATACAGCCCGCTGTTGACTTCTATGACCGTGATGGAAAGCGAAGCACCTCCAAGTTTATACACCAGCACGTAGCTTCCATTTGCAAAACATAAATGGGGAAAAAAAATCTTTTTTTTTCTCAAAGTGTTAACAACCGTACGGGTGGCCCTCAACATACGACCACAATTGAGCCCAAAATTTCTGTTGCTAAGTGAGGCAGTTGTTAAGCGAGTGTTGTTTTACATTTTACAAACTTTGCCACGGTTGTTAAGTGAATCCCTACAGTTGTTAAGTTAGTGGCACGGTCGTTAAGTGAACCCGGCTTCCCCCTTGACTTTTGCTTTGTCAGATGGTCGCCAAAGGGGGATCACTTGAACCCCGGGACTCTGCAACCGTCGTAAATATGAGACAGTTGCCAAGCGTCTGAATTTTCGTCAGGTGACCGTGGGGCTGCTGCAAACGGTCATAAGTGTGAAAAACATTCGTAAGTTGCTTTTTTTCAGTGCTGTTATAACTTTAAACGGTCACTAAATGGACTGTCGTAAATTGAGGACTATCTAGTCTCAGGCGGATTATAGTTCTGTCATGAATGCCGTTTAGAAATTCAATATATAATACAAGCTGAAAGGTATACCTCTTTCTGATCATGGTTAATTGCAAAAAAAGGCTTATTTGTCTGCAACAGACAGGGTTGAAATAAATGCAAAAAAAAAGGCTATTCTAAGTCTTACTTTCAGTGTAAAAATTACCACAATTCCCATAGTTGAGAAAACCTTAATCACCTTTTTCCGCTGGGTGAATCTTGTCCAATTCCATAAGCCAGCAGAGCTGCTGATGGTTCATGAATTAGTCTAAGAACGTTAAGTCCAGCTGCTTTAGCAGCTTCTCTGTAACAAATATGACCACAAAAATCAGTATAGTGACATAACCCTAAGAGATTCTTTCGCTAGAAAAACCCTAGATAGTTCTTGGATGTTAGCCTAGGCCAGGGGTAGGCAACCTTGGCTCTTTTATGACTCATGGACTTCAACTCCCAGAATTCCTGAGCCAGCATGGCTCAGCTTGGAAACCTCTCCCTTTTCCCTCAGCGTGGCTGGCTCAGGAATTCTGGGAGTTGAAGTCCACGAGTCATAAAAGAGCCAAGGTTGCCTACCACTGGCCTAGGTAAATCTAAACTAGTGATTCCCGTTCGTGTCAATTTCTAGATGTATAAATTATCAACTTCAGAATTACCAGGTGAGTGGAGTGGTTCTGTACATTTAATAAAATAAAAAATGTAATCTTCCAGAATTTCACAACTCAGCATGGCTTTGGCAGAGACACCTGGAGTTTATAGAGTTCACAAAGCTTCAGTTTACCAGGATTGAGAAATAATTTTTGAACTATTCCAGATATAAGGTGTCTCAGTATCACCATGCTGCAATTTTATGCAATTGGGGAAATGTTTATTTCATATACTGCATCAACTCGTAACAGAAAAAGGGCGGCTAGCATGAAGTTTGTGCTTATTTTCACTTCTGCACCAAATTCACAACATTTCAGATCTGCATCTACTTTTAACATATTTGCATTTCAGTAATGCGATAACGGCTATGATAACAGCAATATTTAAGCACCAAATATGAGAGCAGTTGCTTTAGCGATAGATGCAAATGTGATCAGGTGTTTTAATGGTACTTCTGTACTTGAAAGTGATAGCCCAGCTCAGCATGGCTGGCTCAGGAATTCTGGGAGTTGAAGTCCATGAGTCATAAAAGAGCCAAGGTTGCCTACTCCTGGCCAAGCTAGATGAAATATGCCTTTGGGGCTTCATTTCAGGACGCAAGTATCCTTATTTTACAAACTCTTTTTGTATCTATCCTGAAGAAAGGCTGAACAGGATGACAGTTAAAATTACTTCTAGTTTGGCTTTTCTGTTTTTTCTCCGGAAAAAATTCAAGATCAGCAGTCACTGTTTGTGACTTCTCTTCCCAAAGATGAGAACAACAGGAGAAACCAAAATATTTACCTCTTGACATTTTGTGTGGCTGAGCTGGGGATTTCAAATGGAAATCGTATCCAGGCAAAACGCTCTGTCCATAGGATCTGACCCCATTAACTCCAGAAAATGTATTCACGGCATACAAGCATATGGAACCACACTTACCCAAGGACATTTTTCTGTTTCTCTCCAAAATCAAAAGGCACGGTAATAACAGTGTCGTTGACATCAGAACCCAGTGTGAATTGAGCAGTTTCTAGAGAAACATAAAATAACCCAAACAATAAAAGCTAGTCCATTTCCTAGAACTTAACTTTTTTTTTTCCACAACTTGGATAACGTACCTTTCATTTTCCTGAAGATTAACTTTGCCACATCTTCTGGAGAAACAAATTTGCCATCTATTTCATAAGTAAGTTTTCCATTCTTTTCGGTGACCTATAGACAAATCAACCCCAGGTGTTCCTCAGGTTAGGTGGACTATGAGAGATGATTTTCAATGCACACATCCCGCCCCCCATCGTCTTTTGCTTAAGAAAACAATCTCAGCATTTCTGATCCATGCAACAATGCCAGTTAGTTTATATTAACAAGAAATTAAGAAGTCATTTTACAGTGGTCTTTCTAAACCAGCACCTCCAAGTGTTGTTGGCTACAAGGCTAGGAATTGAGGAAATTGAAGTCCAGATGGTGGTTGAATAGCTGGACCACAGTAAGCATGTGAAAAATCCACAAATATCACTACTCCCCCAAAACAAAAAACCCTGAACATTCTTCTGACAATTTTGCAACTTAACCTCATGCTTTTTTTTTTTACCATAAGCATCTTGTTAATTATAAGTATATTGTGCAGCGATAGCTAAAGATAACATTTCCTGACAATTGGAACAATTAATCCATGGACCGGCTCGTCTCCAGATGTTGTGGGTGTTCCAACCCTGGAGATTTTTCAAGAGATTGGACAATCATCTGTCTGAAATTGTATAGGGTCACCTGCCTGAGCAGGGGATTGGACTAGAAAATCTCCAAGGTCCCTCCCAACTGTTATTTTGTTATTCAACCTAACATGTGCATTTCAGGGAAGCTTAAAATTATTTCCATTTTATCAAATTTCTGAACTTAATAAATCAGGTTTGTTTTGTTTAATTTTGCTCTATTAATGCACTAATTCACTTGCCCTTACTCTGATTGCCCTTTTTTCTCTGGAACATCAATCAGACTGAATAAATAGAAAAGAAAAATATTGCTCTGGCATATCCTTGTTAATTATCTTGTATTTTTCGAACAGATATGTATAAAAAATACAGGACAGAATCGTTAGTGACCTTTAAAATGTACTTTTTCTATATGTATTTGTATCCTTTATATAGCGAATAAGTGAATTGTAAAAACCATAGTAGATGACTTCATAAATAGATTCACAAATTCATAAATGTCTATGGATATTCTCAGTCATCCAGGTCATACGACCCTATCTGGACCGAGATGCCCTACGCACAGTCACTCACGCGCTCGTGACCTCCCGTTTAGACTACTGCAACGCTCTCTACATGGGGCTGCCCTTGAGGACCACTCGGAGGCTTCAGCTGGTGCAGAATGCGGCCGCGCGAGTTGTGATGGGGGTTTCCCGATACTCCCATGTAACACCTCTACTCCGCGAGCTGCATTGGCTCCTGGTTGCCCTCCGGGTGAGATTCAAGGTGCTGGTGATAACCTATAAAGCCCTAAATGGCTTGGGTCCAGGATATCTGAGGGAACACCTGCTGCCGGCTTCAAGCTCCCTTCGTCCAGTGCGCTCCCACAGGGTGGGTCTTCTCAGGGTGCCAGCGGTAAGAGATTGCCAGCGGACGACACCCAGGGATAGGGCCTTCTCAGTGGGTGCGCCTGCCCTTTGGAACCAGCTGCCAGTGGAGCTTAGGACTGCCCCCGACCTCCGTTCATTCCGCCGGGACCTGAAGACCTGGCTCTTCGAGCTCTCTGCCCAGGCTGAGAATTTTAATTTTAATTTTAACTGGGGTTTTATTTGTTCAGGGACAGATATAATTTTTAAAATTGTTTTTAACTTTTGTATTTTTTGTTTTAATCACCCTGTAAACCACCCTGAGTCCTTCGGGAAAGGGCGGTATATAAATGTAATAAAATAAATAAATAAATACTTGTCCCAAAGGTGCTTTTTCAAGACAATTGGACTTTCTTGGTTTTTCCTTGAAGATATTTCACTTTTCGTCCTTCCATTCCCCAACATTTAGTCTGAAGAAGCTTCTTGGATGAGAAGCGAAACATCTTCAAGCAAAAACAAAGGAAGTCCAGTTGCCTTCTGAAAAAAAAAAAGCACCTTTGGGACACAAAGTCATAAATTTTCCCTATAGGAAAAATATGACAAAGCATGCTTTCACTTACTGAACATTTACTTTCTGCGATGTATTTTTCCGCTTGTGGGTCTCCAGAGCTGAGAAAACAAGCAAAATTGGAAGGTACTTTTAAAATATTAAAACTTAACAAACAAAAATATTACTTCTATTTATTTTCATTGTAAGGGAGTCAACTTTCATGAATTCAGCTTTCATTCCTGGTTTAAGCAGTAAAATTTCTGTACTTCTTTAAATAATGGGGAAGAAAACAGATGAAAAAAAAAAACAAATCAACACCAGCTACTTTCTAAACAACAATGCTGAGACTTACAAGCATAGCCAAAAACAGATCAGTCAATAATTACATTTTAAAAGGTAACAATTTACCCAGATGCCCACTAATGGAATACAAAGTAACCTTTAAGAGGGTATTTTATGGCATAATCCATACCTTCTTCCAAGGATCTGTTTTACTTTCACTACGGTATTTGAGAGATTTCTCACCCGGTTCTGTTTTGCTGCCAGACCAACAATCTAAAAAAAAGCATTTAAGAGGGGGTTTTTTAGGAAAAAAAGTTAGCTGAGTCTGACCTTAAGTGTTTAACAAAAAAAAAGAAATTTACCTCTTCCTTTTCAGAAAATGCAACAACTGCAGGAGTTACTCGGTCCCCAGCATCATTAGCCACAACATCTGCACGGCCATCCTACAACACATCAACACACTTACTAAGACTGGAAAAAAAGGCCTTCCGTTTTCTAAAGTTATAAAGGAAAGCTCAGTGGTAGATCCAGGTTTTAATATTCTATTTACAAAGAAGATATAAGGGCACAAATGTAGATCTCAGTTCAAAAAGATACCGTGACTGATTTTCTTTACTTTGGTAGGGGGGAAAAATAAAGAGAAATCCTTATAGACCAATCCGATTCAAATTTAGTAAGTCCATTTTGCAATTCAGTAAGTACTTATAAGATCCTACAAACCTAACTCAATGTAGCAGAAATAAACTCAATGAGTACAGGCACAGCAAAGTGCATCACACCAGTTAATAATTTGATCCAATACTCTCTATTCTTCAGTCGTAACAAAAAATAGTTTATGTTTTGTAAATAAACAGATTGATTTCTTTTTCCTGGAAGGCGTATTACACATAGTTCTCAAGAAAACCCACCAGAAATCATTTTTTCCCCCTTTAATATTGGCCTTTTTTTTTTTAAGATAAGCCAGTCTCTGAGGTGCTGAAGGATGAAAGGAAAGCGGATGCCACATCAAAGCAGGACAAAGCTTGGAAAACATTTCCAGGATCATTAAAACCCCATTAAAAATAAGCACCATTCCCTAAAAACCAGGCTCCCATTACATCTACGTGGAAGACATGTGTGTGGACAGTTTATGAGTAGCATATTTTATGGCTTTTCTGCTTTGGATTAAGGAAATATAAGGAATGTTGTAAAAATGGGAGCAATTCACCAAAGGGGTGCAAATTATCAACTGCAAAAACAAAACAAAACAAAAAAATAAAACTTTTGCAATCTCCCCCCCAAAAAAAAAAACTTTTGCATTAGATCTCATAAGTCTTAATTCAAGCCCCCCCCACCACCACCACCAGCTTCAAAATGCAAGCTCTCCCGCCCTGCAAAAGACCTCCCTGGAAGCAGAAAGCTAGTATCTCAGCCTTAATCCTTCTCTAACCCTGCCCTTTTTTAAAAAAAAAAATTATATCCCTTCCATTCACTTTGATGGAAGGGAGCCACGCACCCCTCCCAGGAGAAAGACCCCCCCCCACCTCACCCCAGAGGCCTGGCTCTCTCTCTCTGTCCCCTCGCGTAGAAAGCTAGCATCTCAGGGTCTCTTTGCCTCCAGGACCCTCCCTTTTCTTCCAAGGAAGGTTTTACTTCCGTTTCATCTTTCTTTAGGGGAAAAAAACGAGCCCCCCCACAGTAATCCTCGTCCCCCCCCCCCCCGCCCCGAGCCCCCTCCCCACCTTATAAACGGCCGCGCAGGCGCAGCTGCTCCCCAAGTGGATCCCGATGGCCGCCATCTTTGCCGCGCTCAAGACCCACAATACACCGGGAGCGCCGTCCCGTCGTCGTCTTCTTCTTCTTCTCTGCGGCTTGCCCGGCTCTGTGGCCAATCAAAATAAGAGCCTAGCGTGACATCACTCCACCTAGCAACCGGGGCAGATTTTTCGCCCCGCAAGCCCGAGCAGCTGCTAAGTTTTCTCTTGCAAGGAGCGGCGTGGATTGACTTTGCAAGCATGGCGCGTCGCGGGCGGGTTTCCTGGCCGTGGCACGGTTGCATTTTAGCAGCCCTGATGGTGGCGGCGCTCTGTTTAAGCCCCGAGGCTGTCGGGGCACCTTCCGCCTCCGGGGGCGCCGAAACTCGGTGCGAAGGTGAGGACGCTCCCGCCAGGCGGGTGTTGCACCGCGTGCCAGCTGCTGTTATAATTAGCTTGCATGCACTGGAAGACGGGCCGTTTTTGCAAACTGGGTGGACTTGTGGGCGCTTGCACTTTTTAAAGTTAACCTCGCACACTCGTTCCCACGAGAATTGTCCGCCTTTGCTTCCTGCACGGTAATAGTAATAATATTAATTATTATTAATAATAATAATAATAATAACCACCACTAGTGTTCAGCATCGCACTAATTCCATTGGCAATAATATTATGAAACACAAAACTGGGATACCACGTCTCAAGCCAGCAGCATGGCAAGATAAACCATCTACTGTACGTGGATGACTTAAAACCGTATGCGAAAAGCCACGCTGAACTTGAATCAGTGCTCAACGCAGTTCAACTGTTTAGCAGCGACATCGGAATGGACTTTGGACTTGGAAAAAGTGTTATGTTATCCGTGCGGCGAGGAAAAATGGGAAAAATAGAAGGAATAGAACTGGGAAACGGCAGTATTATGAAAGCACTAGCAAAGGGTGACGGTTACAAATACCTAGGAAGCAGGTAACATCTTGAATGGAAAAGTCAAAGAGTCAACACAAAAGGAGAGTCTGCAAAATACTAAAATCAAAGCTGAATGCTGGAAATATAATTAAAGCCATGAAAACATGGGCAGTCCCAGTGATACGCTACCCAGCTGGAATTATCAACTGGACTTTGGCTGAATTGGAACACCTAGACCGGAAAACGTGTAAACTTTTGAATATGCACTGTGCTCTACATCCACGAAATGACATCGACAGGTTGTACCTGCCAAGAAGAATAGGGGGCAGAGGGCTACTGCAAATCCACCAAACTGTAGAAGAAGAAGAATGAAGTTTGAATGACTATGTAAATCAAAGTACAGAAAAATTGCTGCAGGCTGTGAAAACAGAGAGCATTATCAAAATAACAGAAACAAAGGCAGAATATAAGGAAAAACTGCTGGATGACAGAGTAAGTAGATGGAAAACCAAAGCTTTGCATGGACAGCATTTGAAAAATATTGAAGGAAAATATGATAACAACTTGACATGGGCATGGCTTAAGATGGGAACCATCAAGAAAGAAACGGAAGGCTTAATACTGGCTGCTCAAGAACAAGCACTACAAACTAATGCCATGAAAGCGAAGATACAAAAATCTACTGACAGTCCAAATTGCCGACTTTGCAATGACAAAGTTGAAATTGTTTCACATTTAATATGTGAGTGCAGCAAAATCCTGCAAACTGATTACAAAACTAGACATGACCAAGTTGCCAAACTAATCCACTGGGCATTGTGTAAAAAATACAACTTGCCTGTGTCTGAAAAGTCGTGGGAACATAGGGTGGAAAAAGTTGTCGAGAATGAGAGGGTGAAGATCTTATGGGACTTCTGAATACAGACAGATCGCCATTTGGAACACAACACGCCAGATATTGCAGTCATAGAGAACTGAAGTGTACAGTTGATTGATATAACTGTGCCAGGAGATGCCAAAGTCAAAGAAAAAGAAGTGGAAAAAATTACAAAATATCGTGACCTGGCCATCGAAACTGTGGATTATGGATGCAACATGTAACAGTGATACCCATTGTCATCGGGGCGCTGGGAACTATGTCCCAAAACTTTGTAAAATACATCAAGAAATTGCAGCTTCCTGCAATAACTCCAGCAAAGCTACAAAAAAACTGCGCTACTTGGAACATCTTACATTTTAAGGAGATATCTGGTTGATACCTAGGATGCTGACAGCAACCCGTGTCAACCCATTAGTGCCAGTCAATTTGAGTGTTCAGTTGACTGAGTTTCATGTTTTATGAATAAAAGTTTTATAATAATAACAACAAAAGTTGGAAGGCACCTTGGAGGTCATCTAGTCCAACCCCCTGCTCAGGCAGGAAACCCTATACCATTTCAGGCAAATGATTATCCAGTCTCTTCTTAAAAACCTCCAGTGTTGGAACATTCACAACTTCTGGAGGCAACTTCTGTTTCACTGATTAATTGTTCGAACTGTCAGGAAATTTCTCCTTAATTCTAGGTTGCTTCTCTCCTTGATTAGTTTCCATGCATTCCATTCAGTTGCTTTGGAGAACAGCTTGACTCCCTCTTCTTTGTGGCAAGCCCTGAGATATTGGAACACTGCTATCATGTCACCCCTCATCCTTGTCTTCATTAAACTAGACATACCCAATTCCAGCAACCGTTCCTTGTATGTTTTAGTCTCCAGTCCCTTAATCATCTTTGCTGCTCTTCTCTGTACTCTTTCTAGAGCCTCAACATCTTTTCTACATCGTGGTGACCAAAACTGGGTGCAGTATTCCAAGTGTGGCCTTACCAAGGCATTGTAAAGTGGTATTAACACTTCACATGACCTTGATTCTATCCGTCTGTTAATGCAGCCTAGCTTTTTTGGCAACTGCAGCCCACTGCTGGCTCATATTTCAGCAATTGTCCACTAGAGAACTCCGAGATCCCTCTCAACTCCCTTTCAAATACTGCAAATATTGATTCACCTTTGCAGATGTGCTATGCAGGGGCAAAATGGGGCAAAACTCATTTAACTGTATCGCTTAGCAACAGAAACATTGGGCCCAGTTGAACTCTAGCTATACTCATGAAAATGATATTTCAATTCAGATAAATATCAAGTTAGCTCACCCTAGTTACAGAAAAAGAAGCAAGTAAGCCAAGGACAATTAACTGGGCACCCTCAGCCAAAGTTAAGGGATGTGTTAAGTGTGGTCTCCCTGTTGCATCCTGAACTTTGGAATACATTTGTGATTCCTGTAGGTGGCATAAAGCCATCATAACATTACCAGAATAAGGATAGACTTGCTGCAAAAATTATTATCGTGTAGGAAAAGTCCTGTTTTATCTTTATCTGGAGTCAGGGAGCTGCTGGCTTTGATTGCAGCAAGAGTACCCAAAACAGCCATGCCTCCAAAATGTACAGTATATCCTTTTCTGAATATCAAACTATTTGGAATGCAGGATCAGATTTCAGACTCATGATTTCTGGAAATTCAAGTCTCTAAATACAGTATCTAAAAATATTGTGCAGCATACATGTGGGCTTGATCACACTTTGTGGGAGGGGTAAACAAATAATGGCGGACATATGCATGGTACATGGAGAATGAGAATAAGGGAAGGTAGGCACTCCTATCCAGCTGGCTTCCCTATAATTTCTGCACGTTCCCAGCCGTTTCTTTCTCACTGCTGTATCAGTCACAGCCACAGCTGATGGCCTTGCCTTATTCCCACCATCCCTACCAAAGGTTTTTAGCAGGAAACATCTGTTTAGATTCATCCACAGATCTTCTGAAACTGTTCCATGTGTATGGAGACTCTCAGTCATCCAGATCTCAAAGGTGCTTTTTTCAAGTCCAGTTGCCTCGTGAAAAAAGCACCTTCCACTGTCAGTGATCATATTGTGCCAAAGAATTCTGCGTGGACACCCCCATGAAAGTCAGCAGGACCCTAATGCACCCAAAGGGGCTTTTTCAAGAGGTAACTGGATTTTATTTTTCTGTTCACGAAATGAAATATCGTGTTTTCTCTACCACAACTGAAGAAGCTCCTTGGATGAGAAGCAAAACCTCTTTAAGAAAAAAAACAATGTCCAGTGCCCTTTTGGAAACCACGTTTGGGAGAACCAGGACCTGGATGACTTAGAACAGGGGTCTTCAAACGTGGCCCTTTTATGACTTGTGGACTTCAACTCCCAGAATTCCTCAGCCAG
>JAKJMR010000103.1:466977-510883 GCA_024449315.1 Daboia siamensis | reverse complement strand
TGTGTGTGTGTGTGTGTGTGTGTGTGTGTGTGTGTGTGTGTGTGTGTTTAGGTGAATCTGTGAGAAAGAGAGAGAAATGTTAGTGGTTCCATTTATTGTATTAGCAAAATTCTAAACTGAGCCTAGGTCCAAATATCACCCATGCCCACATGTTCAATCCAGAAATATACGGTAAACTTACAGAAACTTTAAGGAGGGAATCCAAGACTGCTTGAGTTGATCTAAAGTTTTCCACAGGATTTGACATTCCCCATTAAGAAGGGTAACCAAACTGCATTCAGAAAAGAAAAAGAGAATGAGAACAATTTGTGCGGCTGTGTGTATGTGTAGCCAGGTGTTATTAATTATTTCCATATTAGGAGATGCCACTGCATCCCTTGAAGCTTTCTGCGTTCAAAACCTAGAAATGGAATGACCCAAAGAGAAACGTTTAGGAAGATGTGAACTAGCCAAAGAATGGGGTCATGAAACTTCCTTGCCCGTAATGCTAAAAGATACATGCATAAAAAGAATGAGGAGCTGTGCCAACCAAGTAAGAAAAAGAGGATCTGTGCGGCATCTTCCAATTGAACATAAAGATGTCACAAGCATCTTCCAATTGCTTTTGTTTCTGCTGTGTCCACTGTGAATGGCCTCCACCCATCCCCTCAGGTTTGCGAGTTAGGTGACCTCTGGGAGGGAGAGATCTGTAGGCTCATGATCCACACCCTTCCCTCCAGTTCCTGGGTATGGTCTGGGGCTATCCCTGGAAGAGGGAGAAATCTGGATTCCTTAAGTTTTGAGAAATCACCGTGGAAGCTGGTCCTGTTGCTATGAGGCCTTATGATATTCTCTGAACATTTGACTGCTTATCTCTGCAGCCTTCAGAAGAACAGAATAATAAAAGTTAGAAGAGACCTTGGAGGTCTTCTAGTCGAGCCCCCTGCTCAAGCCTGAGACCCTATACCATTTCGGACAAAGGACTGCCCAATCTCTTCCTAAAATCCTCCAGTGTTGGAGCACCCACAGCTTCTGAAGGCAAACCGTTCCACTGATTAATTATTTTCACTGTCAGGAATTTCCCCCTTAGTTCTAGCTTGCTTCTCTCCTTGATTAGTTTCCATCTGTTGCTTCTTGTCCTGCCTTCAGTTGCTTTGGAGAATAGCTTGACTCCCTCTTCTTTGGGGCAGCCCCTCAAATATTGGAACACTGTTATCATGTCACCCCTCGTCCTTCTTTTTATTAAACTGTTGTTGTTAGTTGTGAAGTCATGTCTGACCCATCGCAACTCCATGAACAACGTTCCTCCAGGCCTTCCTGTCCTCTATCATCTTCTGGAGTCCATTTAGGCTCACGCCTACTGCTTCAGTGACTCCATCCAGCCACCTCATTCTCTGTCGTCCCATTCTTCTCTTGCCCTCAACCTTTCCCAGCATGAGGCTCTTGTCCAGTGAGTCCTTCCTTCTCATTAGGTGGCCAAAGTATTTGAGCTTCAACTTCTGGCCTTCTAAAGAGCAGTCAGGGTTGATCTCCTCTAGGACTGACTGGTTTGATCGCCTTGCAGTCCAAGGGACTCGCAGGAGTCTTCTGCAGCACCATAGTTCAAAGGCCTCAATTCTTTGGCGCTCAGCCTTTCTTATTAAACTTTCTTTATTAAACTAGACATACTCAATTCCAGCAATGGTCCTTTGTAGGTTGGTTTGGTATATAAATGTAGATGTAGATATCTGACTCGGCTTATCTGCTTTTACAGAAAGACAACTTGATTTAACTTCGGTAGATCTGTCCAAGATGAGAGTGGCTGAGCTGAAGAAGATCCTGGATGGCTGGGGAGAAGTTTGCAGAGCTTGTGCTGAAAAAAGGGAGTTTGTGAACCTGATTAAGGAGCTTGCTCCCAAGCATACAGCTCCCCCCCCCGCTAAAGCTGACCTTTGATGGAGGCTACTTAACCATGAGCCCATGAATGCTTTCCACACAGCCTTAGGCATGACATCCTGACTGGATTTCATTCACCAGGACGCTTCCGAAGAAACTTAAGAAATTGCTACTAGAACGCTATGGATTGCAAGGACTTTTGCAGTAAAGCAAAATTCAGTAGATGGACATAATCAGTGACTGGGTGAAGAAAGATTTCTCCATCGTAAAAGCACAGGAAAACGTAGTGGAATATTTTGCAATTTGATTATCAGACCCAGACTTGAAGAACAGTGGAAAACTTGCTGGGGGGTAGAGCTCAAAATAATTGCTTTCTCAAGATTTCAGTCCCTACCTCCACCTTGTCTGGGTGATGGCCCAATGATCTCTTTGGTTCTCAGTTAAGGTGGTCCTGGATTGATGGAGTCCCCTTTTCTCCTCCTGTCTTGCCAGGAAATGTTGATCTTGTTGTGTGTGAGAGAGAGACAGAGAGAGAAAGAAGGAGATCAAAATCAGCTAGAAGTCAGATGGCATATTACAATGCAGCTCCTCTCGCTTATGTGCAGGTGTTGGCATCATGTGCATGTTTGTAGAGGATGGAGCTTGCAAGGTGTCACTCCATCTACCATCTGGTCAAGGTGCCCCTGCCCGGAGAACAAATGCCACCTGCTTTCCCTTCCGTGGGAATGTCTTTTGTGTAATGGAAAAAAAGCAGCAATCACCAGTTTCAGAATCCTTGTCTTGAAGGAGAAACTTGGCAGAACCCTTATCAATTACCCCATTTTAAAGACAGAGAGAGGGAGGGAGAGAGAGAGAGATGACAGATAGATACATGATAGATAGAGAAATATAGATAGATGATCAATATGTGTGTGTAATGTGTGTGTGTGTGTGTGTGTGTGTGTGTGTGTGTGTGTGTGTCAAATGCTTGATAACTATTTTTAGATTACCTTGCTAGGCCCCAAACATGGGACAAATCTTATTTCCTGTTTCAGCCTAACCGAAGGCCATCGACAGGCAGTAGTCACCACTGGTGACAGCTCATATTTGTGTAAATTGGTTTTGCTAACAAAGAATTAAAGGGAGACTGATACGCATTTCAAACTTATTTGTTTTCGTCAGTCAGCCATACCCTTCGAACCTGGGCTGATTGCACATTAGGCAGTTGTTTTCACCTCTAGGCCACAGGATCTCTCTCGCTTTGTTAGCTGAGAAGCAAGGGGGATATGTGTCAAATGCTTGTTAACTATTTTTAGATTACCTTGCTAGGCCCCAAACATGGGACAAATCTTATTTCCTGTTTCAGCCTAACTGAAGGCCATCGACAGGCAGTAGTCACCACTGGTGACAGCTCATATTTGTGTAAATTGGTTTTGCTAACAAAGAATTAAAGGGAGACTGATATGTATGTATATATATATATATATATATATATATACATACATACATAGAGAGAGAGAGAGAGAGATGGCCAACATTTCACCTTTCAACTGCTGACTAACCTGGGCAGGCAGCCAAACTACGCCCTATGAAACAGCCATTAAAGGCAAAAAGCAAGGAGGGAATTGTGAATTTCTTAAGATCTTTGTCATTGAACATTATCCAAGTTTCCCATGAGTTCCCCACCCTATGAAACTGGGTTCAAAAGAGAAATTTCTTTAGTATTTAGTGCTTTATTTACCAGCCAATTGAGAAAAAAAAAGTAGCCTTAACATTGGTGAATACATTGCAAGAAGAAAGTGGGTTGGTTCATCTATTTGAATTTCCTAATGCTTGAATAAATTTTCTGGGTGCTTTTTGTAGTCTTCAGTTGTTCAAATGTAAAGAAAAATATTAAAATGTCAGTGTCCTGGAGAAAAATTACCTCTGCGGAGAATAATTTTTCAACCTTTGGACAGTCTGCAGGAAGTAGCAGCATTCAAGTTTATTTGCGGTAGTCCAAAGTCAGAGATAATTAACCTGTACTTTATGAAAAGTTCATGGTTCTCAAAGAATGACCGAGAGTGATTTCAAAATTATTTGAACGGGATTTGGAAGATATAGGACAGCTGCTAAAATCCCATCTTTGAGAACATCAATCTAAGAATTCCAGTTTGCGATTTTCCAAAGGGTGAGAAAACCTGTATGGACCTGCAGTTTTGTCAGAGATGAATAGATCATGAAACATGAACAAAGAACCTCCATTAAAAGAGGGTGAAGTCCATTCAGGTTGCAACAATTATGTCATTTGTTGAGTTACGCATATCCAGAAGAAATGGACAGTGAGAAAGCCTTTGAGGTTTGAATGAGAAAAATCAGTGAAATATTTTCACTACTGTTGCATTCCTATCATGTTAGATCACCGTGATGTGAAGGGAATTTTGATAGAGCAGATCAACAAGCGAGTGGTAGCCTTTGCAATCTATTTAGGTGATCCCAGGTAGAGTTCTTTCATATATATTTTTCTTTAGAGTACATCAAAGAAACCCACAGGTTGCTTATTCTGTACTAGAGGGGGAATTTTAAATATTAGCATACTTTAAAAAGAGGTAAGGGCAGCTCTCCACAGACCCCAGACGCGACTTCTGAAGCCACAACCCTCTCATCCTTGGGCCAAACCAGTTTTCTTCAGCCAAGTCTCTGCTGATAATCCAGGGCTGTCCTGTTCTCACCCAACAAGAAACAGCAAGATGAAGGGTGGGCAGGGCTGTATGGCTTTTACCAAGGGGCATTTTTGCCCTTGGAAAGAAAGATTCTGCTATTATCACAGCAATAGCACTTACTGTCATGGTTCCAATAAATGAGACAGTTCAAACAAAATGCAAGCAGTCTTAATAGTGAAACAAAACATCGGCACTCATGGAGGGATGCCAGAATCTGAAATCTCCTCCCCCCAAACCCATCGTAACACACACACAATGCCTGCCCTTATCTACACGTCATAAATCACATCATCCAATTAGTTTTACATATGAAGTTTCACTTCCCATTCTGTACGTGGGCTTTCTTATCTTCTCAAAACATCCAGTTAACTTTCCCCTCCCAAATGAAGCAATTAAAGTAACAGGCTGTCTCTTATATTGTCAGTGCAAAAACATGTCAATGTTTGTAGCATTGACACTTACCTCTTCATAGTGTTTAAGTACTCTTTAAGCCAGTGGCCCTCAACCTTTTAGGCACTAGGGACCAATTCTGTGGACAGAGGTTTTTCCCACGGACAGGAGGGGGTGGCGTGGTTTCGTATGTTGCCTGCATCCCGCAGATGAGGCTGCACTCATTTGAGTGGCCCGGTTTCAGGCATGTCGTGGCGCGGTGCGGGTCCATAGACTGGGGGTTGGGGACCCCTGCTCTTAGCAATTTTACAGGTTTAGCCTCTTGCCCCCAACAACCCGAGTCCTCATTTTACCGACCTCGGAAGGGTAGAAGGCTGAGACGACTTTGAGCCAGTCAAGATCGAACTGCTGACAGTGGGCAGAGTTTGCCCTCAATGCTGTATTTTAACCACTGTGCCATCACGGCTCGCAGGGAGGAAGCTGGACTTGCTTCAGTTTCGGTTCTACAGATCTTTAAAAAAAAAAAATCTTTAAAGTATAAATTGATTAAGGGTTCTCCAGTATTGAAAGTATAGCTCAGTCCCTTTGGACTCTAGCCAAACAAACAGCTGCAATAGATTCACTAAGAAGCTAAGGGTTTATTTTTATTTTCTCCTCCACAAATATCTACTATTCCGAGATGATGCACAAGAATATGTCCGGAGAAAGAATAAGCTTCTTGGATGAAAAGTGAAATGTTATCAGGGGAAAAAAACCGATGAAGTCCAGTTGTCTTTTGAAAAAGCACCTTTGGGACAACCATGACCTGGATGGCTGAGAATCTCCATAGACAGGAAAGAGGAAAGTTATCTCGTTTGAAAAAGAGCTGAGTTATTCTTACAGACATCATGGAAGTCCGTCTGGAATTTAAACAGCCTTGATCTTTTCTCTGTGGCTTTTGACAATCCAGACCTGGACAGACAAGCAACGATTTGTAATGAGTTATGGAAAAGGAGCCATCATCACAATACAGATAGTCCTTAATTTACAACTCCCAGTTGGTTGGGACCAAAGTTTTCATTGCTTCAGAAAGCAATTGTTAAGCCTGATTTTGCAATCTTTTCTTTTGCCATAGTTGTTAAATGAATCTCACAGTTGTGAAGGGAATCACAGGATCATTAAGCAAACCTAGCCTTCCCTATGGATTTTGCTGGTTGGAAGTTGTCTGGGAAGGTCACAAGTGGTGATCAAGTGTCCATGCTCCAACATCGTAAATACATGTCTTGTTGCCAAGCACCCGAATTTGTTTGGCCGTGGAAATACCACAACACTCGTAAATGGGAGGCTCAACTGTAAGTCACTTTTTTCACCATCAATGTAATTTTGGACGGTCACTAAACGAACAGTTGTAGGTCAAGGATCCTATTCTGTAATCATATTCTACCTGCCCTGCAGGAAGACGAATTTGAAAGAGAAGACTGTTGAACGTGTGTGCCGCATTTATTTATTTTTATTTCGTATTTCTTTACGCTGCATTGAAGACGAAAGAATCTTTTCATGTAAATGAGCAGGGAGAATCTTCATCATTTTTTTTCATCTTGACCAAAAAATTAGTTACCACTTTCTCTTCAGTAACAGATGGCCTAACAGGACTCTGGAAAGTACCATTTTTGATCTTTCTTTGCTAAATCAACCTTCGAGCTGTGAAATCAGAGCCAGTTATGCTATTGTCACGTTGTCAAAGGTAGAAACATTGAAGCTCTTAAAGATCAGGCTACCTTTGTTTGTTTGTTTGTTTGCTTCTGCCACTCCAGCTACGTAATTTGAGATTCCAGCACCCACTGAGTAACCCCTACCTCCTCAAGTAGCATCTGTTCGGCTGCGGATTGTAACCTGACCTTCCTGGAGAGATGGCCTTTTTATGAAAGCTCCTTGTTTGGAGGCTGTTAGCAACGCAGTGAACAACCTGCTTCTGCATTTTAAAATCTAAACCTTTTCCTGGTGCTGATGCTTCTTCTGTCCAAGGAAGACATGCCAGCCGTACGGTTGAATCCTGTGGCTCTCCACCCACCGTTTCCAATGCAATGAAATTTATTGGCTTTCACATTATGGAAGAGTTACGGTAGACACCTTGTCAATTGCCTGCTTTGGAGTCTTCCTTCTACAGCCATTTTTAGGATTGTTGAGCCCATGGTAAGAATGCCAGTGTTACTATGGGATAAACTGTGCAGTCTTCCAGCATTCGTGATGCATCCGTTTCCTTGCTCGACATTGCTCAGCTGTTTTGGAAATGTGACAGAAAGCACACCTGTCGATCAAAGTCAGCCCACCTGCCTAACTCCTGAAGAACAACGAAAGCTGGAGCCAGAGGTCACCGTCTGTGATCAGCCAGTTCCTGCAAGGTACACCGATTCTCTGAGGCTCCACAAAGATGCAGTCTTCAGACCCGACAAGTGTGCAGAGAGAAACAACACTGCAAATCGCAATTCCAGCAAACGTGGATTCCAGCCTCTGGATTCATCTCTGTTTCCTGATGAAAGCTTGGGACATGACACAACCGCAGTTCTTACACAAATCCCTAGACCCTCCATCATCAAAGTGCCAAAGGTAAGTACATCTTTAATCAGCTAAGGTGTACAGTTCTCTCAGGTAGCTCACACTGAGTGTTGCCAGGCAAATTCTGACCTTTTGATGCCATTCATATGATCTGCCTTATTTTCTTAGTGACTGAACAAAAATGGAACTAAATAAAATTCAGTCTTTTCAACTAAATAGCTTGGGTGACTGATTTTTTTTAAAATTTGAAACGCCATTATCCCCTCCAGAAAAAAAATAAAACATAATATATCATTAAAAAAATAGGTCATTCCTCAATCATGGGGGATAACCATTGCTATGACGCCCCAACTAATACCAACATGGACCACATATATCAGCAAAGAATGATGCTGTAAATGTTTCTGTATCAAAGCCATAGTTTATTAATATGATTTCTTGATGACATCATTATATAAACCTAGACAAAAGACAATTATTAGGAACAAACGCATTCACGTTCCCTCACTACATTGTAGCAGGAGTTGAAAATCTTCCACTACCCAGAAAAACTAATGAATGCTTTAATATATGATGGCTATATGATATACATTCCTTCAGTTCCTTGGCTAGGCAAATTTGGAGCAGAATTTGCCAGGAAAGAATTACATAGCTGTAGCACCATAAAAGGAATGGTTGCTACTTGGTTATATTTAGGTTTTTGATGTTGGCTAGGTGGGAAATGCAAGCAACGAATCTATATTAGAAGTGTGTGAATTGTCTCCGGAGATTCTCAGTCACTCAGGTCATGGTTGTCCCAAAGGTGCTTCTTGAAAAGGCACCTGGATTTTCTTTGTTTTTCCTTGAAGACGTTTCGCTTCTCATCCAAGAAGCTTCTCCAGTTCCTCAATTCAGAACTGAAGAAGCTTCTTGGATGAGAAGTGAAATGTCTTCAAGGAAAAAGAAAGAAAGTCCAACTGCCTTTTGAAAAAGCACCTTTGGGACAAGTGTATGAATTGTTTATCATGGGAGAAAGTAATTCTTTTGGGCTTAGATTTCATTCCATTATATTGTTCATTGCTTTTTTTGTAAAAGAAAAAGGTGCCGGAACTCACACATGTCATACAACCACAAGGTTCCATCCAAAAAAGGTGCCGGAACTCCGTTCTGAGCGTTCTATGAGAAAAAAAAGCCCTGATATTGTTCAATTTGGCTTCTACTTTTCCTGCTAAACAGCTATCCTTGGCTTTTTAAACAAACAAAACAAAGAAGGATGGACATTTCAGATAATCATCTTCAGTGCAATTAAGATCATGGAGAAGAAGAGTATCCACAGGGTATGATTATAAAAGTCACAATTGGAGCCCCATCAGTGCCATCAAAGCTATGCTTGTCTTTTGATGTACATCACCCAATGGAAAAAATAATAATTTGACCCAGTCATTCATCAGCTTTAAAGATCTCTGGAAAAGAAATGGACCAAACCGATATTTATAGGGGAAAAAAATAGTTTCTCTCCTTCTTGATTCAGTTAGCAGTATGAATGGAGAAGAAAGTATTTAGTTCATACACAAAAGTGGATTTAACTATTTTCCACTTTTCAATCCATTGTATAAATGGAAGTTTAGTCATCATTGGAAATTCACTAGTTCTTTGAATTTAGCAATTCAAATAAATTGAACTTGGCAATTTCCTAATAAGATTTTTCCAAATCTTCCTAATAAGAAGAAATCCCCCTAATTTCTAATGTATATTGATATAAATATTTTCCTACATGTATTAATATATTCTAAATATATATAGAAATATATACAGATATTTTAAAATATAAATATATATATATATATATATAATAATATAAATAAATATACAAAATATAAATATAAAAACTGCACACTCAGGCATAATTGCGAATAAAAATGCACAAATGAGGCCAATTTGTCCTAAAATCATGCAAATGATAGCACAGGCTTTTTAAAAAAAAATTCAAACTGAACTTGACTTATTTGCAAAAAATTGAAAGCTGAAGGTGACAACGGGGACACCTCTTGTTTTTAGGTTTTAAATTATAACAAGAATACTAGCTAAACCAGCTAATATACATTCATGAAGTTTTAACACTGGGCCAAAGTCTGACTGAGATTTTTAATAAACCAGAATAAGAAGAATAATCCTCATAACTGCCTATTGAATTCTGTCATAAGCAAGAACATTAAGTGGTATTTTAATAATGTCAGGAAATTAATAGTGCTTTTCACTTCAGCATTTCAATTCTGTGCTATCATCCTCATGCATATATTCCATTGTATTTCCATTAATGTAACAGGCATTTTATCCTCATTTTTAGTTATCTTACACTCGGATGTGCAACCTAACCTCACTCAGGGGAAGAACGTGATGTGAACAGTTGCTCTGAAAACCTTGTGCAGATATTTGGTCTATGGTAGTTCATCCATATTCACATGCACGCAGCCATGTCTTAATGATAAAACTACCCAGAGAGGAACACCAAAATATTATTGAACTCTGATTTTTCTTCATTCAGTGCAGGCTTCCCACTAGATACCATGTCAGTGTTATACAGTACTAAGAATTCTTATTTTATCTGCATGCATTAAATATTCCCTTTGCCAATTAGACTTTAATGTGGTACTGATTTTATGTGCATATTAAATGAACCGCAGGAAACACTTGAAATCCCACACAAATAAAATCCCAGGGGAGCAGCTGTTTCCTCTTTTAAGAGGGGGGGAGGGAAAAAAATGTAACCCTAGCCTTGCAAAATCTTATTTGTTTGGACTTTAAGCATCATGTTATTTTGGGAAGTCTGCCAGCAGTTTTTGCAGGGAGGAGGTTCTGAAAACTGAAGATATGGACACAATCACATAACGAGAGCTCTACTCCTTTTACCTCTGTTGTAACGATATCAAAAAGGACAGGGCAAATGGCTGTGACCATCTTCTTGACTTTTTTTTTTTTTGAGTCTTTCTTCTTGCTAAACTGGAGGATAGATCCTGCCACAAATAGAAGGGAGATCGATGAATCGGGAACAAATTCAAAAGCTAGCCAGAAGACCTTTTTTTAAAAAAATCCCATTTATATCCCACCCTTCTCCGAAGACTCAGGGCGGCTTACAATCTAAGAAGCACAAATTAATGTGCTTAGCAATAGCCTTCATTCTATGTATATGCCTGCTTATTAGGGCTTTTGCCCCCCCCCCAGCGGCATTTTTACAAAGTCAGCTTATTGCCCCCAACAATCTGGGTCCTCATTTTACCTACCTCGGAAGGATGGAAGGCTGAGTCAACCTTGAGCCTGGTGGGACTCGAACCTGCACTAATTGCAGGCAGCTGGTGTAACTTAAGGAGGCATTAGCCCACTGCTCCACCAAGACCTGACGATCATTTTCTACCTCAAGTTGACAAAATCATTTTTCCTCTTCTCTGTTTCTCTTTTTGTGTTAAGTCACAACTGATCGATGTTCAGTCCCGTTTATTTCACTGTAGAAATGGTGACGCAGTGGCTCAGTGGGTTAGGATGCGGAGCTTGTTGATCAGAAGGTCGGCAGTTTGGCGGGTTGAATCCCAAGTGCCGCGTAACAGAGTGAGCCCCTGTTACTCGTCCCAGCTTCTGCCAACCTAGTAGTTCGAAAGCATGTAAAAATGCAAGTAGAAAAATAGGGACCACTACGGTGGGAAGGTAACAGCATTCCATGCGCCTTTGGCATCTAGTCATGCCGGCCACATGACCACGCAGACATCCTTGGACAAGCGCTGGCTCTTCGGCTTTGAAACGGAGATGAGCACCGGTCCCTAGAGTCGGAAATGACTAGCACGCATGTGTGGGGGAACCTTTACCTTTACCTTTAGAAATGGTTATTAAATGCTTACCTACTCTGCATGGCAACAGATCAATTTCAGGAAGTCCTGGACTTATGACCACAGTTGAGCCTAAATTCTCTGTTGCTAAGCGAGACATTTGTTAAGTGAGTTTTGCCCAATTTTAAAGGCCTTTCTTGTCACAGTTGTTAACTGAATCACTGCAGTCATGGAATTAGTAACCCGGTTGTTAAGAGAATCTGGCTTCCCCATGGACTTTGCTCGTCAGAAGGTCACCAAAGGAGATCCCATGACCCTAGGAGACTGCGACCGTCATATATATGAATCAGTTGCCGAGGGTCTGAATTTTGATCACGTGACCATGGAGATACTGCAGCGGTCATAAGTGTGAAAAACGGTCATAAGTCACTCGTTTCAGTGCCGTTGTAACTTCGAAAGGACACTAAAGGAACTGTTGTAAGTCAAGGACTATCTGTAAAATGGAACACAACAGAAGCAATTTAATTCTGATGGACGGAGATGATGATGCTACAATAATAACTTTCTATTATTGTGGCACATGAAAAAGTCTTCTCCTTTCATACTGGCCTAATTTTGTGGCCAGCCATGCCTGTTCCACATCTCTTTCCAGTAGCCAAAGATATTTTTTTTAAAAAAAAAAAGCTAAAGCCTCAGAAAGCATCTGGGAGAAGGAATGGAAACCATCCGGCTGTTGTTTTGAGGTCTGTGTCTGCTGTAGGTTGAATTCTGCTGCTGGAATGAATATTTAAACTGGACGAGGTTGGTGGGAATGTGCAAAACATCAAGACTCGAGGGTATGCTACTCTGGAAATTCTTAATTGGGAGGATGGGGAGAAGCACAACACACAATTAAACTTGACATGCAGTGAGGCAGATTGCATTTTAACCCATTTTGGGGAATTTAAGGGCTACTGTCAACCAAAGATGACGTTCTTCTCAATTTTCACTGCCAAGAAATAACAGAATTGTACTAATATATTACCATTAGGAAGAGCAACAATAATTTAACAGCCAGGTACTCTTGGGAACTTTGTCAACATAAGCTCCTTTCCCATTTTTTTCCAGTCATGCATCGTTCATTAGTCTGTTTTCCTCAGAGTGGCTCCCTCTAAAATTCATTTCAAAGAGTCGTGAAATCTACCTTTAAAGGGGTAATAAAGCAATTACCCAGATCTTCCAGCTGACTTATTCCAGGGGGACGTGTTCTCAAAGATTTAGGATTGCAATGGGGATGGATGGATTTGGGATTTGCTCAATTATTCCTTGTAGACAGACAAGGACCATCATCCATCTGTTAGGGATGTCATCCATCTTAAGTCCACTCCAAGTCGTAACTTCAAAGGTTTAAATTGTAGTTTAAGCCCTGCCCAAATAAGCAATATTTCAGTTAGAAATTAACTTTGTGCCATGAAACACTAACTGTAATTCCATTTTTTCAATGCTATTTCTTTTGCGAATGTCATTAAAGGTAGCTAATCTTTTTCCCTTTTTTAGTTTAATAATGTAATATATAAATATTATATATAGCACAGCATACGAAAGAAGTATAGAATACATAACTTACCAGTTTTATAGACGTATATTTATATAGTAGGGTTTCCTGTTTGAGCAGAGGTTGGACTAGAAGATCTCCAAGGTCCCTTCCAACTCTGTCATTCTGTTATCTGCATTGATTTTTATATCTATCATCATAATACTATTGTTGTGATGAATATTGAAAATAATTTGAACCCTAAACCCTAAACCTAACTCTTGAAGGGTGTAGTATAAGGAAAACCTGAAGGATATGCATAGAAATACTTGAAAGATATAGAACAGGGATGCCAAACTGGTGGGTCATAGGCCGGATGCATCACGTACAGGCCACGCCCACCCCAGCTCCACAAAGGCAAAAAATGTCATGATACGTCACGATACATCATGTGATGCGATCGAGTTTGACACTTGTGATATAGAAGGAAAAGCTGATTAAAAAACCCCACATGGAATTGATTAAGATCAGGAGTATTAAAGAAAGAAACTGAAATATTTACTTTAGCAGCTCAAGAACAAACTTTGCCACCTAACTGTATGAAGGTGAAAAGTCTACATGTAACAAGCAACAGCAGATGTCAACTTTATAGTAAAAAGCATGGAACAATCAGGGCTTTTTTTTCTCATAGAACGCTCAGAACGGAGTTCCGGCACCTTTTTTGGATGGAACCTTGTAGGGTAGGCAAGGCAGGTTATATGACGTGTGAGTTCCGGCACCTTTTTCTTTTACAAAAAAAGCACTGGGAACAATTGGTAATTGATCAGTGGCTGCAGCAAAACTTCACCAACTGACTACAAGCAGCATCATGACTGAGTTGCCAGAGTTATTCATTGGAAACTTGGCCAGAGGTTTGGATGCAGTAAATGTAGGAAAAACTACTGGGATCATCCAAGTGGAGGTTTTGGATAATGAGCGGATTAAGATCTTATAGGATTTTTACAACCAAATAGAAGGCAGCATGTTCATAACAGGCTGATATAACTTTTATTGAAAAGATGGAAGTCTGAATCATTGATTCATATTCCAGATGATGCTAGGATTGAGAAGCAATTGGAAAAAAGTATGAATTATTTGGACTCGCAGATTGAAGATGAACGCTTATGGAAAAAGAAATCTATTATTATATCAATCGTGATTGAAGCCTTTGGAGCTATACCTAAAGGACTTCCTCAATATCTGGAAATATTGAACTTATCCAGCAAAAAACACCCTAATTCTACAAAAAACCCCATTCCTCTTAGAACTGCCTATGTTCTTAGATGCTACAATAATCCTTAGATCCTTGATTAGGACTTGAATTATTAAATTTCCAACAGAGACTGTCTGACCAAGCCGTGTGGGTGATGAATGAGGGTGGCTTTCAAAAAATGTCCAGGTGGTTTTCTTAGCCATGAGATTGAAGCGGTTTCTCATTGCCATGTTCTGGAGTTTTGTTCATTGGTTTTGTTGTTGTTGTTTACTTCCCAATCTATCCTCCAGCCATACAATCTTCAGACAATCTCCTATCAAAATACTGACCAAATCTGGTCCTGTTTAGTTCTTTTCCAGATCAGTTGTTGGTAGGAATATAGACGATGATTTACCCAATTGTTATTTACTTAGGAGATAGGCAACTTGCTCAAGGCATGTGGTATTGTCTCTGTAGGAAGATAGGGATAGCTTGGAGATAACCCCGAATCCTTTGTTATCTACTTTCCTTGAATACTGAGCTTGGTGGAATGCAAAACTGTCTTTCCTAATGTTTGTTAGTTTGATAACTGCAACCTTTATGGGACAAGACCCAGGATCCGTTTCCTAGTCACTTCCAAGCTACCGGTAGTTCTGTGCAATGGTCTCTTTAAAAATTAAGGTATTCAATCATTGCAAAATGAAGCAACCCACTTTTTATTTAATTCCAACCTTATTTTTGTTAAGATATTTAAATTTAGTAGCTAGAGCAGTGGGGTCACGCAGTGAGCCAAAACACACAGTTGTGGTTGATCAGTTGGAGAATGATGGCTGCTGCATGAGGCAATCTGTGCTGTGATTGGTTGCTTGTGGGTGTGGAGGGTGAGTTTCCCTTTTGTCCCGCCTTTTTTCTTCTGTGTGCCCTGTGTGCTCTGTGATTTACCTCATGATTTACCTCACGATGCCCCTGTTTGCCTGACTATTTTATTTGCTGCAAATATAGATGCAAAATACATTTATAGGAAGTCCTCAATTTACAAAGGTCATTTTGTGACCAGTCAAAGTTACAATGGCACTGAAAAAAGGGACTTATGACAGTTTTTCACACTTACAACCGTTGCAGTATGTCCATGATCACATGATCAAAATTCAGATGCTTAGCAACTGACTCATATTTATAACGGTTGCAGTGTCCCAGGGTCACGTGATCCCCTTTTGTGAGTTTTTGATAAGCCATGTCAATAGGGGAAGCCAGATTCACTGAACAATTGTGTTACTAACTTAACAAACGCAATGATTCACTTAACAACTATGGCAAGAAAAGTGATAAAATAGAGGAAAACTCACAACAAACATTTCACTTAGCAACATAAATTTTAGGTTCAGTTATGGTTGTAACTTGAGGATCACCTGTATTTATATAAAACCACAAATTCGGGTCAGCACTTCTGAATTCATTTGGATACCTTTTGCGCAGTTCCCTGACCATTTTTATTTCTGAAATTACTTTAAAATACTAGGATCCATACCAGTTCTTTACATTGCATCTGGAGTACCTGATTCTGTCTCAATAATATAATAAAATGGACGGGCCTTCTCAGTATGTCCTATTTAATGTACTTTAAGTGGACATTTTGGGCAAATGGCTTAAAGTCCAAGAGGCAGCTATTTCATCTTCTCACCCTGATGGCTTTTATTTTTATTTTTCTGGAAACACAAAAGATGACAACTTTGGAAGAAGTTGCAAGTGGAAGACAATGGTACCCAGACCTCACAAACTTCCATGAAAATGACAGCACAATTGTGTAAGGAAAGCTAACACCCTGAGACATTTTGCTGTGTATGGGGCCTTCAGTATGCTTAAAACACTTTCCATTGTGGTTTTTAAACTGTGTTTTTGTGCTCTCAATTGGTACTGTTCTCTTATTGAATACATTTTTATGTCTGATGGAATATTATCCCATCCCTAAGCCAGACTGATTGTTTTAAAGTTAAAACTGAGATACACATCATCATAATGGATTTCCTCCAAAAAAATGCACTTACTTGAACATAGTAGTTAAGTCCTGAGTTATTTAATGCTTTGTAAACAAGCTGGAGGCATCTTCCTATTGTTCCTTGGCTAGAATCATAGAGGATGCTTGAATTAATGTAAGAATAGAATTATTCTTTCCTGATTCTAATTGTTCTGGCTCAACCACAGGATTTCCTTCCTTACAAGCAATTACAGAATATCTGCTTCCTTTCCATCTCTTTTTAACATTTCAAGAACCATTGGAATAGTTTCATTTTCACAGCATTCTGCAGAAATGTCTTTTTTCTTTCTTTTCTTGAACCAGATTTAACCCATCAGTTCTGCGAATTTTCAGGACTGTTCAGTTTGAACCAGTCAAAATTCATTCAGGTATATCTCCTGCTTCATAAATTATTCTCCCCGATATATAAAATGACTTTCCAACTCATCTTCAGGAGCTTTAAATAAGGGAGTTTTAAATTTGCAGTAGCCTTTTAAAACATGCATGCCTTTAAAAAGGATTACGAGGATAAAATCCTCCTTTTATCTTTAGAGAAAATTGCATATCCACCAATTGTATCAAAAGAGAGTACACATCATACCATTTCTTTCCTCAGTGTATTTTCCTATTTCTCCTGCTTTCATCATCCTTGTTTTTGAGTTCAACATCCTGACTCCTTTTCACAAAAATGAATCATTTGACTATTGAACTTTCTTCATTCAATACACTGGAAATGTGATCCAGAGAGAAGAAGGTCCCAGTCAGTAACTTCACCCATATTTGCATCCTTATCCCAAAGCTCTTCGCTTTCTCCTTGTGGAGGATGATTAATTGCAGTAGGAAATATCAACTGCTAGAGATTGCAGTTCTCCTCATGAACCCCATTACTGGAAGATAGTTCCCTAAAATATAGCTCCCCGTATCGATGATTAACCAGGATATGGTGAAGTTTGTCTCTTTCCTTGTGTGATATCTACAGATTTTTTTCAGCACTGCATGAAATATTTATTTATTTTTATTTTAATCCCATTTATTTCCCGCCCTTCTCCGAAGACTCAGGGCGGCTTACAATTTAAGCACAAACCAATGTGCTTAGCAATAGCCTTCATTCTATGTATATGCCTGCTTATTAGGGCTTTCGCCCCCCCCCCCCCCAGCGGCATTATTACAAAGTCAGCTTATTGCCCCCAACAATCTGGGTCCTCATTTTACCTACCTCGGAAGGATGGAAGGCTGAGTCAACCTTGAGCCTGGTGGGATGCGAACCTGCACTAATTACAGGCAGCTGGTGTTACTTAAGGAGGCATTAGCCCACTGCTCCACCAAGGCTAGTGTGACAGCTGTGCTACAGCTGTGTACTGAGTGAGATCCTACAGCCTTATCTTTATGACTGAGGGACTGACCCAAAGTCACCCAGCTGGCTCTCTTGCGTAAGGTAAGCTAGAACTCAGAATATTCTGGTTTTTAGCCTTCATCTCTAGACAAAACTGGTTCTTCTCCACGTGAAACTGAGCTGTTTTGCTAACATTTCATCCATCCTGTTTAAGAGGCAGAGGGTGGGAAGGAAAGGCAGGTAGCTGCTTATATCTTGTGATTCATAGAATTAGGAGACTTTCTGAGTGCACAACACGCCACTTATTCTGAAATAGTGGGTGGTCTGAAAGAGGAAGGCCACCCTCCGTTTCACATCCCATCATTACAGGCATTTTGCTAGCACATAATAAACAGCAATCAGGTCTCCATGTGTAGAAATTACCCTCAAGATGATTGACTATAATTTTCATTCATGTTATATAGTAAGTCCTTTAATTAAAGAGAAGGCATTTATATACTAAAGAATTAATTCCTTCGTGGACAAATGGCAAATACAGCAGAGACTACATCAAAGGTGGGTCTCATTTTGAAAAATTAGAGAGAAGACTTTTTGAAGTTTTGCACACCGCCTGAAGGTGGAATCAATGCAGGGAAGTGATCAGAAAGATGCTCCTTTGAGGATCTCATTCCTGAGTTGGGATTCACTCCAAGGGTACTAAAAGAAAAAAATTCATCAAAATGTCAGTTTGAGCTTTTTGGCCCCTTTCCAGCTTTGAAAGGGCCTATAGAGCCTCTAGATTCCTCTGGTTGAGACCTCTACATAGAAGACACAGAAATAATGCTATCTTTATTAAAGATGTGGGTTGTTTAAGTATAGGTTGTTCTCAACTTAAGACTGGTTGCTTAATGATTGTTTAAACTTAGGAGAAACCTCCCCAGTGCTGTTTACAACCCATTTCTGAAGTTTCAATAGCTGGACCTCACCACCTCCCAGGTCATATGACGTGACATTGGATGCTCAGTAACCAGCCTGCTTTTTTATACGTCTTTGCAGCATCCTTTGGTCATGTGTCCTGAGTCCTTTGGGAGAAGGGCAGTATAGAAATTAAATTATTATTAAATTATTATTTATGATTTTTTTTTGCTGAAAACCAACATTTATTTCTGTTTTTTGGTAAAAATGTCCTGCAGCACACAATAGATTCGCTTAAATTCCATGGTATTCTCTTAATGCCCGTAGCATTCACTTTAGGACTACTGCATTTGCTTAAACCACCACTGCAAAAAAAGTTCAACAAAACAGGTCAATCACGTGGATAATCTGTTTTAAGATAAGACCATTACAACTTATGACTGTAATGGTCAGGCTCCATTACAGTTGTAAGTTGAGGACCACATGCCTCAGCCAAATTCTGAATATATCTATTCACCAGAGAGACACATGCAAAAATGAACATACATACATCCAGAGACTGGAAAAACATTATTTTTGCTTTATAACATTTGTACTCAAGGTGGATAATCTCCTGGCACTGGATGAAAGAGTTGACATATAGCACTATTGCCTGATATGATTACTTTCACTAATGAAAACGTTATGGCAAAACCCCACAGGTTCACATGAGTTCACAATAAATGTCTTTTATTTTTTTGTTGTTCTAATTGACTTTGCTCAAATATATTGTCAGGATAATCCATACAGAGACCTATTAGACTGAACAGCCAGTTAAAAGCAGTGCAAAGTATTATCTGGAGGAAAAGCAAGAAGATAGATGAACAGAAACTCGATTCTTGAGAAAAATATTGAGGAACGATAAAATCAGTGTTCTGAGCTAAACACTAGAATTCTAATATGTAATCAGGAGTACAGGTTTTCCTCGAATTATGACCACAGTTGAGCCCCAAATTTCTATTGTTAAGTGAGACATTTGTTAAGTGAGTTTAGCCCCATTTTATGATCTTTCTTCCCACCATTTTTTAAGTGAGTCACCGCAGTTGATAAATGAGTAACCTGGTTGTTAAATGGAACTTCCGCATTGATTTTGCTTGTCAGAAGGTCACAAAAGGGGATCCCCTGATCTTGGGACACAGCAACGGTCATAAATATGGACCAGTTGCCAAGCATCTGATTTTTTTTTAAAAAAAAAATATTTTATTAATTTTTTTATAATTACAAATCTTTAGTGCTTAGTAAACAATGTGTTGTCTGAGTTCACATATTAAACTTGATAATGCATCTTAAACTCCTACTCTCTACCCCATTTTTCTAGCCATTGGTAAAATGAATTTTGATCACATGATCATGGGGATGCTGCAAAGTCGTAACTGAAAAACACAGTCTATAAGTCACTTTTTCCAGTGCTGTTGTAACTTTGAATGGTCACTAAATGTGTGTTACCTGTATTAGCTGTTTTCCTCACTAGCGGGTGCTCAGCATCTGGAAACACATTGTATAATGTTTTATGAAAATGACACGCATTTCCTTATACTTCACACATCACATTGCCTTCCCAAACAAATGAACATTATCTTTCACTTGAATAATTACTTTCCTTCTATTCTTTCCTTATTTTTAGTATCATTCTGATTCGTGACCCGGGATGATTTAAGAGCATTGCATAATCCCTGGCTCAGTCATGAAATAACATCACGATATACGTACTTGGATTCGTTTCAAGAGGTTTTAATGGAACTAACCTTCTCTCAGGAACAGGATTTCAATTACAGATTTTTACAATTACAGATTTTTGGAGCATTTCCTTGCAAGCAAGCTTGAAACAAGATCAGTCACTGTTGTGGAAGAATTATATTTCTACTTAGGACCTCACTAGGCCCTAGGTCAGTGGTGGCGAACCTATGGCACGCGTGCCAGCGGTGGCACTCAGAGCCCTCTGTGGGCACACTCGCCATGCCGCGGAGATGGCAACCGTCCCTTTTTGAGCAGTCGCCCGCTAACTCACCAAAGTCCCATGTGGCCAGATGCATCCCGGCATGGCTGGTTTCCTTCCCCACTGTCCCGTCCCTCCTGGCCTCAAATGCTCTCCTTTTCCTGGGCACGACTCACTACATCGCCTCCTCAGCTGTTGGCTGGCCATCCAGCTCAGAGGTGGCTTCTTTGAACTGCTGGCAGTGGGCTGCGGAGCCCTAGAGTGTGCTGGTTGAGGGGCCAGCAGGCTTTGGCTACTGACAGACACCGTCAGCCCCCGTGCGCTCGCTGGCCTCTGCGTGTGGGGGCCAATGGTATCAGGCAGCAGCCGCCCCGGCCCTTGCCTTGCCCCATGGCAATGGTGCCCCCGCCCTGCCTCGCCTCACCCTGCAGGACGAGCCTCCTGCCTCCTGCCCCACTTGCCAGAGACCCCCTGGATCTTCTCCATCCCTGCCCACTCCCCACAGGTGTCCCTCCCCACGAGAAACATTGAGGTGACCATGCCCACCTTTGCCACACCCACCCAATCTGCCATGACCACCACAGCCACACTCACCCGGCACCCAGCAATAAATAAGTGGGTTTTGGTTTGCAGTTTGGGCACTCGGTCTCTAAAAGGTTCGCCATCACTGCCCTAGGTTGAACCAAGACATCATGGGATAGACTTGAATGATCCCATATCACACATTCCTTTCAGCCTTGTATGAGATGGAGCAACCCAAGTCTCTTGCTTAGATTGCTTTATAGATCCTTTGAGTTCAACCCTTCAAAGAAACTTCAAAGCAAGGAACACTAAACAAGAACTTGAAGAGGTTTTTTCAAGAAGCAGAAGAAGCAAGAAGAGGCAAGAAAGGACTCTAGTTGTTGGCTGCTGCTGCTGATTGTTTACTGAATCCTGCTGATTGGGTCTGATTGTAGCAAGAACCTAGATCGGGTATTGTACAACCTTGGCAGTTTTAAGAACTGTGGACTTTCTCAGCCAATTCTCCAGCTGAATTCTGGGAGCTGAAGTCCACAAGGCTCAAAATTGCCAAGGGTGGAAGTCCCTGCTCTATTTGAAGAAGTTCAAGAGATCATATACAGTAAGAAAGCTTGCATCCATACTAGAGGCTGTTGTATACTCAGAATTGGATAAAACAACATCTTTTCAGGGACTGTTGTAATTTTTTTTAATTGTTTTTAACTTTTGCATTTCTTGTTTTAATTACCTTGTAAACCTCCCTGAGTCCTTTGGGAAAGGGCGGTATACAAATCCAATTAAATAAATAAATAAATAATAAATCATGTGGAAAATTCGATGTAATTTCTTGGCTGGGTTTAACCAGTCTTCTGCTCCAATACATTGTGCTGTAACGTTGACAGACGACTAAATGGTTTTCTACCAACAAAATGTTCTGCTGCTTACCTTTTAAATCTTCATGCCTTCAAAATGAACTGAGCATATACGTCAGTTTCCTTCCCCAAGTTCAATATGTCCCAGTCTGGTGTTATCTCTTTCTTCCTTTTTGCAGAGATTTCTCCTGCCAAAGGAACTGTGACTTTTTTCGTGGACTGATGTTGAGATAATGTCTCTTTTTATTTGACCCATATGTGGATAGTGTCAAAAGTGGATCATCCTTCCTTTAGCTTCAGCTTGTCTCTTGGTGTGGTTTTGGATACAACTAATGCAGAAATAGTTTACTATTGACTTATTTGGGGATGTTTTAAAATATATATGTTCCGATCTACAATTCTGAGATTGTCTGCTGACGGACTCTTCATACAAGTATCAACAGCTGCAAGCCTGCTTAATTTTTTTAAGATCAGCCAAGTGTGGCTCCGTGCTACCACCTCTTTTGATTTTAATTATAATACTTTAGAAGGTTGTTTGGAAATTCAGTGCCTTTTTGTTCTGTCATTTCATAAGCACCTTTTTTAAAACATTGCATGCTCAAGTTTGCATCTCAATCAAACACTAGCTGGTGTCATGAAAGATATTAGTTATTCCTGTGAATTTATCACCAGAGTCACCTTCCCATGATCTTTTTTCTAAGTAGCAAATAAAAATGTTATTTATTGGAAAAGAGCTGAGTCACTCCTCAATAATAAGACCACCGGAGCTAAAGACAATTAAGGACTGAACAATAATTTATTGGGTAATTTTTTTGTTCAGCCTTTAAAAAATCTTTTGCAGGTATAGACAGTTGGGTAATCCCAATCCAGCAGCTTCAAATTGGGTAGGAAAAGAAAATTAACCTTTGGCTCGGAGGAATTGGACTACCTGGCCTATCTAAAGGAATGCATCTATAAAGCACAGGCACGGCCCTGTTGGGAGAAAAATCTTCATCAGGGTCCAGTCCAAGCCGGGAATAAACAAAATGGAGACTTCTTTAGAAAGAAGGTTGCAGTTTATTGAAGAGGAGAGCCAGACAGAAAGATGGTTCTGGGAAAAAGTGACCATGTGTAACAGGGAGTGGTGGGTTTTTATACATTCTGGGGCTCTTGAGATTGTTTCCTGATCCTGTTTGAGGCTTTGTATTTCTTGTGTCATGTACTTTGACCAGAGTCTGAGTGTCCCCTTTTGGTATTGGTGGGTTAATCCTATTATGCCTCCTGTCCTTAGAATTAGGGCAGGGGTGTTAGATGTTAGAAGGGACGCGGTGGCTCAGTGGGTTAGGATGCTGAGCTTGTCGATCATATGGTCGGCAGTTTGGCGGGTCGAATCCCGAGTGCCGCGTAGCAGAGTGAGCGCCTGTTACTCGTCCCAACTTCTGCCAACCTAGCAGTTTGAAAGCACGTAAAAATGCAAGTAGAAAAATAGGGACTACGACGGTGGGAAGGTAACAGCATTCCGTGTGCCTTTGGCATCTAGTCATGCCAGCCACATGACCACAGAGATGTCCTCGGACAAGCGCTGGCTCTTCGGCTTTGAAACGGAGATGAGCACCGGCCCCTAGAGTCGGAAACGACTAGCAAGCATGTGCAGGGGAACCTTTACCTTTTTAATGTAGATGTTAGGCGTTTTTCTCTTCCTAATAGCTTCCTGGCTCCAACCTTCCTGAATGGATTATTACAAGCATGTCAAATTCACAATTTCACGTGACGTCACAAAATGTATCAGGACTTTCCCCCATTGCCGGCAAGAGGGTGGGCGCAATTTCGGCGTGACATATCCGGCCTGCAGGCTGGCAGTCTGGTATACCTGGATTATTACATCTGCATTTCTAAAAGCTGGCCTCTGCCTAGTTTCTGCTTGGGGGAGTGGGGCTGGGGCTGGTTTCTGCCTTTTTAGAGATCTTCTCTATTATTGCTTTGGGAAAATATATTCTGCCTTTTTAATATTCCCCCAAATATTTCTTTCTCTGGATTCTTCCCACAGCCCTATGCAACCAAGTGGACAAGGGTGCTCTTCACTTGTGCATCTATTTTCTTTTAATAGAGGAACTAGGAAGGACTAAGGTGATCCTCAACTGACAGGCCGCTGAAAGTTACAACAGCGCTGAAAAAAGTGACATGACCGTTTTTCACACTTACGACCGTTGCACCATTCCTATGATGACTTGATGAAAATTCAGACACTTGGCAACCGACTAGTATTTATGATTTGTGTTCTGGAGTCATGTGATCCCTTTAGTGACCTACTGACAAGCAAAGTCAATGGAGAAGCCAGATTTACTTAACAACCATATAATAATAATAATAATGATGATGATGATGATGATGATGATGATGACGACGACGACATTGGAAGGGACCTCAGAGGTCATCTAGTCCAACCCAAATCCAGTCTGAACATTTGGCTGACTGTGCGATGATCAATAATAATAATAAAGTTGGAATGGACCTCGGAGGTCATCTAGTCCAATCCCCAACTCAGGAAGGAAACCCTTTACCATTTCAGACAAATGGTTTTCCAGTTTCTTCTTAAAAACTCCCAGTGTTGGAGCATTCACCACTTCTGGAGGCAGGTTGTTCCACTAGTTAATTGTTCTCACTGTCAGGAAGTTTCTCCTTAGTTCTAAGTTGCTTCTCCCCTTGATTAGTTTCCATGCATTGCTTCTTGTCCTGCCTTCAGGTGCTTTGGAGAATAGCTTGACTCCCTCTTCTTTGTGGCAGCCCCTGAGATATTGGAAGACTGCTATCATGTCCCCCCTCACCCTTCTCTTCGTTAAACTAGACATACCCAATTCCAGCAACCATGTCTTATATGTTTTAACCTCCAGTCCCCTGATCATCTTTGTTGCTCTTCTCTGTACTCTGAACTTAAAAGGTCTATAAATCAGTCTAAGCCAGGGGTGTCAAACTCAATTTCATTGAGGGCCGCATCAGCATTGCGGTTGCCCTCAGGGGGGCGGGTAGGTGTGGCCTGGGTGGGCGTGGCCTACTGGGTGGGCATGGCTAAAGTGCGTATGGCCTACTGGGTGGGCATGGCCAGCTCTACATCATTCGCATCAAGGGTGCCTATGGGGGCCTGGGCAGGAGTGGGACAGATCTGAGGGTCTCTGGCAGGAGGAGGGTCTCTGGGCCAGGGCCAGGGCCAAGGCAGTGGGGGCCGTTCCCTCACTCTTTCCAGGATGGCTTCGCGGGCCGCATGAAATCACTTCATGGGCCGGATCTGGCCCCCGGGCCTTGTGTTTGACATGTCTGGTCTAAGCAATGTCTTTTATACATCATGGCGACCAAAACTGGATGCAGTATTCCAAGTGTGGCCTTACCAAGGCATTGTAAATTGGTATTAACACTTCATGTGATCTTGATTCTATCCCTTTGTTTATGCAGCCTAGCACTGTGTTGCCTTTTTTTGGCAGCTGCAGCATTCTGCTGACTCGTATTTAAGTGATTGTCCACTAGGGCTTCAAGATTCCTCTCACAGTTGCTACTTTTGAGCAAGGTACCACCTATACCAGTGATGGTGAACCTTTTAGAGTCCAAGTGCCCAAACTGCAACCCAAAACCCACTTATGTATCGTCGGGTGCTGGGTGGGTGTGGCCAATTGGGTGGGTGTGACTCATTTGGTGGGCATGGCTGTGGTTGTAACGGCAGACTTGGTGGGACTAAAACGTTCAATCAATCAATTACAACTTTGTGAGATTTTTTTTTTCCACGAGAAGTTGAAATTGATTGATTGAATGAACCGGGGTTTTTTTGCACACGGCAGCGGAGGCCTATTCAAAAAGGTTTTATAAAACCCAGCTAAAGGCCTAGGACTGGGGCGACAGCAAGCGTGCCCACAGAGAGGGCTCTGCATGCCACCTGTGGCACACGTGCCATAGGTTCGCCACCACGGAGCTATACTAACCTAACAACTGCAGGGTTTTACTTAACAACTGTGGCAAGGACAGTCGTGAAATGAGGCAAAGCTCACTTAACAAATGTCTCATTTAGCAACAGAAACATTGGGCTCAGTTATGGTCGTTAAGTCGTGGACTATCTGTTCTTGTAATTTCATCTCAAAGTAAAACCTTAAACAAAGAGAAGACAATCTCTGGTTTGCATTTTCTGAAGATGTTCTTTGCTAGCTTAAGCTTGGGCCTGGTTCTCTTTGTGAATTCCAGGCCTCTGTGCATAATACCAGCCCCAGGCTGGAGACGTCTTCCATTTGCGGAGGGCAGAATCAGAAAAACATGAATTGGGTTTCAATTGTGTTGGGAATACTTTGCAGATGGGACAGGAAGAGAGGATGGGTTGCCTTCTTGACAGGAGTTGAACAAAAGAATCTGTTGCCTGCAGAAGAAATAGAGGAAAGATGAGCTTTGGATATTGTTAGCTAGCGGGGGAACGATAATGTAAAACACAGAGAAAATATTTTTGAAAAAGAAACAACAAAAAAAATGCCAAGTCCTCAAAACCACTTGCAGATGTCACAATAAAGAATGTGGCCATTTCAACGTGTTAAACAAACACAATGAGCTTGTGACACGTACACATTGATACAATATTTACCACTGGGTCTTTTAGCAGGCTTTTGTGTGTGTGTGTGTGCAAATATGTAGCAATGACTTCTTAAATCTCATCACTGTATTTCTTTCTCCTTCATATGCAATGCAATTGGCTAAAAGTTTGACATTTGGAGGTTACCACTCCAGCGGAAGACTAGTTAATTCAACATACCTGTAATTTCCAGCTATTTTGTTTAGCGTATCTTTTGTTTTCCATGCAAATGTATTAAGGGACTCCAGAAGTGTAGATATCCTGGAAAAGCACTGTGTGATGTAGGAACAAACTTATGAACTCATTTCATCGCAGATTTATTTGTGTTTGACAAGTATAAAGCATGTTCGCAGCATTGTAGAATTCCCAAAGTCAGAACTCGATATTTTTTTAGATTCTCGAGTATCTTTAAAGTTACTGACAAGTTGGGAGATTAATTACAGCTCCATCCATGTTGAGAAAAACTCGCACACATCAAGAATCAAGGCAGATGTGCAGCATACAGAAATGCCGTACAATATTTTTAGAGCAGCTTTCTTAGTTTGTGATTGCTTTATTCAGACCAAGAGCCACAAAAAGATAACAGCCTTTATGTTAGAGTACCAAAATATCAATAGAAAATAATTTCTTTATGGTGTGTGGCCTGAAGCAATATTCCAAGAAGCAGGAACTTCCATTCCACAAACTGTTCTAAACTCTTCCCATCCCAAATTTATTTCCGTTCCAGGCAGAAGAACTCTGATTAAATGCCACTATTATGTAAGCCTTTCCTGGGAATCAAATCTACCAGGATTCCTCTAAAAGACTCTCAAAAAGAAGGCAACTAACCAGCCGTCTGCAAGGAATATAAATCCTTCCATTCCCCACCATCCAATCAGAGCTGAAAAAGTTTTTTGGATGAGAAGGGAAACATTTTCAAGGAAAAATAAGAAAATCCAGTTGCCTCTTGAAAGAGCACCCTTGGGTTACAAATAGCAACTTTTCAGATACATACATGTTCTTGAAGGACCTACACTTCTGTGCACTGATATCTCACTTCATCTAATGCACGGAGCATGGCTACTAGGAAATGACCTGGTTGTCTTTCTTTCAAGGGAACCATCCTGGCCAAAATCTAGTGCAGGCCCATCAATTGACTGAAATCCAGTCTGAAGCATTGCTTTGATGCCGATCAAAGCAGACATTTGGAAGTTTGCATCCTGCCTCTTCCATTTAGCCTGCTGTTTTGTACATTTGTGCTCACATTTTTACTCACAAACATGGACGAGCTCTTTGCATTTCCGGAACTGAATGCAATGCTTCAAATCCCCAGTTCCTATCGATTCAGCTGTTTCTTTTCAACCTCAATTCCAAGCAAAGCTTTGTCAGACAAAATGCCTCCCTGGAACTCTGTGTGCATGTGAGCGTGCGCGTGCGCATACACACACACACACACACACACACACACACACACACACACACACAAACAGTGAGAGGCGTAGGCTTGTTTGGCCAGAACTGCTGCCCTGATAATACTGAACTAACTGGATTTTAAAAGTTGTTTTGTTCAGGAAATCATTTTGCAAGCAAGGGTAGATACAGAATTATACATATACTCTCTTGCTGTCTCTCTTTATTTGCCTAAAACAAAGGTGTTCAACTTTGGCAACTTTAAGACTTGAGGCTGGCTGGGGAATTCTGGGAGTTAAGGTCCACAAGTCTTAAAGTTGCCAAAGTTGGACAGCCAGACCTAGAACATTCTCCAGTTAAAAAAAAGAAGTGGGAATCCAGCAATCTTTTTAAAATTCTATCCGACTTCAGTTCAGTTCTTCTTTTCTTCAGCCATACCACGTTTTCCACAGACGTCATATTTCCCCATGAAGGCAGGAAATGAACGACATGGGAAAAAGACTTGAAAAATGCTAAATATATAAGACATGCCTTGTGGTGGAAGATGGAGTTCTTTCTTTTCCTTTGACTTGGACTAAAAACAACAGTGCTAGCTCCATTTTTTTTGTCAGTCTCTGGTATTAATTTTGCTTCACTGCTGAACCATCACAAGGGAATTTAAAGTGTTAAGGATATATGAGAACCCAATGTTATTTGGTTATTCTTCCATCTGTACAATAACTTTTTTCATCGGATTTGGACCAATTTTCTGCAGTTGTCTACAAGTCCCATCTGACTTGGGACGCTAAGAATGCCTATATAGATATCTAGAGGCTGGTAGGGTGGGTAAAAATGACTCCAGGCACTAAATTTTAGGCATCAGGCTGGATTCAGACTTAAGGAGGGTTTGCACATCTCAATATTTCATGATATGTTTGTCCCTAGTTGATAATGAACAACTGTAGTCCAGAATGTACTACAAATAAAGTGCAATGTGTAGAAGAAGAGCAGGAGAGCTGGAGTGGGTGGAGTTAAGTAGGCCATCAGTTTGGAATCCTCATGTTGCCACAAACGATCCAAATCTAACCCCTCTTGAATTCCACTGACCCTTACTGGGCACCAATTGAATACTGAATTTTCCTTGACTAGATCCTTGTGTATAGGCTTGAGCAATAAACCTTTTGAATTGCAACTTAATATGTGGCCCTGATCCTTGGGGCCTGACACAATGGATGGTTTTTCACAGAACGCTAAACGAAAATAAATAAACCTCAGCACATGACTTGTTGCAGGTCAAAACGGAATGTGACTTTGATCATGCAGCCACAGCTGTCATGTGGACTAGCCTGTGGATATCCACCCTTGGGGACAGTCTCAAACTTGAAATAATTTTTAGAAATGGTCAGAATTTTCCCAACAGTACTGCTAGGAATAACACCATGCAATTGTGTTATTATAACACTATTGCATCATTCCAATATAATGAGTAGATTAGGAGACTATCCCATCTCCACCCTATGTTCCTATCAGTCCCTTTTGATCTTGTTCTTGGTTAATTTTAATGTTGAAGCTTTCTCATGTTTTTAATGCTTCTTATCACTGTACATTGTGCTTTCATATTGTTGTAAGCCATTCTGAGTCACTTGACGGCGAAATGGGCAGCATATAAATTTAATGGAAATAAATAAATTACGAGTCTCAATACCAATTAGGTATTGATTATCCAATACAGGGAAGAAGGATTCGTATTATGGATAACAGGCTGTTGTGTGAAAGAAGACAACACCCCCACCCCCACACACACTCACACTTTTCATAGATTGAACGAAAGAGAAGAGAATTGTGTTATGATAAAACTAAGATCTTAGAATCCTACACCTCCCTGGAGATTGATCAAACCATCAGAGACAATTCAATTTTCAGCAAAATCCCACATTTCAGAACAATGGATAGTTGAGAAAGATTCAAGAGCGTTTCACATATTCCAAATAACTTGAACATAGGATACTGTAATCCTTATCGTATCAATAGTAGGTGCTTATCAGTTACATGAACAATCAGAAAACTGAAACTGTGCTTATATGGAAACAAAAAGCAAAGAAGGAGGATTGATTTTCTATTGGGGGTCATATTATTTTTTTTAGTAGATTCAGGAAAAGGGAAATCAGAAGGTAAATCCTAATAGATCTAGGTCGGAAGACTGAATTAACTCAAATCAGAGTTCACAGGATTTTGCTTTTTTTTATTGTATTTTATTTATGGTCCAGGACCTAGTTGGTGTTTGCATTAAGTTTGCCATCAATATGATGATTCCCAATGGAGAAGGGCGAACTGACCAGGATTGGAAATGGAGCAAGTCAGATTATCATGCCACAGTATTCATATGATGAACTTACTCATAACAGAAATGACATAATAAAATAGATCATTTTGGACAGCAAATCCATGCTTAATCACACCCTATTGATTCCAAGGGCTTCGGCCTCTGGGAATTTGTATAGGATTCATCCCTTTTATTGCCTTGTGCAAAGCAATAGCACTGTATATAAGCATACATTCTGATACCAGGCAAAACATAACAAACCCTTTCTACAATGAATGAGATACATAACTTTTTCAATGATGATGATGATGATGATGTTGGAAGGGCCTTTGGAGGTCATCTAGTCCAACCCCCTGCTCAGGCAGGAAACCCTATACCATTTCAGATGAATGGCTTTCCAGTCTTTTCTTAAAAACTTCCAGTGTTGGAGCATTCACAGCTTCTGGAGGCAGGTTGTTCCACTGGTTAATTGTTCTAACTGTCAGGAAGTTTCTCCTTAGTTCCAGGTTGCTTCTCTCCTTGATTGGTTTCCATCCGTTGCTTCTTGTCCTGCCCTCAGGCGCTTTGGAGAATAGCTTGACTCCCTTTTCTTTGTGGCAGCCCCTGAGATATTGGAACACTTGCCCTTCTCTTCATTAAACTAGACATACCCAACAAAGAATTAAATGGTGTCAGCTAAATTCCCTATTTTTAGTGATGAAACAAAACAACAACAACACTGTTTTGCCAGTGTGAAGAACATTACATACTGTTCTTGACTTACAATTTTTTGTTTATAGCTGGGGTGTCAAGCCGCCAGCCCGCAGGCAATGCAAAAAAAGGCGTGATACGTGACGACACGTCACGTGACACGGTGAGTTTGACACCCGTGGTTTACAGCAATCACCTGAAGTTACAAAGGCACTGGAAAAAGTGACTTACAATCAGTCCTCACACTTAAGACTGTCACATCTGGCTGTGTGTGTGTCTTGTCACATGATCAAAATTTGAATGCTTGGCAGCTAACATTTGTTTACAATGGTTGCAGCATCCTGAGGTCAATGATTGCCATCTACGATCTTCCCAGCCGCAAAGTTGTACACTAAGCAAAGTCAATCGGAGAAGCCGGATTGCGTTAACGACCTCATAATTCGCTTAATAACTGCAGTGATTTGCTTGACAAGCATGGCAAAAAAAAAAAAAAAAAAGGTCATAAAATCAGGAGTGTCTCACTGAGCATCCACTTTGCTTAGCATTGGAAATTCTGATTCCATTTGTAGGTGTAGGATGCAGATTGCCTGCATTAAGGTAAAGGTAAAGGTTCCCCCGCACATGCGTGCTAGTCGTTTCCGACTCTAGGGGCCGGTGCTCATCTCCGTTTCAAAGCCGAAGAGCCAGCGCTTATCCGAGGACGTCTCCGTGGTCATGTGGCCGGCATGACTAGACGCCAAAGGCGCACGGAACGCTGTTACCTTCCCACCGTAGCGGTCCCTATTTTTCTACTTGCATTTTTACGTGCTTTCGAACTGCTAGGTTGGCAGAAGCTGGGACGAGTAACAGGCGCTCACTCTGTTACGCAGCACTCGGGATTCGACCCGCCAAACTGCCGACCTTCAGGTTGACAAGCTCAGCGTCTTAACCCACTGAGCCACCGCGTCCTGCATTATTTGTCTAATAAATTTGAATGATTAAAGACTCCCAACCAATGTAACTGGTTCATGCCCCAATGCTTCTCTTCACTTTGCACTCAGATCATTCCTGAAGAAATTTAGCTCACAGACATAAGAGGAAAAAAGCATACACCCCGTGGTTCTGAAACTTTAAAAAGTACAATATTTTTACGCTCTTCAAGCTTAAAATGAGAGAAGAGGTTAAAAGGTTATATTGAAAATATATTAATTCCTGAAGTCAAGAGCAGTGTTGATTGCCTTTCTTAACTGTTTAACAATTATGTTAACATGTTGCTTTCTCTCTCTCTCTCTCTCTCTCTCTCTCTCTCTCTCTCTCTCTCTCTCTCGTTACCATTGGTAACTATATGAGAGGAAAAGCAAGACAGAAAACAAGTGGAATTATTCAAGCTTTCCAGTTTCCCACCCTCCGACAATGATCTATCCACAGGTACGATCCATTAAATATTTATTGTTCGGCAATTATATCATGTGCACAAACGGATCCATTGCAAGGAATGCCTGTTCTCAACCCTTGAAAGATGCTGATGGCGTCCTTTGCTACGGCTGGTGACCAATTTCCAACGCGGTTGGCTTAGATCAGCCAGGGAATTTCACTGCATTAAAAGCGGGTCCAGATGCAAACCTGTAGCGCCCCACTTAAATTCCTTAAAGATCAGGCAATGTACTGTATTGCTTTCAATGTGTGAGGCTTCAGTGGAATGAATGACTTTTAGGAAGTAGTTTCATTAACGAAATCAGCGGCATCAGGCCCTTTTGCAAATCCCCAAATAATCAAATTACAAACATCCAGTGAGGGTGTGAGAGAAAGAGAGAAGGAGGAAGAGGGAGAAGGAGAGAGAGAGAAAGACAAGAGACAGAGACGTGGAGAGAGAGAGAGAGAGAATATGTGGGTTTAAGACCACCGTCACTGCTATAATGTAGCTCAGTGGGTCTTACAGTTGAAAGCTAACTGAGATATTAGATGTGTCCAACATTCAACATTTTCTACACTGGATTCTTAGAATATCTTATTTTCCATGCATTTTTCACTGAGGGATTAAACTTGCTCCCAGTTTGGTATTGGTTTATTTGGAGAACTGGTGAATGTGTTTCAGTAGGAACTAGACAGCCACCTGAGGTGTGACTATTGCCAGGAGCATCCTAAATAAATAAATAAATAAATAAATAAATAAATAAATAAATAAATAAATAAATAAATAAATAAATAGTGATGGTGGATGCAATCGTGTGATCAAAGCTCCACCCCTTTTTAAGCTGCATAAGCTTCATTTGGGTCAGGGGCAGGCAACCTTGACTCTTTTATGTCTCGTGGGCTTCAACTCCAGAATTCCTGAGCCAGCATGGCTCAGCTTGGAAACCTCTCCCTTTCCCCTCAAGCATGGCTGGCTCAGGAATTCTGGGAGTTGAAGTCCATAAGTCATAAAGCGGCCTAGGCCTAGGCCAGGGGTAGGCAACCTGGGGTCTTCTATGACTTGTGGACTTCAACTCCCAGAATTCCTGAGCCAGCCATGTTGAGGGGAAAGGGAGAGGTTTCCATGCTGAGCCATGCTGGCTCAGGAATTCTGGGAGTTGAAGTCCACGAGTCATAGAAGACCCCAGGTTGCCTACCCCTGAGTTGGGTGATCGTGCTGCCCTCTTGATTTTTTGATCTCCTTGACTAATGAACTGAGCAAAGGGACATTTTCATGGTCTACATCAGTGTTGTTGTTTTTCAAACTTGGCAACTTTAAGATGTGTGGAGTACAACTCCCAAAAATTCCCCAGCCAGGGGAATTCTGGGAGTTGAAGTCCACACATCTTAAAGCATGGATTGGCTGCCAATATTGTGTTAGTGAATTCTCTCTATTAACTAGCAGTTTTCAATTTCTTTAAATCAAACCCCCTTGGCAATGGATGTAACTTTCTTGGTCCAAGTGTTTTTCTCTGTAAAAAAAAAAAACACAACTCTGCTTCTCTTTAAAAAAACAAATTATTTTTAAAAGTTTAGACCACTAGGTGGAATCTTTCTGGCAAAAATAAATTCTGGGCAGAGTTCACTACTCCTTAAATACTACGATTCTGATCAGTTGTTGTTCTGCTGAGTTGGTTGTTGTTGTTGTTGTTGTTTTCTGAAGCGAAATAGAGCTCTGACTTTTTGTCAATTTGGGTTCCCTGGTTATACAAACACAAAGTGGCCTAAATGGAACATATAGTTTTCTAGAAATGAATTCAGGCAGGGTAGCGTTGAGCCTGCAATTTACCTGATCACAGTCAAAGGTCCACTCTTGTTATTTTAAGACAAGGGAAATGATTTATGGAGGTGTTAAATGAATGAGCATGGTGGTTGTTTTTCCTTTATCAAAAATTCTGTAGCATGTCAAAGTCAAGGGCACCTTTAAGGCGGCTGCAGTTGGAATAATTTCAGATCCTTGAGTTTACTCTTCACCACATTCTAGTGTATGGTAGACTCGAAACCATAATCAAATAGGAGTGCAAGTATTTTCTCTAAAATAGTAAGGGGTACCTGAATTGTACATACCTCTGCTCATTTCCAAATCGTGCCTCAATGCCCAGTCTTCTCCCTCAAAAAGAATGCTGTTGTGTGGTCTTTCTGTAGGACATTCTTTCTAGGATTCCTCAATATTGTCTTTTAGGCATCTGGCTACAAGAGCTTACTTATTAAAATGTTTGCCTCTCCTTCCTTCCTTCCTTCCTTCGATGTGTTTGGAATAGGCACTTGTAAGAAATGTGGACTTAGGCATTTATATAAACAAAAAGAGGAATCTAAATATTTTACATAAAATAATCCCCACAATATTCTGTAGAAACAGGAAAGCTTTGGTCTTCCAGATGTTGCTAAGCTACAGTTCTTGGCAGCCTGCACAACAGGGGACTGTGCTGAGAAGCACTTGTGCACCAATCTCTCAAGGATGATGTGTTCTCCACTCCTCTGATGAAGAAGGACCCACTGAGGGTGTGCATTTGACGTAAAGGGGGTCAAGGCTGATAGATACGAAGGCTGGAGTGTTCCTTAGCACCCCATTCAAGCTGTTACCCACCAAAATAACACCAGCTGCCTGCAATTAGTGCAGGTTCGAGTCCCACCAGGGTCAAGGTTGACTCAGCCTTCCATCCTTCCGAGGTAGGTAAAATGAGGACCCAGATTGTTGGGGGCAATAAGCTGACTTTGTAAAAATGCTGCTTGCGGGGGGGGGGCGGGGGCGGCTAAAGCCCTAATAAGCAGGCATATACAGAGAATGAAGGCTATTGCTAAGCACATTGATTTGTGCTTCTTGGATTGTAAGCCGCCCTGAGTCTTCGGAGAAGGGCGGGATATAAATGGGATTAAAAAAAAAAATCAAAGCTGTTGCTGAGCACATCTGGACTTTTGAGATCATGTTACAGGCACTCTCACAAGGGATTGCCAAGCTCACTAAATACTGATTCACACAAACATCTTGCAAATCCCCATTTGTATTTCATGTTGAGTTTTGTGGGCAAGTACGAACTCTCCCAAGAAAACATTGCCCTGCCTTGCAGCCCTCGTGTCTTAACACATCGAGTGAAAAAAGAGCGCCCGAAGCAGTTCCGGAAATGCATATTTCAATTCATTTTTTAAAAATTAATCTCTAAGAAATCAAGGGGTGCATAAAACCTGACGGGAGCCAAGGAAAATGTTTGAGGATGAACACAGGCCCAGGAGCACCCATCACCCGCCAGTAGCTCTCATGCACAGTTCTCACCTATTGGCCCAGCTGTCTGAGAGTCCCACCTCTTCCTGTATGAAGATGCACATAGTCCCTGCTTAGAACAGAGCAGAACATGACAGGACAGGACAGGACACTTTATCTGGCCTCAGTGTTGATGGACTACCAGGAGTGCAAAGCGATCTTGTTATATGGTGTTCAATTCAATTCAGAATAGAGCTGGAAGCTATAGCAGAGGACCCTGTGCCATTCTGGACATTCCGGACAAGACTTAAAAGCCTCCAGTGATGGAGCCCTCACAACATCTGGAGGCAACTTCTGTTCCAATGGTTGATTGTTTTCCCAGTCAGGAAATTTCTCCTTAGTTCCAGGTTGCTTCTCTCCCTGATTAGCTTCCATCCGTTGCTTCTAGTCTTGCCTTCAGGTGCTTTGGAGAATAGCCTGACTCCCTCTTCTTTGTGGCAGCCCTTCAAATATTTTAAGACTCTCATCAAGTCACCGTAGTCCTTCTTTTCATGAAGCTAGACATACCAATTCCTGCAACCGTTCCTCATACGTTTTTGCCTCCAGACTTTTAATTGCCTTAGCTGCTCTTCTCTGCACTTTTTCCAAAGTCTCAACATCTTTTTTTGTAATGTGCTGAACAAAACTGGATGTGGTGTTCCAGGTGTGGCCTCTATCTACGTGTCTGTGGGGATTCTCAGTCATCCAGGTCACGGTTGTCCGAAAAGTGCTTTTTCAAGAGGCAACTGGACTTCCTTGTTTTTCTTCAAACCAAAGAAAAATGAAGTCCAGTTGCCTCTTGAAAAAGAACCTTTGGGCCTTACCAAGGTTTTATGTCACACTTTATAACTGCATCCAATAACCCGAGGACTACCTAGAATGGATGTTAATGACAGGCTGAAACAAAAAAACAGTGCAATTATTTGTTCTTTTATTGAATCTATTTAAAAACATATCTAAATGTAATAAGAATCCAAAAGATGGCCTCTTCACCGCTTCACTTTCTTATTCTTTTCTTTTTCATTTGAACCCAAACTATTTTTTTTTTCCTGTGGCCAGGGAGCTGAGAGATCTTTCTCCCTCCTTCTGCCTCCCAATGCCTGAATTTTGCTGAAACCAGGTCTTCAAAATAGGCATATAGCCAATTTTACTATTTTAACCATGTCCCCCGCAGCCCCAAATAAAAACAAAACATGTAAGAAAAGAGGGAAATTGACAGAGGGGTTCCCAAGATCCAAAGCTGTCATCAAAAATAGCTCAATAGCAGTAACTGTGAGAGGGATTTTGGAGTCTTAGTGGACGATCACTTAAATAAGAGCCAGCCATGTGCTGCAGCTGTCAAAAAAAGCTAACACGGTACTAAGCTGCATTAACAGAGGGATAGAATCAAGATCACGTGAAGTGTTAATACCACTTTACAATGCCTGGGTAAGGCCACACTTGGAATACTGCATCCAGTTTTGGTCGCCACAGTATAAAAAAGATGCTGAGACTCTAGAAAGAGTACAGAGAAGAGCAACAAAGATAATTAAGGAACTGGAGACTAAAACATACAAGGAACGGTTGCTGGAAATGGGTATGTCTAGTTTAACGAAGAGAAGAGTGAGGGGTGACATTTCAGCAGTGTTCCAATATCTCAGGGGTTGGCCCAAAGAAGAGGGAGTCAAGCTATTCTCCAAAGCGCCTGAAGGCAGGACAAGAAGCAACGGATGGAAACTAGTCAAGGGGAGAAGCAACCTAGAACTAAGGAGAAATTTCCTGAGTTAGAACAATTAATCAGTGAACCACCTGCCTCCAGAATGCTCTAACACTGGATGTTTTTAAGAAGAAGCTGGACAAACCATTTGTCTGAAATGGTATAGGGTTTCCTACCTGAGCAGGGGGTTGGACTAGAAGACCTCAAAGGTCCCTTCTAACTCCATTATTCTATTAAAATGTCAAAAGCATTTGTGACATTCAGTGTAAACTCTGCCTCTTTTATATGTGCATGCAACATGATGAACATGGTGTCATGATGGCACCGCTCTGCTTTGGACCTTTGACCTCAGGAGGGATGACTCTTTAAATTGATACGAATCATACTTGTCGGATCCAGTGATGCTGAAATGGGCAGCTACAGCCAAATTTTTAATCCGTTGCAGCAACCAGCTCTGAAAAATCTCAAGTCTTTTCTGTTCCTCCCACCTTCATGTGTGGGAGTTTTTCACACATAATGAACAGCTCCAGCCAGATGTGACAGGATGTTTCTAAATCTTGATTGCGCTCTGGATCTGGGAAAACAGAGTTTGCAAGCTTCCCTGTGAGGTCCTTTCCAGTAGGAGGTATTATGTTGGAAAAAGAGGGGGCTGGATGCTTTCTTTTAATTTGATTTAAATAATGTTGAATTTATAAGAGGCATTTAGCTCCCTTTCCAGTAATTGCAAAGCATTTGGTGCAACCAGGTCCTTTTTAATTATTTGGCACATGCCTGTGGGAGACCACTTCAAATTTTATTGTACGGTGTGTGGGGGTTTTTTTGGTCCAAATGTATTTTAGCAACATTTATCTCTCTTTTTCCCCTACCTCCCACCTGTTAGAAGTCTTGAATTTTTCCTTACACAGTTCGTCACCTTTATATCTATGGAGATTCTCAGTCATCGAGGTCATGGTTGTTCCAAAAGTGTTTTTTCAGGAGGCCACTGGACTTTCTTGTTTTTCTTTGAAGACATTTCGCTTCTCTTCCAAGAAGCTTCTTCAGCTCTGACTGGATGGTGGGGAATGGAAGGATTTATATTCCTTGCAGACAGCTGGTCATTTGCCTTCTTTCCGAAGAGTCGTTGAGGCCACTTGGAGGTTTGTCTGTATCCTCAGGATCACCTGAGTAATGCAAATGGGTGTGGAGCCTTTTTGGAACTTGTTGTGTATTAAGATTTAAGGAAACATCTAAGCATTGTATACAGTCACTACCAGTGTGCATTTGAATTGTAACCGTTTTGGCGGGAGTCATTTATGGCGGGAGATTTAGGTTCAATCTGATTGTTTGGCTGTTTACTCAGAAAGGTATATAAAGAGTGCAAGTACCCCCTAACCTCCCAGTACAGTCACTTCCCCCCAATAAAGATCTGCCATGCTGTACACATCATCTCGGCATCCTTCCTGCTTCCAGAACCCAATAAATAATAGAACTGATGAAAGGACAGTATTGTAGAGCTGTGTTTTCTGCAGGATGTTTTCTGCTTTGTGTCCCTTCACGGTTGAAGACTGGCGCAGGCTGTTGGGGAGGAGATTTGTGTTGTCTGTATCTCAAACTGAAGCGCAAAGGGTTTCTGTAGTCTGCAATTTTTCTGCAAATCTGTTCATACTCCCGTAGCATTTGAAGGGTGTTCATCCCAAAGGGCATAGCTCAATATCTATGGAGATTCTCAGTCATCCAGGTCATGGTTGTCCCAAAGGTGCTTTTTCAAGAGGCAACTGGACTTCTTTATTTTTCAAGAAACAGAGACAGACAAAGCCCCACGTGGCTCAGCGACTCTTTAAAAGAAGTCAAATGACCAGCTGTCTGCAAGGAATGTAAATCCTTCCATTCCCCACCATCCAGTCAGAGCTGAAGTAGCTTCTTGGATGAGAAGCGAAACGTCTTCAAAGAAAAACAAGAAAGTCCAGGTGCCTCCTGAAAAAGCATCTTTGGGACAGTTGGTCATCTTCCTTTTGCTCTCTTGCTTCAGTTCGACATTCTCAAACCTTAAAGCTATTAAGAGGGGTGTCTGAAGGGGTAGACCAAAATGTCAAGGTGGTAGCCCCTCTGGTGCGATGGGAGCTTTCCCCTTTTTATGCATGTGGCACATAAAAAAACAGACAAGAGTTTTGATTGCAAAATTGTGATGATTATCTCGAATTTTTGGAACATTCTCTGGAGATATTCTTGGTTGCTAACCTGTTACCCCGCTATGAACACTGAAGACTTTCAGTCGGTCCACGTTGTAAATGGTCTCTGAAAAAGGACTGTGTATATGTGCACATTGATGCACGGCAGCTGCTTGTTATTTGGCAGTGATGTGTAAATTCTGCATTGGAGGCTAGTTCTATTTTTTTTTTTTCCCCCGGTCTTCTGGCTCTTACCTTGACTTCAAGAGAGCCAGGCCATGTGATTCCTTAACCACGTTTCTCAACGTTGAAAGCGTTCAAGTGTTCAAGCATTCAGATATTTTGTTAGGCCTTTCCTGCCTTGACGAGAGAGAATTATCCTAGTTTTCGGATACTTGGAGAGAGGCACCTTTGCTTGTTGAATACAGTCACAGCAACAAGCATCAACCTGAGAGATGAGAAGTTTGGCTGAGAGCATTTATTGACCTATGGAATTGCTTTCACCTGGCTTATTTTACAGGAAGGCTAACGAATCAATCATCTTTATTAATAAGTTTGTTGCACATAAAATTGAAGAAACGTTAAATCAGTTGGAGGGTGTTCCAACCTCACGTGCCGTTTTTTTATTCTGAATAATAATAATAATAATAAGTTGGAAGGGACCTTGGAGGTCATCTAGTCCAACCCCCTGCTAAGGCAGGAAACCCTATACCATTTCAGACAAATGGCTGTCCAGTCTCTTCTTAAAAACTGTAAGAGCCTGTACATGAGCAGTAACCATAGATGCAAATGTAATTATAGTCCTGATTAGGAAAAAGAGGGGGGGAAAAGTCTGTTTCTTCTACTGTATTTGGGAATTGCTTAATTCAAGAGCCTGTCTTCTCTGTCTTTTGATCTATGATGAACTTATGGCGTAAATATTTTGAAGAATATGTATCACTCTTATTCCAGGCCATGGTCCAAGTTTATTTTGGAAGTCCAGAAACGGGAAGAAGCTCAAGTGATTTTTTCCCCTCTCCCCCCAAAACCTAAATCTAGCTTTATATATGTTTATACAGTTGATAGTTCAACAAACTTGTGTTTACTTGCATCTGATGATTAAGGAAAAAAAATCAGTGGCCGTTTCTGAAATCTTTATATTTGAATTATCCTCTCCTTGCCCAATATTTATTTACTTCTTGGAGTTCCTCTGAGTGAACGTATGCCAACCTGGCCTTTGAACAAAGGAGGACAATATTTTCAGAATGGTGAATGTATCTGGAATATAAGATATTATAGGTACCATAAGAAAAATGGCTGGCACCCATCGCCTGGTCATATTGTTCCCTGTAAGCACCCTGGACGGTCATGATGCTTCTTTTCTTGGCAAATAGATATGTTCCAGACAAAGCCACAGTCAATCACCATCTGTCACTCCTAGAAAATAGAATTTCTTGAGCGTTCAGGTAGATAATGCTAGAACTTCACATTTTGCCTCACAGCAAACTGAGGCACTTGTCATCACGTCTTACAAGGTTTGAAATGAAGAGGTGACAGTTGTTCAGCGCCAAATCTGGGTTCTGCTTTGGACTTTCTCACACATTGTGCCTAGGGAGGAGGACAATTTCTTAACAGACTGGCAATGAGACTTGGGTGCTGTATGTGAACCCTGAAAGCAAAGAGCAATCAATGGTGTGGTGTCATACACACTCAGCAAAGAAACCCAAAAAAGCTCGGCAAACATTGTCAGAAAGGTTATGGCAACAGTATTCTGGAATGCCAAAGGAGTAACTGCTGGTGAAGTTCATGGAGTGTGGTTCGACCATCAATCCAGACCACGACTGTGAAACATTACAAAAACTCAGACAAGCCATCCATAATAAGCATCGGGGCATGCTGACTTCCAGTGTGGTGTTGGTTCACGATCATGCTTGTCTGCACACCAATAGATGCACCCAAGAACTTTTGAAGTCGTTCTGTTGGGATGTTTTTGATCACACACCCCCATAGCCCAGATTTGGTGCCAAGCGATGACGACTAAGGAATTTCAAACCTTCTAAGATATTGTGACAGGTGCCTCAGTTTGAAAGGCGATTATGTCAAAAAGTAATGTCATTTGTAGTTTTCTAATGTGCATAATAAAAGTTCTTCATCTGCGAGTGTCTGTCATCGATAACCAAACGGAGGTTTATTTCCGAATCGCCCTCATAGAATAACAGGGCTGAAAGGGATCATGGAGGTCTTCTAGTCCAACCACCTGATTGATCAGGAGATTATATTTCATTGGTTCATTAGAAGGATAGGCACTTCAATTAGGACAGAACTGGAAAATTTTATGGCATGAGGTATGGTGGAAGGACTGTGGAATGACTCGACTCAAATCGTTTTTGAAGTCCATCAAAAAATCTTGAGAAAGACTTTGCCTTTCAGCCCACACCACTTTGTGGGAAAGTCTAATGCTCCCCAAAGTCTCCAGAGCACGACAGCTAAAAGTTCCACCAAATCAAAACTCATTTCAATGGTTTATAAGTGACAGTGATAATAATTGAGCTCCAATGTCATCAATATGCATTTCCATGAAACCGTTTGCTTTGCAATATCTTATGGTAGAGGACAGGAAGGCCTGGAGGAACATTGTCCATGGGGATAATGTTAGACTTCGCAGCTAACAACAACAAAAGAACACCAGTAGACTCTGTACTTAAATTCCCATAAAACATTCTGTAAGGTATTGGGCCTTTTTTACTTGAACTTTTTTTCCACCTGCCTTTGAATGCTGTTTGAGACTGCTTAATCAGGGAGTCTGTATAATGGTCGCTGGCTGCCCAGACATGCAGTCTCCAGGACCATCATTGGTTGGCTCTAGGGCAGGAATAGGTTCCTTCAAACCTATTGGCCGCCGCCTAGTGGCCAGCTGTATAAATAGCTGTGTAGAAGCCTTGGATATTAGTTCAGTTCCTGTTATTCAATAAAGCAATGTTCCTGCCTGAACTCTCTCGCGTCTTCTCCTGCTTGCAAGAAACCCAGTACACGACACATTCATTATGGCCGTTTCCTTGCTAGCAATTACTGGGAAATATGAAATCTCCCTGCAGAATATTGTTTCTAATGTAAGTGCATATAGAAAATGAAGCCACGGCTCGTAAAACAGTGGTAGCGTTTGGAGCAGATGACTGAATCATCAGTTGCTTCAGTTTAGCTGTCTGAGTAATTTTACCGATGAAATGTATTGGTTATCTCCCGATTAAATCACCTTTTAATTGTGCTTCTAATTTATTTTTCTCTGTTGTCGCTGTCGGTTTTGATTGCCTCCTTTGAAATGGAAAAAGCAGGTCACAAACCCAATAAATAAAATGTTACCGTAGTTAAATAGGTAAAGCTTTTCATTGAGAGAGGAAGCTGCCTTTTGGCAGATGAAATTTGGTTTGATTTATAGAGTGATAGCCAACCCTATAAAATGACAGGTTTTTTTCTTCTTTTTAAGGACCAAATGATAAATGCATCCAATGGATGCTCCTCTTAAGCTAATACAGGTAATCCTTGGCTTATGGCCCCAGTTTAGCCCAATTTTTCTGTTGTTAAGTGAGACATTTCTTAAGTGAGTTTTGCCCCATTTTACGACCTGTCTTACCATGGTTGTTAAGTGAATCACTGCGGTTGTTAAAAATTAGTAACATTGTTGTTAAGTGATTCTGGCTTCCCCATTGACTTTGCTTGTCAGAAGGTCGCAAAAGGGGATCACAAGGCCATGGGACGCTGCAACCGTCATAAATATGAGTCAAGCATCCGAATTTTGATCATGTGACCACGGTATGCTGCAACGGTTGTAAGTGTGAAAACAGGTGACTTTTTTCAGTGTCGTTGTAACTTTGAACAGTCACGAAATGAACTGTTGTAACTAGAGGACTACCTGCATAATAGAATCACTTCCTAACACCAAACATTATCCATAAATTCCAAAGCTTGAAATAGGATGATGCTGAAGAGAATAACAGAATAATAGAGTTGGAAGGGATCTTGGAGGTCATCTAGTCCAACCCCCTGCTCAGGCAGGAAACCCTATACCATTTCAGACACATGGATGTCCAGTCTCTTCTTAAAAACTTCCAGTTTTGGAGCACCCACAACTTCTGGAGGCAAGTCATCGAGAGGTGATGCCTTTCAGCCACCTGCAAAGTCTGTCCATCTGTGCAAATGACACACATGTGATCGTTTTTACTGTGTCCAGCAACTCTTTATGCCTGATTGATTGATTGACTTTGATTGTCTCACTTGGAGTCACTAATGAAGGAAACATTCTTAATGGACTCCCTTGGCTTACATTCACATATTGATCTATTTTGGGAATGCTTGTTCCTTGGCACTGAGAATTATTCGTGATGTCCTGAACTCGGGGTAGATTTGTGCTACAACAAAAAAGAAAAAGAAAGTTAGGTAATGACAGTTGCAGTGATGAGTCATATCAGAGAGCAAGGTATGTGGCTTCCTTGGCTTGGAGAGATTTTTTACCAGACTCCTGAGTGTTTCCTGTTTCTTACACTTGTAGGAATCTTAGTCATGCACACTCAGGAGCCCGTGTTTTCGATGGCAATGGTGGGTAATTGCATGAGGCATGAAAGATTAGATCAGTTTTCTAATGAGGTTGTAGCACAGCAGATGCTTTCAATGGAGGTTACAGTGAAGGCTTTAATGTAGATTGCCAGCGATTTACACCAAGGAAGGTGGACGTTAAATTTTGAAGGGGTGTCAAAATGGCCTTTTGCCTCTATCAGCTAAGAACATGAAGAAAAGATAGATAAGTTACAGATAGATAAGCAGATGGATAGATAGATAGATAGATAGATAGATAGATAGATAGATAGATAGAT
>JAKJMR010000103.1:430590-448082 GCA_024449315.1 Daboia siamensis | reverse complement strand
ATCTATCTATCTATCTATCTATCTATCTATCTATCTATCTATCTATCAAGATAGATTAAATATAGACATAGATTTGGACATAGATATAAAAATAAAAATATAGATACCAATGAAGGAGAATATTTGTAGTTTAGGGTTGAACTGTGAAGTCCTTGGTGCTCTCTGACCTTGGTTGTTTTCTTGCAGATGTTTCATTATCCAACTAAGTAACATCATCAGTGCTAGAAAGGAGAGGAATTTGCTCAGAGATTTGAACTGTGGGGTCCTTGGTGCTCTCTGTGCTTGGTTGTTTTCTTGAAGACGTTTCATTACCCAACTAGGAAATAGCATCAGTGCTAGAAGCGAGTGGTGTTTGCAGGAGGAGGATGCCTGGCTGAAGAATTCTGGGAGTTGAAGTCCACAAGGCAAGATCACGTGAAGTGTTAATACCACTTTACAAGACCTTGGTAAGGCCACACTTGGAATACTGCATCCAGTTTTGGTCACCAACGATGTAAAAAAGATGTTGAGACTCTAGAAAGAGTACAGAGAACAGCAACAAAAATGGTCAGGGGACTGGAGGCTAAAACATACAAGGAACGGCTGCTGGAATTGGGTATCTCTAGTTTAATGAAGAGAAGGACGAGGGGCGACATGATAACAGTCTTCCAGTATCTCAGGGGCTGCCACAAATAAGAAGGAGTCAAGCTCTTCTCCAAAGCGCCTGAAGGCAGGACAAGAAGCAACAGATAGAAACTAATCAAGGAGAGAAGCAACCTAGAACTAAGCACAAACATCCTGACAGTTAGAACAATTAACCAGTGGAACAACCTGCCTCCAGAAGCTGTGAATGCTGTGAATGAATACCTGGTTGATTCAAGATTCAATACTGGTACCATTTGAAACATGGAAGTCCTTAAAGATCTAAAAAGAAACGCAGGTCCTGCGTATCCCATTTCCCATGCTTGTTCAAAGGACAGAGGTCAGTGCTGCCGCTGAAACCATTGCATGTCCTCTATTTCCGACAGCCCATTCAGTGACAGTTCATTCAGTGAGACAGGCGGTATCCAAATTTGATAACAAAGTAAATAAAAACCAGGCTCAATTAAAAAAAGGGGAAAGGAAACAAAAGTCAGACGAAATAACCAAAAGCATAGCGAGAATGAAGGAGCACGCCTAGTCCTTGACTTACGGCAGTTTGTTTAGTGACTGTTCAAAGTTACAACGGCACTTACATCCGTTTTTCACACGACCATTGCAGCCTCCCCAGGGTCACGTGATCAAAATTCAGACGCTTGGCCACTGACTCATAGTTATGACGGTTGCAGTATCCCGGGGTCATGTGCTCACCTTTTGTGTCCTTCTGACAAGCAAAGTCAATGGGAAAGCCAGATTCTCTGATCAACCATGACACAAACTTAACAACTGCAGTGATCCCCTTAACAACTGTGGCAAGAAAGGTTCTAAAATGGGGCAAATGTCTCACCAACATGAAATTTTGGGCTCAGTTGTGGCTGTAAGTTGAGGATTACCTTACTGTGGCTGTAGGGAGGGAGATGGATGCTTAAGAAATAAGAAATAGAAATACTATGTTTGTCTGGCCATAAAGTGCCTACAAGACCAAAAGTCAACATGTTTATTGCTATGGCGAGTAAATGCATGAGCGGAGGGAAAAAAAATTCAGGCCAAGGCAGTTGGCTGTAGAGACATCTGCAGGGTTTTATTTTCTCCCAGAGTTTCTGCTTAACGAAGTGCAGGATGTTCAAAGAACATCCACAGTCAGAATCCTGCAGAGTTGAGGTTATGTTGGAAAATCCCATATGCCTTTATATTGTATTCAATAATAATAATAATAATAATAATAATAATAATAATAATAATAATAATAATAATAATAATAAAGTTGGAAGGGACCTTGGAGGTCATCTAGTCCAACCCCCTGCTCAGGCAGGAAACCTTATACCATTTCAGGCAAATGGCTATCCAGTCTCTTCTTAAAAATCTCCAGTGTTGGAGCATTCACCATCTCTGGAGGCAGGTTGTTCCACTGGTTAATTGTTCTAACTGTCAGGAAGTTTCTCCTTAGTTCTAGATTGCTTCTCTCCTTGATCACTTTCCATCCATTGCCTCTTGTCCTGCCTTCAGGTGCTTTGGAGAAGAGCTTGACTCCCTCTTCTTTGTGGCAGCCCCTGAGATATTGGAACACTGCTATCATGTCACCCTTCACTCTTCTCTTCCATTAAACTACACATACTCAATTCCAGCAACCGTTCCCTATATGTTTTGGCCTCCAGCCCCCTAATCATCTTTGTTGCTCTTCTCTGTACCCTTTCTAGAGTCTCGACATCTTTTTTACATCGTGGTGACCAAAACTGGATGCAGTATTCCAGGTGTGGCCTTACCAAAGCATTGTAAAGTGGTATTAGTACTTCACTTGATCTTGATTCTATCCCTCTGTTAATGTTGAAGGCATATTAATTTACAAAGCTATTAAGAGGGGGAAATTCCCACTGGCAGGGTAAGAATCGAAGAGAGGCATAACAACAACAACAACAACAACAATACTGCAAAGAAGCTGAAGAAACAGTGGACCACCTGGTAAACTGCTGCAAGAAGATCACACAGATTAACCACAAGCAGCAGCATGACCAAGTAGCAACAATGGTGCATTGGAAGATCTGCAAGAAATATCATTTGCCTGCAAGCAAGAACTGGTGGGATCATAAAATAGAGAAAGTCATAGAAAATGATAAAGTTAAACTGCTCTGGGACTTCAGAATTCAAACAGACAAGCCCCTGCAACATAACACCCCCGGACTTAACAACTGCCGATAAGAAAGACAAAAAAGTCTGGATAGTGGACGTGGCAGTACCTGGAGACAGCAGAATAGACGAGAAAGAATTGGAGAAGACAACAAAATACAAAGACCTACAAACAGAAATAGAAAGACTGTGGAAAGGCAAGCAAGGGCAGTACCAATAGTAATAGGCGCCTTGGGTGCAATCCCAAAACAACTGGAGCACCACTTGAACACCATCATCGGCATTGACAAATTCGCCATTAGTCAATTGCAAAAGGCGACCTTACTAGGAACTGCTTCCATCCTGCGACGATATCTGTAATACCATCAAACAGCCACATCTGCCTATCCCAGGTCCTTGGAAAGGACTCGATAGGTAGACAAAAATGCCAAATCCAGTCTGAACATCTGGCTGACTGTGCGATGACCAAAAATAATAATAAACAATGACAACAACAACAACAACAATAATGTTGGAAGGGACCTTGGAGGTCTTCTAGTCCAACCCCCTGCATAAAGTAGGTTGTGCTGCAGGTTTCCTTTGGGGTCAGTACCCGGGGCTATCCAAACAGGGTGTCCACGAATGCCAGAAAGTGGCTCTGGATTTCCAATGGAAGCCCTGCCTCTTTGTATACAGGAAGTCCTCAAAATATGACAGTAATGGAGTCTGCTCATTATGCTCAGTAAGCAGGACACCCACGTGACCAACCTGATTCTGGGGTGCGGAGTGCCCAAAATGAGTTTCCATGACTGCGTGAGGAAGATGCAACCGTTGGAACTTAGGAACTGGGTTATTTGTTGTTGTTAGCTGCAAAGTCATGTCCGACTCATCGCAACCCTATGGACAACATTCCTCCAGGCCTTCCTGTCCTCTACCATCTTCTGGAGTCCCTTTAAGCTCACGCCTACTGCTTCAGTGACTCCATCCAGCCACCTCATTCTCTGTTGTCCCCTTCTTCTATTAACCTTTCTCAGCATTAGGCTCTTCTCCAGTGAGTCCCTCCTTCTCATTAGGTGGCTGAAGTATTTTGAGTTTCAACTTCAGGATCTGGCCTTCTAAAGAGCAGTCAGGGTTGATCTCCTTTAGGATTGACCAGTTTGATCGCCTTGCAGTCCAAGGGACTCGCAGGAGTCTTCTCCAGCACTATAGTTCAAAGGCCTCAATTCTTTGGTGCTGAGCCTTTCTTATGATCCAACTTTCACAGCCATACATTGCAACTGGGAAGACCATGGCCTTGAGTATATGCACTTTTGTTGGCAGGGTGATGTCTCTGCTTTTTAGTGTTCTGTCTAGATTTGCCATGGCTTTCCTCCCCAGGAGCAAGCGTCTTTTAATTTCTTGGCTACAGTCCTTATAACTGGGTTATAAGTACCTTTAAATCTGCCATAAATGGTCATAAGTCAAGGACTACCTGTATCTAGCACCAGTCATTATCTCCCATCTATCACCTAGGAGATTCTGACCACTCTTTGTGGGCGACCTGCCCCTGCCCAGATGTTTGATCATCTGAACTTACTTTTTCACTTCTTCTTTTTTTTAGTTTGAGGACTGAGATTTAGTTCCAGGGTTTCATCCACTTCTGCCATCCACTCTTAATTGATGAGTTCATTTTTAGATTGTGTCAGTTACAGAAATAGTGCCGCCCAAGCGTTCTCAAGCAGAGGGGAAAGTTTCCATAGCGATGAACTGCGGTAGATTTTTCCCTTGAAAATAGAGTTGCTTTTTCCAAGCTGCCGTAAGGTTCTTCTTTTATTCAAAATAATTTTCGAAAGGAAATGGACCTAGGTGACCTTTGCCTTTCCTTCCTAATCCACAGATCGGTGATTCTAGATCTCAGCCAAACCTATCCCATATTTGCACTAACGTTGTGTCATCAAGAAATTCCAGATGAATCGGGCCTCCCCACCCCCCACCCGGTCTGTATTTCTCTCTCTTAGGATGCTTTAGAAATTCTTCAAAAGTTCTTCCCAAGTTTTCCAGTTGCCGTTTTACTGTCTGCTGCTGCTGCACCTGTTTGTGCACTCGAGCTGCTTCCCACAGCTTCCTTGAGGCATTTGAAAGGCTCCTGAGATATTTTATATATATTTGCATCTGGAGAAGATGCAAAGCCCAAATGATCAAGAGCAGCTTCTTACTGATGAAATGTGCTCCCGTCTTAAGCTTTTAGGAGAGAGGTTAGTCTGAGAAGACTTGATGCAGATACACAAACACGCTATTAGTAGTATTTAGTATTTATTAAATTTATATACCGCCCTTCTCCCAAAGGACTATGGAGATCTTTCTTCATATTTTACAATATTTGAACCTGAAGTCATTGTTATAATAAAGGCGGAGAGGGTAGGACCAGGAAAAGGAACCACCTTTGCAAAATGTCGACAGAAGAATTAATTTGGTAGCTCAGTTGCTCACTGAAGAGGACTGGATGTACGGAGGTTAAAGTGCCAAGTTTGAAAAACCCTAAATTTAAAAACTGATAATGTTACCTAGTTGGGTAATGAAACGCCTTCAAGAAAACCACCAAACTCAGAGAGCACCTAGGACCCCATAGTCCTACTCTTCCTCTCTGCACACCTTGCTGCCTTTTAGCACTGATGATGTTCTCTAGTTAGGCCATGAAACGTCTGTAAGAAAACAACCAAGCTTGGAGCGCACCAAGGATCATGCAGTCCTCGTCCTCCTCTTCCTTTATGCAAACCCCTTCTCTGTTGCAGCACTGAAGATGTTACCTACTTGGGTCATGAAATGTCTGTAAGAAAACCACCGTACTCGGAGAGCGCCAAGAACTTCACTGAATTATTTTTTAAATATATGTTTGCTTCCTTATTTCATCAGAATGTTCTTTTTTGTTCATTTTTAAGAGGGATGCACATTGGCTATCATTTTATGTGGGAGCCTGGCCCAGAGACTCCCCCCTGTTCTGCTTGAGGAGATTCTCACAACAGGTTAGCTTTGTCCTTAACCCCAATAGGAAGCCTAAAGAATCATGATTTAAGTGTGCTGGCTTGAAGTCACTGGCGTGTTAACTTTCTGCTCTCGGTAATAATGTTTAAATAAAAATGTTCCTTGATGCCATGTCCCAAGAACATTAAGCGAAATACACCCACTTTTTTTTTTTTCTTTTAAGATTGTTTGTTGGGGGTCTCCCGATACTCCCATGTAACACCTCTACTCCGTGAGCTGCATTGGCTTCCGGTTGCCCTCCGAGTGAGATTCAAGGTGCTGGTGATGGCCTATAAAGCCTTAAATGGCATGGGTCCGGATTACTTATGGGAGCACCTGCTGCCGGCATCAACTTCCCGTCGTCCAGTGCGCTCCCACAGAGAGGGCCTCCTCAGGGTGCCGTCGGTCAGGGAGTGTCGAGTGGCGACCCCCAGGGGGAGGGCGTTCTCTGTGGGCGCGCCTGACCTTTGGAACCGTTTACCGGTTGAGCTCCGGATGGCTCCTGACCTTCGCTCCTTCCGCCGTGATCTAAAAACTTAATTTATTTGAATCAGCTGGCCTGGTCTGATGGGTTTGGGAATTTGAATATTAATTTTAATTAATTTTATTGTAATTGGGCTTAATATTTAATTCTACCTTAACTTTTGTACACTGTATTTTTTATTGTATCTATTGCCCTGTACACCGCCCTGAGTCCTTTGGGAGAAGGGTGGTATAGAAATTAAATAATAATAATAATAATAATAATAATAATAATAATAATAATAATAATAATAATAATAATAATAATAATAATAATAATAATAAATTTTCTTGCTGGACTGCAAAACAGAAGTGAATCAGCAGTCCAGAAAAAGGAAGGAGATTGGACCAAGCGGCTGGCGGAGACTGTGCAACAGAAATGGGGCGTGCTTTAATTTAGACTGAGCCCTGAGCTGGAAAAGGTTTCTAAAGAAATGTGGTTTGTCATTAAATATTTAGTGCTGAACAGCGGGTGCCCAAAGTTGATCTAAGCCTGTGTTGTCTCATGAGCCCCATAACTTTCTGATTCCTTTACAGTGCCTTCTCCAATATTGTAGACAACAGCTGCTCAAATAGTGGATCTTTTTTTTTTCTTTTTGTTCTTTCTGGCAAGCTCTTGTTTTTCTCAGTATGAAAAATGTTCACCTCCCTGGAAAGGAAGTGTAGAAGTCAGCCAGGAAGGCAGATAAGTGAGAATTGCCACACCTTTGAGAAATATGTATACAGAGGGCTGACATTTCCTCACATTTCCCTATTGTAATGTAATTACTAAGTTCCGAGGAACAGCTAAGTATTATTGAACTCAGACAGGTAGATTGGAAGGAGGGTGAAGTAAGATGACTTCAGAGGAGGCCAGCCATCTTTTGTTCCCTTCTTGGATTAGCAACAACTGTGAAGGTGTGTGCAAAACAGCAATAGGTCCCTTGTGTAAAGAGTGGCTCGCATCCCACATTCAAAAGTCACCACGCAGCCTTGCGTAAGGTATTTGGGAGAAGCAAGTTTCATCTCTCTGGACTTTGATTCAGTCCAGATATTTGTTTCATTTAAGGAAGTGTTTGTTTTTATAATAATAATAAATTTGCTAACACAATCCAGTGCTGTGTTTCTTATACAGGTAGTCCTGTATTTACTTACAACTACAATTCAGCCCAACATTTCAGTTAATAATAACAATAATAATAGTAATGTTGGGACTTTGGAGGTCATCTACTCCAACCCCCTGCTCAGGCAGGAAACCCTATACTATTTCAGACAAATGGCTGTCCAGTCTCTTCTTAAAAACTTCCAATGTTGGTTCATTCACAACTTCTGGAGGCAAGTTGTTCCACTGGTTAATTGCTCTGACTGTCAGGAAATTTCTCCGTAGTTTCAGGTTGCTTCTCTCCTTGGTTAGTTTCCATCTGTTGCTTTTTGTCCTGCCTTTGGGCGCTTTGGAGAATAGCTTGACTCCCTCTTCTTTGGTGCAGCCCTTGAGATATTGGAAGACTGCTATCATGTCCCCCCTTGTCCTTCTCTCCATTAAACTAGACATACCCAATTCCAGCAACCGTTCTTTATATATTTTATTTTTTATTTATTTATTTATTTTAATTCCATTTATATCCCGCCCTTCTCCGAAGACTCAGGGCAGCTTACAAGCTTAGCAGTAGCCTTCATTCTATGTATATGCCTGCTTATTAGGGCTTTCACACACACCCCAAGCGGCATTATTACAAAGTCAGCTTATTGCCCCCAACAATCTGGGTCCTCATTTTACCTACCTCGGAAGGATGGAAGGCTGAGTCAACCTTGAGCCTGGTGGGACTCGAACCTGCACTAATTGCAGGCAGCTGGTGTTACTTAAGGAGGCATTAGCCCACTGCTCCACCAAGGCTCTTTTAGCCTCCACTCCCTTAATCAGTTGCTACGTAGGAGAGTTATTTAGTCAATTTTGTCCCCTTTTACGACTTTTCTTGCCACCGTTCTTAAGTGAATCACTGTAGTTGTTAAGTGAGTAACAGTTAAGTGAATCTGGCTTCCCCATTGACTTTGCTGGTCAGAGGGTCACAAAAAATTAGCAATAGTGCCTTAGACTTACATATTGCTTCATAATGCTCTACAGCCCTCTCTAAGCGAATGCCAGCCTATTGCCACCAACAATCTGGGTCCTCGTTTTAGTGACCCTGGAAGGATGAGTTGACCTTGAGCTGGTCAGGATCGTTCTCCTGGCTGTGGGCAGTGCGTTAGCCTGCAATCCTGCATTCCAACCACTGCGCCACCAGGGCTCTTAATGATCACACGGACCCTGCACCCTGCAACTGTCCTAAAAATGAATCAGTCCCCAAGCATCCAAAGTTTGATCATCTAACCATGGGGATGCTGCAACGGTTATAAGCGTGACCAAAATTCGTAAGTCACTTTTTTTCAGTGCAGTTGTAACGTAGCACGGTCACTAAACGAACTGCTGTGAATCGAGGACTATTTGTAGCCAGGATGGCGAGGAAAGTGTGTTGCTGTGGGGTTCTGCAACTGGTGTTTTTCAGCCTGTTGTGCGCTATAATCTTCCATCCACACTGAAGTGTTTGCTGTGACAGCAACAAAATCTTTTCGGAGAATGATTCATTTAGCTTGCTCGCCGGAGTTGAAACTACTCGGTCTTGCTCATCCCGAGAGATGTATCATCCTTTGGTGCTTCAGGACTTGTCACTCAGAAGTACTACCGGTTCGGTCATTTCCAAGTTCATATAGAATAGGCTTCCTTGCAATGCATTCTTTGTTCATTCTGCAGCACAACGGATGCAAATTTGTATTTTCCAACTATGACATCCTGGCTAAGTATCTATGATCCAAGGAGCAGTTTATACAATCAGAGACATATGCTGTGACTTCAAATTAACAAATACACCTGTTTTCTAGGGCCTGCATGCCTTAAAACCCAGGCTGTCACTAACAGAATAACAGAGTTGGAAGGGACCCCATGGAGGTCTTCTAGTCCAGGGGTCCCCAACCCCCAGTCTGTGGACCAGTACCAGGCCGTGGCATGCCAGTAACTGGTCCGCAAACAAACAAAGCCCCATTTGTGAGATACAGGCAGCACACAAAAATACTCTGATCCATGGAAAAACTTCTCTCCACGTAACTGGTCCCTGGTGCCCAAAAGGTTGGGGATCTCTGGTCTAGTCCAACGCTCTGCATAAGCAGGAGAGCCTATCCCTGCATACCAATGGTTATCCAACCTCTTCTTAAAAGCCTCCTGTGCTTGGGTCCAGCATCTCCATAATAATGTTGCTAGTAGTTTGTTCTCCGTGCTGGTTATGTAGTTTAAGAACATTTCGTTATCAGACTAGGTTCTCTTCTGCTTTTATAGATCTTATGTGGCAAGTTGGTCATGTAACCAACCGACTGGTCACACCCTGTGAGGGTCATCTGGTGGTAATGTTACCTTGGCTGGTTATGTGACCAACTGATCACACTGTGATCACACATTTCTGAATATATCTATGCATTTTCCACCATTTCTAATCCTTGTAATAAATTTGAATTATTTCCCTAGAATGACTACTAGGCCTTCCACCCCAGGGCAAAAATCAGCTTCTTTATTTGACCTCTGCTTTTGAGAACCGCTGCTATTTTTTGACATTCTTCCTGAATGTCTGCAACATTGCCCTTGGTCTCTATGCCTTCTATTTTAGAGCCATTTTTGTTCTATATTAAGTTGATAAATATGAAAATATTTCCCACTTATGGTCATAATTTTGGACATTCCGTGCCTGTAATGATAGGGCAGGGATTCGCTACCAAATATGTAATGGGCTTGAAATAGCTGCCTGGGTTAGCTAAAGCAGAACTGCTTGGAAAGCTACGTTTTTGCTATGTTCTGGATGCTGGAGTTGGATCTAACCTGTCAAAGTCCCACTTTCTGTGCAGTTATGTTTGATTAGTGTTTTCTGCAATGAATTTACCCCATATTATTGGACAGATGGTCTCAGATATGTCTTGAAAGAAACTTCAATACTGTTTGGTAGTCTTTGTAACTTTTTTAATCTGGTCCCTGCAAAAAAATGAAAGTAGAGTTTAACTGGAGAAGGGGATCCAAAAATCCTCAGCGTCTAAACTTGCAAAGGGAAATTCTTTTGTTGAATTTCCATTAGTTTGCTCTGGATAGTATAATTCCCTGTAAGCAGAAAACCAACAGTTAGAAAGAATATATATTTTTTCCTAATAGCTTTGCATAGGCTCATGTCTGCCTTTCAGCTTTATATTTTTTTCTCTGTTTTGAATAAATAATAAAGATCCACAGATAAGTGCGCAGATCTAAAGGTTGTTCAAGGCTTGCCTTGTTTTGAAGAAAAATGATTTTGTTGTTTCAGAAGGGGATGTTTCTTTGCTCGTAACCATCTGTTCCGTGGGATTAACTTCTAAATCATAGTTTGGGTGGAACTGGGAAAAGTTCATTCTGATTATTTTCTTTACTCGGGGTTACATTTTTACAAAAAGTTTAAAATAATTACAAGCACACGTACAGTAAACAAAGGCACTTTGTGTGAGATAGTAGGACATAGTCTGCAAATGAAATAATAATAATAAGCTCAATAATTATACAGAGTAATGGAGCTATGAAGCCTTCTGTCCAAATGAATTTAAACTACAACATGAATTTTGTAGCTGATCTTTTGTAGCTTTTCTCGCACATGTTTGTAGATAATGCTCAAGTTTAATAGGACAAAGGTCAGAATTAGGAACCTCTTTTTTTTCTACCATTCCAAGCTCATGAAGATAGACAATGGCACTTGGTAACTGCAGAGCACTTCAGGATTAAAGTGGAAGTCTGGAGATGCAGAGACTTCCATGCAAATGTTTCATTGAGCAGCATGTAAGCCTGAACCAGTTCTAAAGTCTTGCACGGACTCTGAAAACTCGCAAAGCATTCTTGTTCCATACAATTAGCCGGCAGCCGAAACTTGAATTTCTGGAATGCATGAGACCTTCTTTGACAGTTCGTGCAGTTGGCAGAGCAATAATGTTTCATGCCAACATCTTACCTGTAAATGATTTTTTTTTTAGTTTTAATCGTAATGTAACGTGTGTGAATAGCTGCTTGAAACTGAATGTAAATCACTTTAAACTGGGTTGTAAAAGAATTTGATTTTTTTTTTAACTTAACTTTCACAGTTCTAATGCCAACTTAGCTTCTGTGGACCTTATCCCATGCCTAAGAGGTTCCTAAGTGGGCGTGCATAGATGCATTAACCCCCTGTCACATTTTCGTCTTCTCATTTTGTTTGCTCAAATTTGAACATTTTGCTTGATGAACTGAATGAATGAGTGAGTGAATGAGTGAGTGAATGAATGAATGAATGAATGGTGCTGGGGTATAGGAATAGAATCCTAGACATCAGAATAGAATCAGAGACATTGTTGGCTGTCGTAATGTGGCATGTTTCTGCAGCTATTCACTTTCTTCTAAGATGTTGCTTTCTACTTAACAAAGCCAAATGGGGTGATTCATTGGCATGAGAAAATGTTAGCTCGGCTTGCCCCAAAGGTGCTTTTTCAAGAGGCAACTGGACTTCCTTGTTTTTCTTTGAGGACGTTTCGCTTCTCATCCCGGAAGCTTCTTCAGCTCTGACAGAAGTGAACTGAAGAGAGAACCAAAGAAGCTTCTTGGATGAGAAGCGAAATGCCTTCAAAGAAAAACAAGGTAGTCCAGTTGCCTCTTGAAAAAGTACCTTTGGGACAACCATGACCTGGGCGATTAAGAATTTCCATTGACAGCTGGGCTTGTAATTCTTTTGGGATTTTTCCCCCCCCTTTCCTACTGGTTGTAAAGGTAATAGCACATCCATAAATGTTGACCAGATGTTTTCCTATATGTATTATTGAGGGGATTGTCATCTTCCTCTGCCTGACCACCCTGGGTTATTGTATTAAGCATTGCAATATTGGTTTAATCAACAATATGGATGCTTGTTATTCTTGAGGTGTAATTCCTGAATTCAATCTTGCATGGTAATGCTGAGCTTGGAAAAAAAAATAGCTTCTTGACTGTTGTTTTAAGTTCTTTGAGGAGAAAGGTGGCTTTTGCAAATCCCTTTTGATGAATTTCAAAAAGAAGACCATATCTCCTAGTGACTCAGCCCTTTTGCAGAGGTTTAATCAGCCTTCTGGACTGAGTTTTCCATGGGATGTTCACTTCTACTTTCAGGGTATTACAGATGTTGGAAGAGTTGGCTTTCAAACCTCTGGAATTCCTTTGGCCAGGAAATGCTGGCCAAATATTTCTATCGGCCCCTGCTGAGTTTAATGCTACAATCTCTCTGCAGTCATTTCTTTTTTGAGTTTGTTATAAACCCAAACGATGTATTATTAGCCTGACTACATCCATTTTCCAGAATTAATAATGATATGCTTCAAACATGGTTCGCTGAGATAGTTTTTTAAGCTGTCACATTATGGTTTCAGCCTCTTTCTTTCTGAAGCCTCACCAATTCCTCTGTTAAAAATATATATATAATCCTGGAATCTGTAAGGACAGAATGAAAAAGCAGATTTTGATCCACAAGGATATTAGAATATAAAGAGCACTCGTAAGTTTACACGCTTTCCGATAAGTGTTTTCCTTGCTGCTGGCTTTAAGTATCTAAAAAATACCACTGGCGATAATTTTACTGACTATAAAACACAAAGCTATGGAATATTCTCAAGGAGAGATGTGAAAATAATTCAAGCTTCATAGGGAGACATTTGGGGTTGTCTTTCACCAAGTAGAATCTCAGTGAAAAAAAATTATTTTTTTTTTGGACTATTTTAAAATAGCTCAGTGCCCAGAAGCGTTTTCCTTAAGAGAAAAGAAAAAAATCTCACTGTACCAGAGGAACATAATACATGAAATGTGCATTTTTCTTAGTCAAAATTAAATCCTTATTCAGTTCTTACTTAACCGCCAGAAATGTGCAGATCAGGAGATTTTGGGAAACAGTAGAACAGGGGTGTCAAACTCAATTTCATTGAGGGTCGCATCAGCATTGCGGTTGCCCTCGGGGGGCCGGGTGGGTATGGCCAGGGTGGGCATGGCCTACTGGGTGGGCGTGGCTAGAGTGCGTATGGCCTACTGGGTGGGCGTGGCCAGCTCTACATCGTTGGCATCAAGGGTGCCTATGGGGGCCTGGGCAGGAGTTGCACAGATCTGAGGGTCTCTGGCAGAAGGAGGGTCTCTGGACCAGGGCCAAGGCAGTGGGGGCCGTTCCCTCACTGTTTCCAGGATGGCTTCACGGGCCGCATGAAACCACTTCGCGGGCCAGATCTGGCCCCCGGGCCTTGTGTTTGACATGTCTGCAGTAGACTATTCAGCCTTTACTCCAAATTATGGCATTCTGAGGGCAGTATCTAAAACGCCACAAACCTTTTCCCATTACAGAAAATCTGCATCTATAAAGCCATACAAAATTTTTTTAAAAAGGGGGGAGCTATGAAAATGAGCAAACGGGCTAGAATAATTTCACGTTCTTCCTTGTAAGCTATCCAAACTAAGAGTGGTAGCATTTGTAAGGCCACACTTGAAACACTGCATCCAGTTTTGGTCACCACAATGTAAAAAGAATGCTGAGACTCTAGAAAGAGTGCAGAGAAGAGCAACAAAGATGATCAGGGGACCGGAGGCTAAAACATATAAGTTACGGTTGCTGGAATTGGGTATGTCTAGTTTAATGAAGAGAAGGACGAGGGGTGACCTGATATTAGTGTTTCAATGTCTCAGGGGTTGCCACAAAGAACAAGGAGTCAAGCTATTCTCCAAAGCCCCTGAAGGCAGGACAAGAAGTGATGGATGGAAACTAACCAAGGAGAGAAGCAACCTAGAACTAAGGAGAAACTTCCTGACAGTTAGAACAATTAATCAGTGGAACCACTTGCCTCCAGAAGCGGTGAATGCTCCAACACTGGAAGTTTTTAAGAAGAGACTGGACAGCCATTTGTCTGAAATGGTATAGGGTTTCCTGCGTGAGCAGGGGGTTGGACTAGAAGATCTCCAAGGTCCCTTCCAACAACAACAACTCCTCCTCCTCCTTCTCCTCCTCCTCCTTCTCCTTCTCCTGCTTCTTCTCCTTCTCCTCCTCCTCCTCATTCTTCTTCTAAGAGATTTTTCCCAGTTGCTACAGCAAAAAACACTATACCAGGGGTCCCCAACCCCTGGACCAGTACCGGGCCACAGCCTGCCAGCAGCTAGTCCGCACAAGCAAACAAAGCCCCATCCGCGGGATGCAGGCATTACACAAAACTGCGCATCCTCTGGTCTATGGAAAAACCTCTCTCCATGGAACCGGTCCGTGATGCCCAAAAGTTTGGGGACTTCTGCACTACTCTACAGCCATTTGCTTAGTGACCATTCAAAGTTACAACAGCACTGAAAAAAGTGAGTGACCATTTTTCGCCATCCTCGTCATGTGATCAAGACTCGAAAGCTTGGCAACTGTCATGTACTGATGACAGTTGCAATGTCTCGGCGTCACGTGTTCCCCTTTTGCAGTCATCTGACAAGCCAAGTCAATGGGGGAGCCAGATTCGCTTAACAGATGTGTAACTAATTTAACAACTGCAGTAAGTTGTTTAACAACTCTGACAAGAAAAGTTATACAATGGGAGCAAAACTCACTTAACAGCTGTCTCGCTTAGCAACAGAAATTCTGGGCTCGATTGTGTGGTCGTAAGTTGAGGACTTCCTATATTGTGGTTTTGCCTACTACTACAGCCATGGTTCACAAATTAACCAGCCTCAGCACACAAGATCAGTGGCTTGGCTGCCTTGCTCCCTTCTTGTATTTTGGCCTTTTTCCATATATAGATTCAGGCAATGAGTCACATCCAGTGGTGGGATTCAGCTGGTTTGCACCGGTTCGGCAGAACTGGTAGCTACATTTTGCTGAGTTTGGAGAACTGGCTGAAGGCACACTGCTTCTGGAAGTCCATTGTAGGCCTCAGAGGCCTGGAGGAGGCCTCCCAGGTCTAGAACAGCCCACTGGACTGCATGGATCCCACTTTCAGAAGTCCGTTCTAGGCCTCAGAGGCCTGGAGGAGGCCTCCCAGGTCTAGAACAGCCCACTGGACTGCATGGATCCCACTTTCAGAAGTCCGTTCTAGGCCTCAGAGGCCTGGAGGAGGCCTCCCAGGCCTAGAACGGCCTGCTGGAAGTGCATGGATGCCACTTCTGGAAGTATGTTCTAGGCCTCAGAGGCCCAGGCCTGCATCCATTAATAGAACCGGTTGTTTAGGTATTTGAATCCCATCACTGGTCACATCCCACCAGTATCCCAGTTGAGAAACACCAGAGTACCGACTGCCATCACACAATCGAATATACTTTCATGTTTTGCTTAGCATGGAGCAGTTTTTCACTAAAGGTTTCTGCTTAGCATCAGATCACATTTTTGCTAACCCAGAAAGCATTCCCAGAAATGGGAATGCTCTGGTATCCTTCCAGTGAACAATGTTGTTTAGTGTGACCTTTCACTTGCACCTTTCCTCTAGTTGCACCTGCCTTCTGGGTATTTGTGCTCCCTCTGGATAGTTGCACAACTCTCCTGCAAATGGTTAAAAATTTAGCTGCGCTTGTATGTTTGGCTGGTTGGTTGAGTTCCTGGAAACCGCACACAGTTTCTGCGGGTGTGTGTGTGCTTTTCTTTTTAATTGTTTTCTTCTTTTTTTTTTTTTTTTAAAAAAAGTAAGTTTCCCAGAGTCATTTGGGAGTTGGTTGACCTTCTACACTTAATAAAATAAATTTGGGCATCATGTCACTGGCATCCAGCTTCTCTTTGGAGGATGGTCTGTCTCTCCTTCTTTGTTTACTTTGATGATCAATCCTTCCTTTGACGGTGCCGATCACTCCCAAGGCTTTTTTTTCCAAGGAGAACTGGCAGATTCTGGTCCTGAAGGAAAGAAAGCTGCCTCAGTGGAACTAGTTCAAACTAAAAGTTCAAAAACTAAAAGTGAAGCAACATGATGAATAAAATAACATGGTGAGTTACAACTGACTGACTGAGCATCTAGGACTGGGGTCTTCAAACTTGGCCCTTTTATGACTTGTGGACTTCAACTCCCAGAATTCCTCAGCCACGCTGGCTGAGGAATTTTGGGAGTTGAAGTCCACAAGTCATAAAAGGGCCAAGTTTGAAGACCCCTGCCCTATATACCATTTGAGGCAAGTGGCTGTCCAGTCTCTTCTTAAAAACCTCCAGTGATGGAGTACGCACAACTTCTGAAAGGAAGCCATTCCATTGGTTAATTGTCCTCACTGTTAGGAAGTTTCTCCTTAATTCCAGGTTGCTTCTCTCCTTCATTGGTTTCCATCTGTTGCCTCCAGGTGCTTTGGAGAATAGGTTGACCCCTTCATCTTTGTGGTAGCTCCTTAAATACTGGAAGACTGATAGCTATACTTAGATTATGCCTCCCATACTTCCAATTGGGCCATTTTATTTTTCCCTCAACATCTCCAGTTTTAAAAGAATATTAGGAGAATGAATATGGTACTAGAAGTATAACTACATCCCAGCATGAAGCTGAACTCCTTAATTTATAGCAGACTATTTATACCTTCAAGTACCAGCTGGGAAGATACTCATGGAAAATATTCAGGATTGTTCCAGAAAGTTAATCTGTAAACAGATTGCTGGGTCAGTGTTTTAGGGGGATTTTACTTTTCCCTTGCCTGCTGGCATTTTTGTGTAAGCCTGGCCATTTATGTAACTGCCACTGTAACCGTCTTCTTCAAAAGCTGTATTGACAAGGACACACACAAAAAATTGCAAGCATATGGGAGTAGACGGGCATAGACTGGCAGTGCGGATGTTGCACATAAAAATAAAAGCCGGACTGAAAAGGAGAAATATTAGATTATTTATGCAGTAGATATCCTGTCTCTCATTGTGCTTGGCTTTAGAATTGACAGACACAATTGAAAAAGTGAGTGATGAAGAGGCAAGATACACTAATGGGAGGGTTCATTATTTTCTTATTATGCTGTGGATTATATAATGGTGATACAATAGACCATCTGAGGTCTCCTTTGTATGAATCAAGCCTTGATGTTTCTCCAGAATGTGCATTATTGGCATGTGCTGTGTCTGTCTGTCTGTCTGTCTGTCTATCTGTTTGTCTGTCTGTCTGTCTGTCGTATAATTCTCCATCTCTCTATTATCTCTGAACTATCTCTTATTTCTTTGTGTGACTGTGTATCTATCTATCTATCTATCTATCTATCTATCTATCTATCTATCTAT
>JAKJMR010000103.1:414393-427944 GCA_024449315.1 Daboia siamensis | reverse complement strand
TTGGGACTGTGGAGGAAGCATATCGGTAGGAGAAGAAAGGGCAGAGCCTGGAAGAGGAGGAGTCAAGAGAAAAATCAGCCCAGAATCCTTGTGTTGCCACAAGCGATCCAGGTCCCCGCCCTTGAATTCCACTCACTCTTATTTAGCTCCAATTTTGTGCTGACTATTAGTTGACTAGATTCTTGTGTATAGACAGGAACAATACATCATCTTAACCCATGGTCCCGATTCTTCATGCCTGACAACATCTGAATAATGACGGATAGTAAGCACACAAGTCTCATTCATAGAAGCCTTGCCTTGCCTGGTGAAAATAGATAATCCTACACATTGTTGCAGGTCTTTCTATGGGTGCACAGGATATTCTGGAATGCCGTTAATAAGATCCTGATCATAATACTTTGAACCAAGTGGTATTAAACTTTGCTAAGTATTTGCTAATACAGCGTATTAGCCAAGAAGTGAGGAAACCCAGCACTTAACGAACCATTTTGTGTTTTCAAACCACAAGGTTTAAGAAATCCCCAGTGAGCTGTTTCCCCCCCATATTTACGGACAAAAGGGGAACTTGGTTCTTTGCCAACAGACTTATCTAGCTAGCTCCACCCTGTCCTTGGACTTCTATATCCAGAACAGGATGCACTTGACTAATTCTTCATCTCTGTTTAGTCATACTTTTCACTAGACTTTGGAAGGTGGCATTCTGATTGCCAGGCTACTTCCAAGCGCGAGGGAGGGCTGCATCTGGATCATCCATTTATCTCAAGAGAGAAACCAGCCACTTCTAACTCTGAAGGCCTCTTCTTCAGGACCTTGGAAAAGCACCCAAGGTTTGTAGCATCCTAGATCTCTTGGTTGCAGGAGCAAACCAAGTTTTAAGACCTAGGCAACCTTGGCTCTTTTGTGACTCGTGGACTTCAACTCCCAGAATTCCTGAGCCAGCATGGCTCAGCTTGGAAACCTCTCCCTTTCCCCTCAGCGTGGCTGGCTCAGGAATTCTTGGAGTTGAAGTCCACAAGTCATAAAAGAGCCAAGGTTGCCTACCCCTGAGCTAGGTAATGATCCCTGGATTCTCTTGTTGTTGTTGTTTTATAATAAAAATGGAGGTGTTTCAGGCTGTTATGATTACAGGTCGATTTACGATCATAGCTGAAGCCAAAATTTCTTAAGTGAGTTTTGCCTCATCTTAGGACTTTGGTTGCCACATTTGTTAAGTGAATTACTGCAATTAAGTTAGTAACCTGGTTGTTAAGTGTATCTGTCTTCCCGCATTGACTTTGCTTGTCAGAAAGTTGCAAAGGGGGATCACTTGACCCTGGGACGCTGCAGCCGTCATAAATACGAGTCAGTTGCCAAGCGTCTGAAGTTTGATCACGTGGGGATGCTGCAATTGCCGTATGTGTGAAAAATGGTCATGAGTCACTTTTTTCAGTGCCGTCGTAACTTCGAACTGTTGTAAATCGAGGACTGCTGTGTATATTGCACAAAGATTTATAAACATGTTTACTTGGTTTGATCTTACATTTTGGAAACAGGATGGCGCTAGGAAAAAAAAATCAAGATGATAAACGTTTGATGTGGTTATTACGTTTAAAGGAAAGAACATCAGTGCTTGCTTTTTGCAAGTATGCTAGAGAAAACAATTTTTAGTGGGGAAATGTGTCTGCTCTTCTGAACGTTTGAGTTTCAAGACGATAAGGAAGCTTACAGGTCATGCTGTTTCGTATTTATTTCCGTTTGAATTTTCCCTTCCCTGTACTTCTTCTAGCTACTAAGTCCCATCAGGATTTGGACACAATAATTTAATCTGAAATGCTCACCAGAGGTTCAGGCTTCTTATCTAGTGCCTCTTGGCTGATTTTACTTAAGCAAACAGGCAAAACCCTTCTGCTTTTGTATTCATAATATATATTTTGAACTCCACTATTAATGAGCTCACCCTGGCTGCCAGCCGTGGGGGCAAAATGTACCTTGTTTCCTTTGATTTGGAATTTTGGGAAGGAAACTGTGGGCAGATTTTTAAAGAGGAGCCTGCTATTTTCCAAACGATAGGAGCAAATTCAGTAAAAAAAAAACAAAACGCAGTACATTTAATGACTTATTTTCAATTTTAAGAAAATAAACCATGACTTATAATAACTAATATTACATGATAAAAATGTAAGGCAGGCTATTTTTCAGGCTGGGATTTAAAAAGTAAATCAAGTGTTGTGTTGGAATATAAAAGTCTTGTCCATCCTGGCATCTTCCAGATGTGCTGGATTTCCACTTCAAGAGTCCCCAGCTGTGCTGAGAAAGTCGTACATAGAATACTAAAAATTGTATTTGATCATTTCGATTTCTCCCTTCCCATGGTAACTATAGATTTGCAGATGTTTTAGTGTTATTTTCCAACCATTGTATTATTGATCTAAACCATTCTGACCAATCTTAGTAAATGATAACAGAATAACAGAGTTGGAAGAGACCTTAGAGGTCTACTAGTCCAACCCCCTGCTCAGGCAGGGAATCCTATTCCATTCAAGATTGTCCAGTCTCTTTTTGAATGCCTGCAGTGATGGAGCACCCATAATTTTTGAAGGCAAGCCATTCCAATGCTTCTTTTAAATCGGTATCAGCAGTGCTTTTTTTGTAAAAGAAAAAGGTGCCGGAACTCACACATGTCATACAACCCGCCTTGCCTACCCTACAAGGTTCCATCCAAAAAAGGTGCCGGAACTCCGTTCTGAGCGTTCTATGAGAAAAAAAAGCCCTGGGTATCAGTAATTGCATGCCAGGGGTATCCAAATTTGGCAAATTTAAAACCTGTAGACTTCAACTCCCAGAATTCCTTAGCCAGCATTGCAATTTGGAGACTAAGCGATAGAGCAGATTCCCAAAGGAATGGGTCAAATAACAGAGCTACCTTCAATTTGGGCAACGGAGAAGATAAATTGCACCATGGAGAAGCTTATGAAACATGGAATCAGTCTGTTTGCCCCTCTAACCCTCTGCCAGATGTTAACAGAATAACAGAGTTAGAAGGGACCTTGAAGGTCTTCTAGTCCTATCCCCTGCTCAGGCAGGAAACCCTATATCGGAGGTCCCCAATCTTTTGGGCACCAGGGACCGGTTCTGTGGAGAGAGGTTTTTTCCACAGATCAGAGGGTGCGTGGTTTTGTGTGTTGCCTGCATCCCGCAGATGGGGGCTTTGCTTGTTTGTGTGGACCGGTTGCTGGCATGCCATGGACCGGTAGTGGTCCACAGACCGGGGGTTGGGGACCACTGCCCTATATCATCTCAGACAAATGGTTGTCCAATCTCTTCTTAAAAACTTCCAGTGTTGAAGCATTCACAACTTCTGGAGGCAGGCAGTTCCACTGGTTATTTGTTCTTACTAGGAGGAAATTTCTTCTTAGTTCTAGGTTGCTTCTCCTTGATTATTTTCCATCCGTTGCTTCTTGTCCTGCTTTCAGGTGCTTTGAAGAATAGGTTGACTCCCTCTTCTTTGTGGCAGCCCCTGAGATATTGGAACACTGCTACCATGTCACCCCTAATCCTTCTTTTCATGAAACTAGACATGCCCATTTACTGCAACCGTTCTTCATTTTGGCCTCCAGTCCCCTAATTATCTTTGTTGCTCTTCTCTGTACTCTTTCTAGAGTCTTGACATCTTTTTTACATCGTGGTGACCAAAACTGGATGCAGTATTTCAAGCGTGGTCTTACCAAGCTGTTATAATGTGGTATTAACATTTCACGTGATCTTGATTCTATCCTTCTGTTCATGCAGCCTAGCACTGTGTTGGCTTTTTTGGCAGCTGCAGCACACGGCTGTCTCATATTGAAGTGTTTGTGGTTGAGGTTTGGGCATCAACCACAATGTTGCAGAGATTCAGCGTCCCTTTCATCAAATCCATACAAAATTATAGTCCTGCTTTGGTTTTTCTTTTCCTTGGTGACAGCAGTTCTCCTCCACTGGGTGACAGTATTGTGATTAAAATGTCCTTATGACTGGCAGAAGAGAAGCTAAAAAGAACATTGAACATAGCCGCTTTATTATCATAATTGTTCTCGTAATTGGATTTGGTGTTAATGTTACTTGCTACAGTTTTAAAACTTTTTGGAATGGTCCCCTAGCTAAATTTCTGCAATTTTCAGTCTTTGAAATGCTGAAATCATCTGTCACCCACAGATAATTTGGACTCTGTTTGTCATAGATTAAATTTTCAGTGGCATATTAATGAACTTCTATTATTATTATTTTGGAGCAGCATTCATGTAAATTATCTTGTCAATTTCCTAAATTATACTAATTTGAGGTTGTGTGTTTCTCATTTTCGGTCTGGTGCCTTCTGTCCTTAATGTTTGCTGTAGGCTATTTTGTTTGGGGTATATTTTAGAATTTTATCTATATCCCAACCTGGTGATTTTCAGAGATACCAAAATTATTCATTTACCATGGGAGATTATGGGATTCTAACACTCTGGGTAGGAATTCTGGTTTATACTTTCAATGCAACTGGTATGATACGTCGTTTAATTCTGATTCTTGGGGCCAAAAGATTTTCAAGCTTTTATGAGCTTTAAATCTCATAAAAGCAGAACCGTTTATTTGGAGATGAATATTAGCTTAATTTTAAGCTGCTGTGAGGACCAGTTAAAACCATCAACATTTGGGATTGCTTCTCCCTACTACGATGGATAATTTGGCAAATGTTATAAAACATTTTATGTCATAAACATGATCATCAAGCATTTTATGATATACTACAAAATTTCAAAAAAACATTTCCTGTGCTGATGTTCAGCTGTGCCATAGAGTTCAATGTGGGCTGTTTTCAAGGCAGATACTTCTCTGTATATCCTCCCTGAATTTTTTAAATGTTTTTCCCGAGTACTTTAGAACAGGGGTCCCCAACCTGTGGGCCACGGCCCGTTGCCAGTCTGCTGCCTTTTGACCACCAGGCTGTGGGAATGGCTGGTGAGTGCATGCACACATGCCTGCACCGTCCCACTTGCTAGTGGCCCCTTGTGCCTGTGCGAGGTACTAGCACTGCCCCAGCATCATGTGGGTGCTAGCGGACTGTTTGTGCTCATGTGTGGGTGCTAGCGGCCCACTTGTGCACACACGCGGCCACTGCCACAGCCGTTGGTGAACGTGGCGCCACCGCCGCTGAGGATGTGCACGGCCTGTTTGTGCATGTGTGCATGTGCTAGTGCCACTGCTGTGCATGCGGCCATTTGCACATGTGCGCCCGCGCGCCCCCATTTCCCTGCTCTCCAATTTCGCTCAGGTTGGGGAGCTCTGCTTTAGAAGCTCTATGATTGTTGAAAGCATTGAGGAATCTGGTAAGGAAAGACAGCTAGTCCTTGACTTACAACCGTTTGTTTAGTGACTATTTGAAGTTACGACAGCACTGGAAAAAGTTATTTATGACCATTTTTCACACTTAACGACCGTTGCAGCCACCCTCGTGGTCGGGTGATCAAAATTCATACACCTGGCAATTGATTCATATGTATGATGCATGCAGTGTCCCGGGATCATGCCACCTCCTTTTGCGACCTCCTTCCCCTCAATGGGGAAGTCAGTTTTACTTAACAACTGCAGTGATTCACTTAACAACTGTGGCAAGAAAGGTAGTAAAATGGGGCATGATTCTTAACAACTGTCTTTTCAGCTCAGTTGTGATCGTAAGTCGAGGACTACCTGTATCTCTGAAAGGATGGTCCAAGGGCTGGAAAGTTGTCCAGCTATTACAATTTTTTTCCAGCCCGCATCAGATCATGCGAAAGATCTCACGCATCTTATAAGCTCTCCATGCAAGAGACCCAATTTTTGATGTGATGACGCAATTCCATAAATGATGTCATTTCTTTCACTATAAAAAGGTAAAGGTTCCCCCGCACATGCATGCTAGTCGTTTCCGACTCTAGGGGCCGGTGCTCATCTCCGTTTCAAAGCCGAAGAGCCAGCGCTTGTCCGAGGACGTCTCCGTGGTCCTGTGGCCGGCATGACTAGACGCCAAAGGCGCACAGAACGCTGTTACCTTCCCACCGTAGTGGTCCCTATTTTTCTACTTGCATTTTTACGTGCTTTCGAACTGCTAGGTTGGCAGAAGCTGGGACGAGTAGCAGTCGCTCAACTCTGTTACGCGGCACTCGGGATTCGACCCGCCAAACTGCCGACCTTCTGATCGACAAGCTCAGCGTCCTAACCCACTGAGCCACCGCGTCCCTCTTTCGCTATCGGTGATTTAAATATGCACAAATAAAATGGCACCCTTTCCATTCAATGTGCTGTTTGAATGATTTGGGCACCATGCGGGTGATGTAAACTGGCACAACAATATCATATTTAATGAACAGCTGTGAATAACAACAAGCACCTCCTTTCCTGATTAGTCTGTTAAAATGGGTTTTTATCATTAACAGCTCCATTTATCAGGAAAGTTAATGACCTGTTCCTTAATTCTAACAGGAGTGTTTGGCTAATGTGGTTTGCCAGAGTTTGATTAAGAAGGCATTCTGAGTTATTCCTTGGACATAGCTTGCTAGACTTGTTTATGCTCGCCTTGGTCTTCCTCAACGATGTGATGAGAATTCTTTAAGCTTTTGCACAGATGTTACACCAGGTGGCAGCATCAAACTTACTTTGACTATTTCAAAGATTTATTTTTTTAAAAGTATAGTTGGATGTAGTTTTTGCATGGGCAACTGCTTTAAAATCCTGCCTAACTGAAAGCTTTTTTAAAAAAAACAAAAAACAAAACCCCAAACACATTGACAAAATATTGTGTTCCTGAAATCATCACAAACCAAGTAAAGTATTTACTTTATTTGTGCTGAGACTTTAAATTTTAAACATTTAGACTCCCCCCCCCCGAATTTAGGATGAACTAAACTCACGAGTAGACAACCTCTGTAATGCCTTAACTATCCTTTTGCTCAGTGCTTTTTTTTGTAAAAGAAAAAGGTGCCGGAACTCACACATGTCATACAAACCACCTTGCCTACCCTACAAGGTTCCATCCAAAAAAGGTGCCGGAACTCCGTTCTGAGCGTTCTATGAGAAAAAAAAGCCCTGCTTTTGCTTATCTTAATGAGTCTTAAGTATGTGGCAGTCAAGCTTAGACTCCATATTTCAACTGGTTCCTAAATTAATCCATTTTCTGGGATCAAAATTCATTGACTCATAAACAAACTGAGAGGCCCCAATAGCCTTGCCTGCTGTAGTCACATCAAAGCTGATTTTAACCAACATTGGGAGAGCGTATTGATGCGTATCTGGCATGCTTTGATATCTCAGTGAGGTCAATAACAACCCGTGTTTTTCCTCAAAGCTAAGGGCGTCTTTTCCTAATTTCACAAAGACAGATCCTTTTGTTCAAAGCTCGCTCCCAGGATCACTGAATTAACTGAATTGTTTACCTTTAGCTTGATTGTTTGGCGACACCGCACATTTCCTGTATTTATTTATTTATTCACTCTTTGTTCGAATGAATGAATGAATGAACGAATGAAGTTGTCACAAAATTCCCCGTGGGGATCTGTGAAACAAAGCGACCACTCCATTCTTAAAAACAGGGGGGGAAAGACTATTAAAATCAACTGATGGTACGGAATTTAAAAAATATTGAAGGGAAGAATGAAACTGATGTTTCACCCATGCAAAAAGAATTAGCCATTTGCTGTGTGATGACACGGGGAGGGAGTCACAACCCGGGGCTGTTATAGAGTTGGTTTGGTTTCACATTCCTCCGTTTCTTTGACAATTACACCAACATAATAATCACACTGGAGCGACAGTTGTCTTCATGTTCCCTAAACAGCTATAGATGAAATCTCTTCTTCGTTTATATATATGTTGTGATTCAGCATCAGCCTGTGGTACCAGCAGCTGAGTCTGGTGATTTTGAAGAGGCGGAGGGGTTTGGAGAGCCTTTGGTGTCAGAGGGCTCTGATGCGCTGCAGGACTCTCAGCCTGGCCCCTCCCGTCATGTTCCTCATCAGACTCAGCCCTGTGAGCATGAGGTATTGGACTGGATGATTCACAGCTGGATCTATTCAGGGACGCTAGGAGCAGGAGGCATTCCAGCAGAGTAGAACAGAGAAAGGCAATGAGGCAACTCGGTGAGAGGAGGAGAAGGCAATGAGAAGCCACGCCTTGGGACTGCTGATAAAAGGGGAAGGTGTGGGAGGTGCTGGTTGCTGAAGGCAACCTTTTGAAGATCTTCTGCTAGAGTCCTGGTCTGTTATTCCTGTTTAACTCTTGTTTGAACTTTTGATTTCTTTGCAAATAAATTTGTTTGGGTTTTTTCCAGCCTATTGACTATAAAAAGGGGTTGTCCCTGACATTCAAACAGGGCTGGTCGTAGGCTGGAACAGAACAATATGCTTAGGATCCTTTGCTAAAAGAGTACATTGTTCTGAGCGCTTTCTTTTCCAACACTGAATTATCTGCAAAACGAAGTGTTTCTCAAACAGGAAGCAGAAGCAAATTTTAAGCAGACTTTACATCAGCATACATTTGAATGCTTAGTTCCTCTGTTAGGCTGCCTCTCTACCTGTGGCTTGGCAGACACGTAACTCTCTCTCTTTGTGACTGTTTGATTGGGGGAAGAAATTGAGAGGCAGAAAAAGGGGACGATGGGACCTGCTTGATAGGCCTCAGAAATGGGCGGGAAAGCCTTGCGTGCGCTGCCTTCAGACCTCCCGTAGTGACATTACCAAAAAAGCGGGATATGAAAAGGATTAAAAGCTATGTATTTCCTATGGTTATTGATTGAAAATGGCAGCTTGACGGGATACTTCCCTTCAGAGATGCCGCTGTCAAGTTCTTTGCTAATGAGGCCCCTGGGAGTCTTTCGTAAGTTGCGTTTTCCTCGGTGTTGATTCTGTGCAGAAAATTTGAGAGGCGGATTCTGAATGGGCTTGCACGATTGCTATTGATTCCCTCACTGCTCTCCTTCTGTGAAAACTCCCCCCCCCCCAAAAAAAACCCCACAACAATTATTGATGCTTCATTGTAGCGCTTAACAATGTATGAGAAACAATCTAAAGAAGAGGATATTTGGAGCTCAGGGTTGGACTTGAGGGGTCCTTGGTGCTCTTTGAGCTTGGTGGTTTTCTTGCAGACTTTTCATGACCTAACTAGGGAACATCATCAGTGCTAGAAGGGTGTGGTGTTTGTGGAGGTGGTGGTGGTGATGGTGATGGTGATGGTGGAGGACTGTGGGGTCCTTGGTGCTCTCTGAGCTTGGTGGGTTTCTTGTAGACATTTCATGATCCAACTAGGTAACATCATCAGTGTTAGAAGGGAGTTGGGTTTCTGGAGAGGAGGAGGAGGAGGACTGTGGGGTCCTTGGTGTTCTCTGAGCTTGGTGGGTTTCTTGCAGACATTTCATGACCCAACCAGGTAACGTCATCAGTGTTAGAAGGGAGTCGGGTTTGTGGAGAGGAGGAGGGGGAGGACGACGACTGTGGGATTCTTGGTGCTCTCTGAGCTCTGCTGTTTTCTTGCAGACATTTCATTACCCAAACTAGGCAATATCATCAGTGCTAGAGGGGAAGAGAGGTTTGATGCCTTCAAGGTATTAGCACTGAAGATGTTGCCTACTTGGGTGAAATATCTGCAAGAAAATCACCAAGCTCAGAGAGCACCAAGCACCCCGTAAAGAATCTATGAAAAGAACTTTGTATGCGTTCTTTCAGGGTGAATGATACGTTCATAGAGTGAAGGGATTAAGAAGCCGTCTGATTTCATTTTTGCTAAAGTTTCTATGCGCGCGAAGTCAATCCTTCTGCCCTTTCCCTAACCTCAGCTCCTCTCTTGCCGTTTATCCAAGTCAAGTGTGAGTCTGTCTAAAACCAAAGCTATAAATAAGATGCTCTTCAAATTCCTAAAGAAAAGATTTGATCAAAAGAGTTGTAAGAGAGCTGTTAGTCTTCCTTTCAAAATGAATCTATGTTCCACAGGGCTAAATAATAAAAAAGAGTTTGTACTGGAGAGGGTAAACAGTTTCAGAAAATATATACCGGGTCTTATGAGATATTGGATTCCTACTGGTGATGAATAGCTTATGCAATAGACATTGAAAAACGGGGGTTCTGCGTCTGGGTGTATAAATATACGAAAGAAGAGCCAGCATCTTGCACCAAAAAAGCTTAGCTGTCTTTTTTCTCCAGACTTATGATTGGAGACCTCTCTCATTATAGGGCTATGTGGCATGCAGAGCCCTCTCTGTGGGTACGCGCGCTGTCACCCCAGTCCTAGGTCTTCAGCTGGGTTTTATAAAACTTTTTCATTTTAGGCCTCCGGTGCTGGATCCAAAAAAAAAAAAAAAAAAAAAAAAAGGTTCAATCAATCAATTTCAACTTCTCGCGGGAAAAAAATAATCTCGCAAAGTTGGAATTGATGGATTGAACTTTTTAGTCCCAACCAGTCTGCCGTTACCATCGCAGCCACGCCCACCCAATGGGCCACACCCACCCAGCACCCAATGATACATAAGTGGGTTTTGGGTTGCAGTTTGGGCACTCGGTCCCTAAAAGGTTTGCCATCACTGTTCTAGGGCTTAATTCTTTTAAGGATCAACTTTCGGTTTCAATTTATCTTGGTTTGATTTTGTTAAGCTACTGTGTTACTGCTGTAAGCCACTTTGGATATTTGTATGAACAGAAGACTGGGATATCGACTTAGTAGCAATAAATAACACAACATCTCAGTGTTTAACAATGCCTTTCTGAAAATAGATTGGCAATATTTTCTTCATTGATTGTGAGCAAAACCCTTTTCTCTCTCTTCTAGATCACTTAAGTGAAATCTGGGAATCCAGAAAGTCACCTCAGATATTGAATACTGTCATGGCTGAACCAGATTACATAGACGAAGACAATCCTGAACTAATTAAGCCTCAGAAACTAATTAATCCTGTAAAATCATCTCGGAATCATCAAGATCTTCATCGAGAACTCCGTATGAATCAGAAAAGGTAAGAGATAAAGGGATAAATCTTTTGTTGTTGTTGTTAGTTAATACAATTATTGTTTTCAAGTGGGAATAAAGAAGGACTCTCCTCTAATTCTTAGACTTGTTCTCTTTACCCAGCTGTCTAATGGGTGGGTTGCAATCCTGGATTAAATAGTCTTTCGCTTACAAAAATGGTCCTTAACTTAAGACCAGTGGTGGGATTCAGCCAGTTCGCACGACTTTGGCAGAACTGATAGCTAATTTTTTGTTGCCCAGGCCCAGAATGGACTTCTGGAAGCGACATCCACACAGAGAACTGGTTGTTCACATACTTGAATCCTCCCACTGCTTGCGACCATTCATTTAAGCATCCATTAGAAGTTACCACGCACTGAGAGAAGTGACTTACAACTGGTCTGGTGATTCACTTATTGACGTTGTCAAAAAAAGGTCCCAAAACAGGCCCAGGACTTTCAGCAGCAAACGTTCCACAGAGAAATGTCAGGTGAATATTCTAAGCTGCTAAAACGCTTAGTACAATCCAAGAATCAAGCAAATCTCAAACCCATAATATTAATCATCTTCGCCGAAATCTAATTGTAACCTTTAAATTATGTGATAATTACATCCCAACGCTGTAAGAAGCTCATTAGTTTTTAAGGCTCAGCGAGTCTTTATTTTCTTAAAAATCTGTCACTGAAGACTTCTTCTGGAGTTGGGGTGATAGCAGCCCCTCCTGCTTAATGCAAAGTTCTTATTATTTATAATACGAAAGGGAATTCTGGAATAAAAAGAGAGTGTGAGTTTTCCAAGGGGAGGAAGAACGTGATGAATACAGAAGGAGAGAATAGAAATGGTATCATTTTTCTCCTGTCTCTTTTTTTATAAATTAGCTCCATGAGACAATAGCATGACCTTGTGTCAGGTTAAGTTCACCTTAAATAAAATTTGTCTGTAGAACATCCAAAATATCTGACTGTCCTCTTCAATGGGGAAAAATAACCCTGTAAATAAGACCATTGGGTTGAAACTTAACATTAAGAAAACCAAGATCATTGCAGATGGGGACTGCAGCCAAGAAATTAAAAGACGCTTGCTCCTTGGAAGGAAAGCCATGGCAAATCTAGACAGCACACTAAAAAGCAGAGGCATCACTCTGTCAACAAAAGTGCGTATAGTCAAGGCCATGGTCTTCCCAGTTGCAATGTATGGCAGTGAAAATTGGACCATATGAAAGGCTGAGCGCCAAAGAATTGAAGCCTTTGAACTACGTTGCTGGAGAAGACTCCTGCGAGTCCCTTGGACTGCAAGGCGATCAAACCGGTCAGTCCTAGAGGAGATCAACCCTGACTGCTCTTTAGAAGGCCAGATCCTGAAGTTGAAGCTCAAATACTTTGGCCACCTAATGAGAAGGAGGGACTCACTGGAGAAGAGCCTAATGCTGGGAAAGATTGAGGGCAATAGAAGAAGGGGACGACAGAGAATGAGGTGGCTGGATGGAGTCACTGAAGCAGTAGGCCTGAGCCTAAATGGACTCCAGCAGATGGTAGAGGACAGGAAGGCCTGAAGGAACGTTGTCCATGGGGTTATAATGGGTCGGACATGACTTCACAACTAACAACAACAAAATAAGACCTTCATGAAAAGGAAAACTGTGGCAGAATGCTCCCTGGTTTATAAAATACCTAATTGTGGGTAGAGGCAACATTTTGACTTTGGATTAGAGACAGAACATGATTTGTGTCTTTTTTTTGTGAAGGGAACAAATGAAAGGCAAACCTTTCTGTCCTCGGATTTGGACGAACATTTCATTTTTCTTAAAAGCAACTCGATGTATTTATTCTGTTTTTACTTGGTTTAGAGAATGTGAAGCTTTTAGCTTGGTTGGTGGTTCTTATTGCTAGAAAGGGCAAGTCTTAAAAACCCACCTGCTTGCTCGAAAGCAATAAGGAATAAAACCTCTTAACATCAAGCTGTGAACACTTAACTTCTGTGCAGTCAAGTCCCACTTGATACACTACATTTTTTGTACTGCCCTCTCGGGCAACAGCTTCTGCCAGCCGTGGTGCCAAATATATCTTGTGATAGCTGCGCATCAACCACGGCATACATCTCTAAAAATAAACGCTAGTGTGAGGAAGAGCCGAACCACAACTTAAACCCGTGTTTCTCAGCCTCGGTGATTTTAAAATCCCAGAAGTCACCACTAGCACCAATTGCCTCGTCTTCTCAGTTGTCCTTTTCTGCCCTTCAATGGAACAAGTAAATCCCAGCCTCACACTGGATGAGCTTCTGATTAGGAGAACTAGCAACTCCTGATTTTTAACTAGAAGAGTTCTCTCTTTCTCTCTCTTTTTCTGTTCCACCTGCTGAAAGCCTGCTGGAATGTTTATTTATACGGGTAAATATCCTTAGACACAGGACAGACCTGTGGGGATTAGGTGTTCAGCAGAGTGATGGCATGGGGGAAAAACTATCTCTGTGTCTAGTTGTTTTGGCATGCATGCGGCATCCTGAGGGGAGGAGTTTAATAATAATAATAATAATAATAATAATAATAATAATAATAATAATAATAATAATAATAATAATAATAAT
>JAKJMR010000103.1:363226-382896 GCA_024449315.1 Daboia siamensis | reverse complement strand
CTTTCTTTCTTTCTTTCTTTCTTTCTTTCTTTCTTTCTTTCTTTCTTCATTCAATCATTCTTTCTTTAGATTTCTGAAGAGCTTCATATTTTATCTGCTTTGAAGACGATGAAGCCTTGGGGATTCTATCAATTGTTTTAACAAACACTCCCAAATCAAGATAGAGTCCACAGGGTAGCAAATGAGGAGTAATCTGCAGGCAATTTGGCCCTCTTAAATAACTTAGTCCATGCAGGGTGTCCTCTTGAACCCCAGGGCTAAACATGGACAAAGTACAAGGGAAATAATCAAAGAATGTCAAGGAAGTTCATAAATGGCGGTGTTTTTCAAACTTGCATAATGGGCGTCATACTGGGGATTACCACAATGAATGTTAACGGAGTCAGAATAATAGAACATATGTTTTGATAGCATCTGCTCAAATATTTAGAGCAGTTATGAAACAAACAACAATAAACTACTTGTAGGAATATTCAATGAGAAGAGAGTCAAAAATCAAGATGGCGGCCACGACCAATGGTTGAAGCTCCACCCCTTTTTTATGCAATGCATATAAAAAATGGAAGTTATATCAGGCAGTTATAGATGCCATACTGCTTTTTAAAATTCCTTGGTTCCTGAATTTCCCTCACGGGATTAAAATTACCTCATTTTCTTCATTTGAAGAATGACTGCTAATGGTTAAGGTTAGTTAAAGGACAGTATCATCATCATCATCATCAACGTCATTTTCATCATTTGTTGAAGATGATGAATAAATTCATATATTGTCCTAAAGCATGATTTGATAGCTAGCTGAATAAACCATAGTTGATTCAGTTCCTGTTACATAGTATAAGGTTTATGGATACTTTATTGTTGCTTGCTTCATATCTGCTTTAAATACATGAAAAAAATGTCTGAATTTAGATTTCTGCTGCAGCTATTCATAAAGTTTTTTTTTTTTAAAAAAAAGAATTAAATAAACCTTTTCTATGCATGCAATTATGGTTATTCAACCACAACCCACATTTCTGAGGCAGACCCGTTATTCCTAAAACATGAGTTTGCTTCCATTAAGATATTTTTTAATAAGTGCCATTGGCAATGTGACATGTTTGCTAAAATTAATTTGCTATATATATTTATAGATATTTTGAGATAATTAGTCATAGGCACCTGTTTCCCAAAAGCACACCGGTGCCTGGTTCTTAATGTTACTTTCCGTGGAAGAAATTTAGGATTATAAAAATAAATTCTGTAGCAAAGCGGCCACTTTTTGGCAATGCAATTTTTTTTTCTTTGCAGAATTTAGGATTGTAAGCTTCTGGTTCCTTTCCTACCTCTTGGCACTCACAGAAACCCTGAAAAAGTGTTCTGAAATTACACATAAACATTCATCTATTGGTACTGGGACATTTTAAAGAAATTATTATGGGAGTTGCCCCTTTATAGGAGGTAAAAATGGCAAAGAACATGGTGGCTGAACACCATCAAAGCTTGACACCAACCAAAACACAGAAGAACCAAAGAGGTTACTTGAAGTTCTACACCTAGGCAGGAAAACCAAAGGGTTAGGGTACAGATTAGGCAAAACTTGGCTCAATAGTAGTAACTGTGAGAGAGATCTCGGAGTCCTAGTGGACAATCGCTTAAATATGAGCCAGCCGTATGCAGCAGTAGCCAAAAAAGGCTAACACAATCCAAGGCTGCGTTGACAAAGGGATAGAATCAAGATCACGTGAAGTGTCAATATTATTTTATAATGCCTTGGTAAGACCACACTTGGGCCACAGTTTTGGTCACCAAAATGTAATATATATATATATATATATATATATATATATATATATATATATATATGTCGAGACTCTAGAAAGAGCAACAAAAATGATCAGGGGGCTGGAGGCTAAAATATATAAAGAACAGTTGCTGGAACTGAGTATGTCTAGTTTAATGAAAAGAAGGACTAGGGGTGACATGATTGCAGTGTTCTAATATTTGAGAGGCTGCCACAAAGAAGAGGGAGTCAAGCTATTCTCCAAAGCGCCAGAAGGAAAGACAAAAAACAATGGATGGAAACTAATCAAGAAGAGAAACATCCTGGAATTAAGGAGAAACTTCCTAACAGTGAGGACAGTTAACCAGTGGAACAGAAGTTGCCTTCAGAAGTTGTGGGTGCTTCATCAATGGAGGTTTTTAAGTTTGGTGCTCCAACGTTGGAGATTTTAAAGAAGAGACTGGACAGCCACTTGTCTGAAATGGTATAGGGTCTCCTGCTTGAGCAGGGGGTTGGACTAGATGACCTCCAAGGTCCCTTCCAGCTCTACTCTGATTGAAGTAGTGCAAGATTGGAAGATGTGGAGAGGCCTGGCCCTTAGGATCAGCAAGGGTCATAGATGCCTGAATGGATAACTTCATCAATCATCTAAAAATGTCTTTGACTTGTAGAATAAGCCTACAGTTTATCTTGTCTTCCAATCCACCATCAGGACACCTCCAAAAATTGTGTTTTGAATTTTGTTTGTTGCAAGCAGCATCGAATGTGTTAATAGGGGCCGCGGCCCACATAAATGGAATCCTAATTCCAGTTTATAAACTGATATAACCGACTTTGACATGTTAGTGAATATCATCATTATTTCCCTCAGAAAGAGCTATTTTTGAACATTTCAGTTTTCCTCTGCCAAGCTGTTAGAAAGGTCACAGAGGTTTCTGTGGAAAAATAGGCTTCAGAGTGAGAAATGTATTCAGATAATATTTTGCCCAGAATTATTATATTCCCTCTAAATCACGAAAGCTAGAAAGAGGTGCTTCTAGTGATTTCCTACTGTAATTTTGCCTCTTGCCTTTTATTCTTTCTCCGATTTTGCTTCACAACAGAGGAGATTGTTAATATGAGTGAGTTGCAATGGATTCATCACTTCATGCTGTGATTGTAGCAAAGATGAACTCACCACAAAGATATTTTCCTGGTATGTAAGGATGAGTAATTAGAAAGTACCTGTTTTTTCTAGATTGGAAGAAACATTTTACCATCAGGTGTCCTGACTGCAGGTGTGTGTTTTAAAAAATTGGCATACATATATTAGTTTACGTATTTCAACTCCCATTTACCCACCGAAATTTCAGTTACTCAGCTGTACAATGTAATATGAATATGTGTATATGTGTGTGCGTAAGATATCTTTTGGCGACTGTGTGAGAGCTTTAAGAGTTTATCGTATTTTAAAAACCATTTTTCCTTTCCTTTTCTGTTTTCCTTTCCACACAGAAAATCATTCTGAATTAAGGAATCAAATCTAGATGGTTCTTGTTGAATTTGAAAGTACAGGTAAGTCCTTGACTTACAGCAGTTAATTTAGTGACTGTGCAAGGTTACAACAGCACTAAAAAAAGTTACTTATGACCATTTTTCACACTTGCGACCCTTGCAGCAATCCCTGTGGACACGTGATCAAAATTCGGGTGCTTGGCAATTGATTCATATTTAGGACGGTTGGAGTGTCCCAGGATCATGTGATTCCCCTTTTGTGACCTTCTGCCACCGTATTACTGAGTTAACAACTGTGGTGATTCACTTAACAACTGTGGCAAGAAAGGTCATAAAATGGGGCAAAATTCACTTAACAAATGTCTCACAAAGCAACAGAAATTTTGGGCTCAGTCATAAGTTGAGGACTACCTGTAACTCTTTGCTGATATCTCTTAATTCTCTTTCGCAAGTGCCCCCTCCCCACGCCCGATTTCTGGCTACAGTTTGCATCTTAGATGCACATCAAGACTAAGTTTGCCCTCTCCGAGCCAGAAATGTCAGCACAGGGGTTAAGTCAAATCAACTTTGCTTGAGTCGAATGCGATTTCTTGACTCATTTAATACATATGAACCTGACAGAGAGACATATGTGCTCATCTCTAATAGGAAGCTGGTCAGGCAAAATATAAAACTAACTAACTAACTAACTAACTAACTAACTAACTAACTAATTAACTAACTAACTAACTAACTAACTAACTAACTAACTAACACACCTGGAATACTACAGCCAAGTTTGGTCACCATATCACAAAAAAGATGTTGAGAGTTTGGAAAAAATTCATAGAAGAGCAACTAAGATGATCAAAGTCCTGGGGACTAAAACGTATGAAGAACGGCTACAGGACTTGGGTTTGGCTAGTCTAAAGAAAAGAAGAAATAGGGGAGACATGATAGCAGTGTTCCAGTATCTGAGGGGCTGCCACAAGGCAGAGGGGGCCAGGTTGTTCACCAAAGCACCAGAGGGAAGGACGAGAAACAATGGTTGGAAATTGGTCAAGGAGAGAAGCAACCTGGAATTACGGAGAAATTTCCTGACAGTGAGGACAATCAACCAGTGGAACAGCTTGCCTTCAGAAATGATGGGTGCTCCATCACTGGAGGTTTTTAAGAAGAGACTGGATATTCACTTATCTGAGACGATCTAGGTGCTCCTGCTATTCTATTCTATTCTATTCTATTCTATTCTATTCTATTCTATTCTATTCTATTCTATTCTATTCTATTCGAACAATAGGGAAAATTTGAGATGCCTACTTCAAAATCCTCTTTCTACCATCCATCTTTTATACAGTAAAAGTTCTTAGTTCTGAGCTCCCAAATCTTTGGAGGATGGAAGAGACTGGATTCTTGCCATCTTCAGATGTTGGGATGAAGATAACAAGACTGGTCCAAATTTCATCCCGATGAAAAACCTGTGTGGTCCAGCATTTCTCACCCCATGCAACCATGTCTAATTGCTAGATGAAAATTAACTGATTTGGCTAGCATTACCTTCTAATTATTCCTGAGCAAGAGAAAATCTAAGGGTGAATTTACTACTGGCTGTACTGCTCGTTCGGGAGCCTCTCAAAAGGATTATACCAATACATCAAGAGGATCTAACCTGTGAGGAATGTCACACAAAACCTTCGTGTCCCAATTACCAGATTAAAATTGGGGACTTCCCCATCTGCACCTCCAAAAAGCTCCTAAACAGAATAACAGTTTGAAGGGAATTTAGAGATCTTCTAGTCTAACCTCCTATTCTGTACCATTCCAGACAAATGGTTGTCCAATCTCTTCTTAAAAACTTCCAGTGTTGGAGCACCCAGAACTTCTGGAGGCAAGTCGTTCCACTGGTTTATTATTTTCACTGTCAAGAAGTTTCTCTTTCGTTCTAGGTTGACCGTTTTTCACAGTTGCAACCTTTGCAGCAGCCCCAGGATCGTGTGATCAAACGTCCGGTGCTTGGCATCTGGTTCGTTTTTGTGACCCTTGCTGTATCCCAAGGTCACATGATCCCCTTTTGTGACCTTCTGACCAGCAATGTCAGATTCACTTAACAAACGTTGGCAAGAAAGGCCGCAAAACTCACTTAACAAATGTCTCACTTAGCAACAGAAATGTTGGGCTCTCTCAGCTCTCAAAGCAGAGGTGTTATGAGGGGAAAAAAAAATTTGAGGCACCCATCACTGCTCAAACTGCTGGGTTCTGGACCAGCTGAAGCATCAGGACAGTTTTCAAGTACAGCCCCATAGAGAGGGCATTGCAGTAAACCAGACAAGAGAGAACTGCAGTCCAGGTTTCATGGGACAAAACAAGTCTACTATTAAATAGAGATTCAAGGTGTTGGTGATGACCTATAAAGCCCTAAATGGCTTGGGTCCGGATTATCTGATGGAGCATCTGCTGCCAGCATCCACTTCCCATCGTCCTGTGCGTTCCCACAGGGAGGGCCTTCTTAGGGTACCGCCAGTGAAGGATTGCCGGCGGGTGACTCCCAGAGAGAGGGCCTTCTCTGTGGGTGTGCCTGCCCTTTGGAACCAACTTCCGATGGAACTTAGGACTACCTCCGACCTCCACTCATTCCACCGGGACCTGAAAACCTGGCTCTTTGAGCTGTCGGGCCTAGACTGAGGGGTTTTAATTGGGTTTTAAATGTTTTAATTTTTAAACTTTGGGCTTTAAATTTAATTAATTGTTTAAAATTTTTTTTAACTTTTGTATGGTATGATTTTAATTGCCCTGTAAACCGCCCTGAGTCCTACGGGAATAGGGCGGTATATGTCGGAAAAATAAATAAATAAATAAATAAATAAATAAATAAATAAATAAATAAATAAATAAATAAATAAATAGACAGCTAGAGAGGAATGAAGGGACACAGTGGCTCAGTGCATTAGGACACTGAACTTGTCGATCAGAAGATAGGCAGTTTGGCGGGTCGAATCCTGTGTGCTGCGTAGCAGAGTGAGCGCCTGTTACTCATCCCAGCTTCTGCCAACCTAGCAGTTCGAAAGCACGTAAAAATGCAAGTAGAAAAATAGGGACCACTCCGGTGGGAAGGTAACAGCGTTCCGTGCACCTTTGGCGTGTAGTCATGCCGGCCACATGACCACGGAGACGTCCTCGGTCAAGCGCTGGCTCTTCAGCTTTGAAACGGAGATGAGCACCAGCCCCTAGAGTCAGAAACGACTAGCCCGCATGTGCGGGGGAACCTTTACCTTTACCTTTAGAGAGGAATGATGCAATTTATATGTAGTGTCAGTTACATGAAAACAAAATTAGAAAACCCCCCACAAATTTTCATTTCGTCTATTACTTTCTGGCGGAAGGCCTCAAGTTTATCTCGTCAGAAGATCTGCTCTTTTTTTTAAAAGTTTTATTGATTTTCTAGTTTTACATTTAAACATTTTAAAAGCAATGTGGCAGCTCAGTTAATCGATAATTCAACAACATGCAAATATCTTTAGTACCCGTTTCAGACTACTACATTAAATATTTCCTCTCTTTTCCCCTTGTTTATTGTTTAGAAGATTGACTCTTTTGGCTTCTTGGATTCTACGAAAATGAAAGGCAACGTGGACGATAAAGACCACAAAATGGCCCAAATGATTATCACTAGCTTTTTGCAGCAGTTCTGGCATAAAATAAAATAAAATAAAATGATATGGCCCCAAAGCAACTTTGATAGTGTGATTATTGTTAAACGCCTTTGTAGCATGATTAAAACTTATCATTGCTTTGCAAGTTGTCTGCCGCTCCGAGACAATCCTTGCTAGCATTAGTTCATTCTTCAGTGCGCTTTTAATAAAGCAATTTGCAAATTATTACCAACTGCGTTTATTTCTGAATACTAATGGCATATTTCCTGCGTTCTTGATTGGTTGCTACGAGCTTTTTTTTTCTTCTTTTTTTTCTGCAGAGGGTAAAAATGGATGTAAACGTTGCACGCTCGCTCGGATGGTGGCTTACGGTAATTAATTCCTGCCTCCTTCCGTATTGATGGCATTTTGCCCACAAACCACTTTTCCTGCTTTCGAACCAAATTATTATGATTCAACTATATTTAGAAAACAAGAACAGACTGATTGCCTGGAATGTGTTGTGAACTAGAGATGGGGTGTGTTTCGGCTTAGTGTTTGGCAAACAGTAGGAGTCCATTAAAAAATAATAATAAACCACCCCCACCGCCCCCACCACCACAATCAAAAAAACAGTAATTATGTTCTTGGTCAACAGTTAGCTTTAAGGAGAGCCATTCTGAAGGAGTAGGTGGAATATGATAAGGCAGCTCTTGACAGCAAGGTCTTTTGTATGCTTGGCAAGATTGTTTAGACGACACAAGCTTGGGCAATGTGCTAGGCCAGGGGTGTCAAACTCGCAACATCATGTGACGTGTCGTGCCGTATCGTGAGTTTTTTTTCCATTGCCGGCAATGGGGTGGCGCAGTTTCGCCATGACGCATCCGGTCCGTGGGTCAGCAGTTTGACACCCCTTCTGTTCTAGGCTAAAATATTGTTGGTTGTTTGGCAGTCAGTGGCACACTTAACCATGTGAGTGAGGGAGCTTGCAATTGTATTGCTAGAAGTCTCAAAGCTTGTTTGATTTAAACTTGGTTTATTTGGTTTATATATCTGTGTGCGTGCATGGACCTTAAAGATTTGTGCAAATCATGCCCATTTTTTAGAGGTGTTTATACAGCTACAAGAGTTTGTTTAGTGACCGTTCAACGGCACTAAAAAAATGGGACTTATGACCATTATTTCACAGCTATGGCCTTTGTAGGATCCCCAGGGCCACATGATCAGAATTCAGATGCTTGGCAACTGGCTCATATTTAGGACCGTTGCTGTGTCCCAAGGTCATGTGATCTCCTTTTGTGATGTTCTCACATGCAAAGTCAATGGGAAGCCGGATTCATTTAACAACTGGGTTACTAACTTATTAGCTGCAGTGATTCTGTCAAGGTTGAATTTCTAAGGCGCTTGCTAACCTCCGTAGCAGCTCAACTTGCCACAGAAACAGGGGGTGGGGAGGGGGAGTCTGGGAAAGAAATGGGAGTTTCAGGACTGTGAGAACGAAGGTCATCCAAAGCAGAGGTCTGGCAGAGAAGTGAACTGTTCCCATAACACAGAGAAAGAATGTGATTGGCCAGCATGAACACATGGTGGGTGGGGATTATGAAAAGCTATTGGTAACTAACCAGAATTTCGCACAGGAAACTTAGAGTTCATTTTACTTCTTCAAGTGCCGGGTTGTGTATTCAATAAAAAATTATCTCTTAGGGCAACTCAAGGTCTTAGAGTTTCTTTTATGTTGGATTCGCCAGCTGGAAGGTTGTAAAACGGGGCACAACTCACTTAACAAAAGTCTCAATTGTGGTCATAGGTCATAGGACTACCTGTATTGTAGGGTAACTCACTGCCCACTGCCAGCAGTTCGATCCTGACCGGCTCAAGGTTGACTCAGCCTTCCATCCTTCTGAGGTTGATAAAATGAGGACCCAGATTGTTGAGGGCAATAGGCTGATTCTGTAAATCGCTTAGAGAGGGCTGTAAAGCACTGTAAAGTGGTATATAAGTCTAAGGTCTATTGCTATTGCATTGTGCTAACCTCCAGGGCACAAATCCAGTCAGGTTGGTTACCTTAGGGCACCAGGAGTTAGGCAAACTCAGGCATTGGGCTAATTCAATGCACCAGGGTTGAGAAGCATGGGTGAATATGCTGTGTGAACACAATTACTGAGATAAAGCAGATAAACTCTCTTGAGCTGAGCTGGTGTCCCTAGTCACGTCATTAACCTTGTCAGGAGAAGAGAAGCAGTTTCTCAGTGCTTTACCAGGTGGTATTTTTTCCTCAGCTTTACTCTTCCTTGGAGATCTCCGACTCCATTCTTAGCCAGACCTTGTTCTGTTTAGCTTCTGAACCAGACAAGGTTGCCAGATGTTAATAGCAGCTTTCCCCTGTCTGGAGAATTGATGGGTAATTTGCATACAAAGCCATTTTGCTTCTTTTGATTGATTTCCCACAAGGCGCAGAAATGCAGATTCTGTCAACCCGGTGGGTGGGCGGGATTTGTTGGTGTCTTGCAGTTCACGTTCGGAAACCATGCAGCCATGATTGATATGGGGGGTGGTATTGGAGCGGCGGAATGATGAATAGAATAAAATGGTTGGAAACCCCCCCCCCCCAATGCTTGCTACACCCCTGCATTACAGCACATTAATAGAAATCTTCATACCGACGGGAGCTAATCACCTGTTTTAGCAGCAGCACGGCTAAAATGCCCCTGGTTGGAAACGACTTGTCTGATGGGTAAGATAGAAGGAGATGGGCACGGAGTCAAAGAAGGATTGAAGCTGATGGACAGCATCCTCTGAGCTGTTGGTTTGAATCTCTAAGCTTGGTGATTTGGTTGCAAACGTTTCATCTCCATTCGGGGGGACATCTTCAGTGCGCTTGGAATTGTGCTCATCTGTCGGAGCATTGGCCTTTAAATACCTTTTTGTGTGATGTAAATTGGAATGGGACTTATATGTTGCTGAGTCATGGTCCAGTTTCGGCCTGTTTGATTGGCTGGTAGTTGTTCCCGGGTCATAGTCCTTGGTGTTTAAGTATCTGTGTGATCCCAATGGTGTTGTTTGTCTGGCTGCCTCTGAGTGATGATCTGGTTTCGGGTCTGGTTTCAGGTTGATTGCTGTTGCTGGGTGGTGGGGTGCCTGTTTGTTCATTTTAAATGCTGCCTTCGGGATTGTAGTTGAAGTAGCTCTTTCATTCTCAGTGGTTGGTAGATTAGGTCGATGTCAACGTGTCTGTTTATTGACGTATTGATGGAGAACCAGGCTTAGAGGAATTCTTGTTCTCTCCTTTGAGCATCCTTTGAATTCTAGAACAGAGGTCCCCAACCTTTTGGGCACCAAGGACCAGTTCCGTGGAGAAAGGTTTTTCCACGGACTGGAAAGTGCATGGTTTTGTGTTGCCCACATCCCGCGGATGGGGCTCTGCTTGTTTGTGTGGAACGGTTGCTGGCATGCTATGGCCCAGAACTGGTGCATGAACAGGGGGTTGGGGACCCCTGTTCTAGAGGGGTTAAAACTGGATTCTTCCCCATAGCAAGGAAGTTCAAGGGACAATCGGGAGTTCATGGATATGGTTAGAAGTTCATTGGATGGCCAAGAAAAATGCAAGACAAATCTTTCAGTTGGAGGCAACACTGGGGATGAGTTTCATGAGCCAATCAGGACTGCTGGACAACAATTCATTTAATGACCATTCTACAGGTAGTCCTCGACTTATCACAGTTTGCTTAGTGACCGTTCGAAGTTACAACGGCCCTGAAAAAAGTGACCTAGGACCGTTTTTCACACCTACAACCATTGCAACATCCCCAGGGTCACGGGCTCAAAACTTGGTCTCTTGGCAACTGTCTCATACTTATGATGGTTGCAGCATCCTGGGGTGATGTGACAGTCCCTTTTGCAACCTTCCAACGAGCAAAGTCAATGGGGGGAAGCCAGATTCACTAAACAACCCTGTGGCTCACTTAACAACTGCAGTGATTCATGCAACAAATGTGGCAAGAAAAGTCATAAAATGGGGCGAAACTCACTTAACACATTTCTCACTTAGCAACATAAGTTTTGGGCGCCATAGTGGTGTACAATTTCACTCCTAATGATTAAAACAAATGGAATGTGCGTCATGAATTCCACTATCTGACTTCATATCTTGCAAAAGCCTTTTATGCCACTGATAGATCATATGGCAATTAATTAATGATTTGAGTGATAAGTAGTTATGGTTTGTTTAGGCCCCAGCTATAAACCTTCTATAGTATTAATTTCTCCACCCCAGTTCACTAGCTTACTAATTATCTGAATTTATGTTGCAAATTAGTGACTTTACAAGGATTAAAGAATTTTCCCCAGTGTACCAATAAACCTTCATTTTTTTTATAGAGATGATATAATGGTTCATGATGATCTTTTGCTGGATTGCATATGGATAAATAAAAAAAAAATCTATAAACAGGAAAAAAAACACCCAACCATGTCTGTAAGATGAAAAGAAAATAAGAAAATTCAATGGAGGTAGTTTTCGACTTACGACCACAATGGAGCCCCAAATTTTTGTTGCTAAGTGACACATTTGTTAAGTGAGTTTTTGCCCCCTTTCTTGCCACACTTGTTGAGTGAACCCCTGCAGTTGTTAAGTTAGTAACACCGTCGTTAAGCGAGTCCGGCTTGTCAGAACGTTGCAAAAGGGGATCATGTGACTCTGGGACACACTGTGACCGTCATAAATAGGAACCAGTTGCCAATTTGGATCATGTGACCATGTGGATGCCACGAGGTTCGTAAGAATCAAAAATATTCAGAAGTCCTTTTTTTTTCCAATGCAGTTGTAACTTCAAAAGGTCACTAAATGTACAGGTAAGTTGAGGACTAGCTGTATTTTGGGGTCCACCATAAAAATGCATCTCTAAAGAGGCACAAAGACCTACTCAGTGAATCAGTGATTGCTTATTTTATCAACACTTTCAGAGTGCAGGTGGTTGGTTTCAGCTCCTCAAAATGGTGGCCACATCTGGGTTAATAGTAATAATAATAAAGTTAGAAGGGACCTTGGAGGTCTTCTAGTCAACCTCCTGCTCAGGGAGGAAACCCTATACCATTTCAGACAAATGGCTGTCCAGTCTCTTCTTAAAAACTTCCAGTGTTGGAGCATTCACAACTTCTGGAGGCAGGTTGTTCCACTGGTTAATTGTTCTGACTGTCAGGAAGTTTTTCCTTAGTTCTAGGTTGCTTCTCTCTTGGGTTAGTTTCCATCCGTTGCTTCTTGTCCTGCTTTCAGGTGCTTTGGAGAAGAGCTTGACTCCCTCTTCTTTGTGGCAGCCCCTGAGATATTGGAACACTGCTGTCATGTCCCCCCTCACCCTTCTCTTCATTAAACTAGACATACCCAATTCCAGCAACCGTTCCTTATATGATTGATGGATTGATGTCCATTACACCAGAACTGAAGGTTGCCACAGAAGCATCTGAAGGTGATGCTTTCAAGGCAGCAGACACGGTTCATAGAACTTTATGATAATCCGTAAGTGGCCCTAGACTACAAGCTTGTAGAACACTATTTTCCAGATGTGATTTAAAAAAAAAAAAAATCTGTTGGTAGAATGTATACCGTTACATCTGGCTAATGGCCTAATGATAGGAGAATAGATTTTGAAGCTTGAAGGTGTATGAAATGGAAAAAAAAATATTGAATAAAGAAAATTGAAATATTTATTTATTTATTTATTTTAATTCCATTTATATCCCGCCCTTCTCCGAAGACTCAGGGCGGCTTACAAGCTTAATAATACCCAGCACAGGTAATACAAGGAAAGATTCAAAGGAAACTCAATCCTGGAATATAGTACAGACTTACAAATAGTTCATTTAGTCACGGTTCGAAGTTACAACAGCACTGAAAAACAAATGCCAGTCACACTTACAACCCTTGTGGCATTCCTATGGTCCCGTGATCAAAATTCAGACGCTGGGCAACTGATTCACATTTATGACCACTGCAGTGTCCCAGGCCACATGATCCCCTTTTGTGACCTTCTGACAAGCAAAGTCAATGGGAAAACCAGATTCACTTAGCAAGCATGTTGCTAATTTAAGAACTGTGGCAACAAAGATCATAAAATGGAGCAACATTCACTTAGCAAATGACTCACATAGCAACAGAATTTTTGGGCTCAATTGTGGTCATAAACCAAGGACTCCCATACATATCTTTGCTGAAAAATCTATGTCCTTGGTTTGGGAGAAAATACAGCCTTCTATTTTTTTTCCCCATTCTATTTTTTGATGGTAACATCATAAGAACATTGGGAATCACCAACTTCCAACAGAAGCTGATGAAAGAAAAAGAGGACTTCACCTCCCAGAATTCTCAGCAATGCCAATGCTGACTCTGGAATTCTGGGAATTAGAGTCCACTCCTCCAGAAGACCATCTATTGGCTCCTTTCTCAGAGCCCACCTGGAGACTATAAAGACTTGGCCTAGGGTAATTTTTATGGATCTCACCTGTCTGCCAATTAACACAGGCAAATCCTATTTTCTTCAGCATTTCCAACACAGAGGTAGATATTTCCCATGGAAGCCCCTTTAAGGGGAAAAAAAGGGAGCTTTGGATAAATCACTGAAATAAAAAAAATAATAATTAATGAGGTAATTAAGGGACTGGAGGCTAAAACATATGAAGAATGCTTGCAGGAATTTGGTATGTCTAGTCTAATGAAAAGAAGAACCAGGGGTGACATGATAGCATTCTTCCCATATTTAAGGAAGAGGGGGGCAATCTCTTCTCCAGATCAGCACAAGGCAGGATAAGAAACAACTCATGGGAACCAATCAAGCAGAGAAGCAACCTGAAACTAAGGAGAAACTTCCAAACAGTGAGAACAATTAACCAGTGGAATAGCTTCCCCCCAGAAGTTGTGTGTGTTCCATCACTGGAAGTTTTTAAGAAGAGATTGGATAGTCATTTGTCTGGAATGGTATAGGCCAGGGTCTCCTGCGTGAGTAGAGGGTTGACCTCCAAGATCCCTTCCTGAGCAGGACTAGATGACCTCCAAGGTCCCTTGCAACTCTGCTATTCTGTATTCTGTAATTTTAATTTTAGGTCACTTTGCTGCTGCTGCTGCTTCCCCACATACGTGCATCTGTGTCCCAAATGAGAAGTTTTGGATCCGGGCTCATGAATCATAGCAGTTTCATGATCTCTGCTCTCTGACTTAGCCTTAAAACCTGGTTTTCTCTTTGGAAGCACAGAGGAAGACACAACGATGGTGTGCAGCCGGCATGTGTTGCAGCCATTGTGATCTGAACGCTAACAAGGGCAAGGCTGTGTAATTACATGTTTCTGCTGAGCATGTTAGCTCCATGGGGAGCTGAATCCATTCGAAGCAAGCAAAATACTTCCTTCTTCCCTCCAACCCACCTTTTTTTTTTTTCTTCAGTAAGGTGAAGAGGGTCAACCTGCACCCCATTTGTTGTCCCTATACTGTATAGGTAATTGTTGTTCTGGAGCGCTGTCCTTCTGTGCTTTTGCTCAGTCATTGCTCATCCCAGAATTATGCAGATGCTTGCGTTCGAAGTAGGGAGGCACCGTTGCTTTAGAGAAGAGGGCTTTGCAAGTGGTAGATTCTGATTTTGGTGTGTGTGTGTGTGTGTGTCCGTGTTTTTGCACCTTGGCAAAGGACGAGGAGAAAGCCCAAATAACATTTAGGTTGTGGGAGCTTCATCTACTATTCTTCTGACACTGCAGTGCACTTAATTTCGCATCCCACATTGTATGATAACGCGAGGCTTTGCAGCACTGCTGTAATTTTTAACCTGATCTATGAGGTAGGTGTTAGGACTGAGTGCCATCTCCCTCTTGCATATGTGCACATCATTTTTAAACATCCTACAGATCCCGGTCTGGTTTTTCTTCTCTTTTGCAAGCATCCCTGCTTTCTCTCTCCAGTGTAAAATCTGGCCTAGCTTAAAGCTTGCTTCTCTCTGGCAGAATTCCATCCCCCCCTCTCTCTCTTTTTTAAAAGATCTCTTAGGCACCTTGGTCTCCTCCCAGACAATTTTCCCTCCGAGCTTGATTTTGGATTTTTGTGTTTCTAGACTGCAGTGTGTGCTTGCCGCTGGACACTTTGCCCTTGGGAGCGGAGGCCCTGAGCTGGCTGCATCTAAGAGAGGATTTATATGAAAGATATGGCTACGCAGAAAACGTCTGAATCTGCTCTCAGCTTACTCATGGTGAGTGACTTTACAAAACGTGTAGCTTGGGAGAGGATCAGGGGGTGCAGAGTGGGGTGATGTTGGAGCTTTTTTAAAAAAATACATTAAATAAACAAGGAAATGGATGTGATTATGTTTTTTTCCTATTAGAAGACCCTAATAATAATTGGAAACATATATATTTTTTTAATGGACAGGGGTTACATCTTAACTGTACTGTTGTTATTTTTAATCTGTTGAGATCTCGTGTGTGCTGTTTGGAGGGTTTAATTGGAGAAAAAAAAAACAAAATTAGAAGAATGACAGTATGGTATTACCACAGTGTAGTATTCGGCTGCTTTTTATTGGCTTACTTACAGCCTCTGAATGCTTGCAACATTCAATCAATAAAGACTTTAGGGGCTGTACCCTGGCTTTGCCTATGGAATATAGGTGTCATACCTGCATAACAGATACAAATGCCTTTATCTGTGGTTGACTTTGCATTAGAGAATGGTTTGGGGGCTGTACGCAGATCTTTTCCTGGAAGGACTGTTTCCACCTGCTATGAGACCAGCATATGAATTTCATGTCTCTCCTACAAAATGTGGACTTTGGTCTCAGATTCCAAGGCTGCCATTTAGAAGGGAGTGACTTTATTTTTTTGCCTTTAATTGATCTGAAAACCTTAAATTCGTGATGGGATTGTATCCTAAATGACCCATATCTTTGGCTTTTTGGTTGGTCACCAGGAACGGTTTCGGTCTTGGGTTTTTCCGAAGTGCAATCCACCTTCTCGGGAGGCTATAAAGACAAAACAGCATATATATATATTTTGATCGCTTGTTTTCTGATTGCATAAAAATGATCTCCCGGAACATGCTATTTTCAGACCTTATGAGACTCTATAGGTCATGTCCGCATGGGTAGAAAAGGTCAGAGAAGTTCAGATTTTATATCCACTTATTAAATGCTCTTATTAAATGTACTGATGTTGCGTTGCAATTATATTTATCATCTGCTGTCGCAACAAGCAGCTTGCAGCAATTTGTCCCCCCCCCCCACCTCAGATGCTTTTAAAGGTTATTTTTCTAGTTTCTACTTATTTTAACCTTATGACAAAAGGTTTGGAATAGAATAGAGCTGGAAGGGACCTTGGAGATCTTCTAGTCCAGCCCCTTGCTCAAGCAGGAGAACCTACACTGTCTCAGACTGGTGAATGTCCAGTCTCTTCTTAAAAACCTCCAGTGATGGGGCGCCCATGATTTCTGGTGGCAAGCTGTTCCACTGGTTGATTGTCCTCATTGTCAGGAAGTTTCTCCTTAATTCCAGGTTGCTTCTCTCCTTGATCAGTTTCCAACCATTGTTTCTCATCCTTCCCTCTGGTGCTCTGGTGAACAACCTGGCCCCCTCTGCCTTGTGGCAGCCCCTCAGATACTGGAACTCTGCTATCATATCTCCCCTATTTCTTCTTTTCTTTAGACTAGCCAAACCCAAGTCCCGTAGCCATTCTTTGTATGTTTTAGTCTCCGGGCCTTTGATCATCTTTGTTGCTCTTCTCTGAATTTTTTAAAACTCTCTACAACTTTTTTGTGGCATGGTGACCAAAATTGGCTGCAGTCAGTGCTTTTTTTGTAAAAGAAAAAGGTGCCGGAACTCACACATGTCATACAACCCGCCTTGCCTACCCTACAAGGTTCCATCCAAAAAAGGTGCCGGAACTCCGTTCTGAGCGTTCTATGAGGAAAAAAAGCCCTGGCTGCAGTATTCCAGGTGTGGTCTTACTAGCGTTTTATAAAGCAGTAGTAATACTTTGCAAGGTCTTGATTCTATGCCTCTGTTTATACAACCCAGGATTGTATTAGCTTTTTTGGTTACTGCTGCACACTGCTGGCTCATAGTCAAGTAATCGTCCACTAGGACTTCAGGGTCCCTTTCACAGTTACTGTTTTTAAGCCAGGTTTCACCCAATCTGTATTTGTACCTTTGGCTTTCCTGCCTAAATGTAAAACTTTGCTTTTCTCCACATTAAAATTCATTTTGTTGGCTAGGGTCCATTGTTCAAGTTTGTCAAAATCTTTCTGGATCCTGAGCTTGGCTTCTGGGGTGTTGGCTACTCCTGTCAGTTTGCTGTCATCTGCAGATTTGATGAATTCCCCTTCAACTCCCTCATCTAAGTCATAGATGAATGAAGAGTACTGGGCCTAAGACGGAACCTTGTCGTACCCTACTGCTTACTTCTCTCCATGTAGATGTAGTGCATTGAGGACTACTCGTTAAGTACAGTTTGTCAGCCAGCTACAGATGAATCTGATGGTGATGTTGTCTATTCCACCTTTTCCTAGCTTACCAAGGTTCCTGATCTTGGTATGTTATATTGGTATGTCCAATAAAATGTACATGATGTATTATTATTTTTTTGGAGTGGTACGTTATAGGTAATCCTTGACTTAGGATCACAAGTGAGCCCAAAAATTTCTGTTGTTAAGTGAGACATTTGTTAAGTGAGTTTTGCCCCATTTTATGACTTTTTTTTTTTTGCCAGAGTTGTGAAGTGAATCTCTGCAGTTGATAAATTAGTAACACGGCTGTTAAGTGAAACTGGTTTCACGATTGACTTTGCTTGTCAGAAGGTCGCAAAAGGGGATGAAATGACCCCAGGAGACTACAATCATCATAAATGTGAGTCAGATGCCAGGCGTCTGAATTTTGATCACGTGACCATGGGGATGCTGCAAAGGTCACAAGTGTGAAAAATGATCATAAGTCACTTTTGTCAGTACGGTTGTAACTTTGGCCGCTAAATGAACTGTTGTAAGTCGGGGACTACCTCTGGTGGACATTGGCTTGAATTGCATTAGTTTGACCCTACATGCTTCCCTCACCCCTTTGCTTATATGTGGGGTTGTGCAATATTTCTTGATCTAGGAAAAGAATGTTCTGGAGAACTTGGATCCACTGTCACCTGGAATACCATGTTTGGAACACCTTGACCTGTTTCTGGTTCAGAGGATTTACTTCTAGAACCGTGGTGGTGAACCTATGGCACGGGTGCCACGGGTGGTACACAGAGCCCTCTCTGTGGGCATGCGTGACATTGCCCCAGTCCTAGGCCTTCAGCTGGGTTTTATAAAACCTTTTTGCTTTAGGCCTCCACTGCCGTGTGCAAAAAAAAAGGTTCAATCAATTTCAACTTCTCGTGGGAAAAAAAAGTTGAACTTTTTAGTTCCACCCAGTCTGCTGTTACCACTGCAGCCACACCCACCCAGTGGGTCATGCCCACCCAAAGAGCCACGCCCATCTAGCACCCAATGATAGATAAGTGGGTTTTGGGTTGCAGTTTGGGCACTTGGTCTCTAAAAGGTTCACCATCACTGTTCTAGAACCTTCCAAGTTACTTGCAGAATATCACGGTCCTGGAGGACATTTGGTGTAATTCAGAGGAAAATTGAGGGTTGCAGAGTTCGCCAGAATGCTCAACAACCACAAAAAGCTAGCATTCTCATAGCCTCATAGGGTTGGGAAGGACCTTGAAGGCCTTCTAGTCCAACCCCTGCCCAAGGCAGATGTTGTTACTAGATGGATGAATTTTGCACATCCCTCTTGATATGCTAATAACAAAGCATCTCTCTGTTTTCCTCTCCTTGTCTGCCTTTTGCATGTTCTGTTCTGCTTACATCAAGAAGTCATTTGAGTTGGATAACAGAGTTGTTCAAATCTGTCACAAAAAAAAAAAGTTTAAGGGAAGGCTGACTAAATTTGTAAGATAACACAAAACGGAGTGGGATAACTCGTCCTGCAGAAGAGGGAATTGAAAAGGATTTTGATATGTCCATAGAAGTTGGGCTCAAAGTAATAGAAGGATATTAAATAGAAATGGATTGCTTTTTTTTTTCTTCATTTAAGACAAAGAAATCTTGTACACAGATGTAGGATGTCTTCGTTAAATATGGAAAATATCTTGGAACTGATTCAAGTGGTAACATGCCTTTCCCATGCTTGTATGAAAGTAGAGATTCCAAATGTCTATGGAGGTTCTCAGTCATCTAGATTGTTGTTGTTATTGTTGTTATTTGGGTTTTAATTTTAGAAGCTGCCTGTAATGATCATGAGTGAGATGGGTGGCCCTGTAGATTTTCTTAATAAATCAATTAAATAATGGTAAAAATAATAATAATGCAACCAGTGACTAAAGGAGTGGTGACCTTCACTTCGCTGACTATGTTCGAGCAGAGGCTAATCAACGATCAAGGTTATGTTGGCTTAGATTCCTGCATGGACTCAACTTAATAGAAGAATAGAATAGAATAATAACTTTATTGTCACTTTGAATGTACACTAATCAGCATCCATTAAAATGACATTTCACTGCATTCAGCTCTCTGAAGGATTACCACCTCCAATACACACCACATAAATATGACAAAAAGTAAATGAATAAATACAGAATTATGCATATACCCACATATATTATATGACACAGAGAAAGGTCTAGTTCGGGTTATGTATACATGTGCATGGCGAGAAAAACGAATCTTATGAGTTTATCAGACGGAGGGCATAGGGCAGGGGTAGGCAACCTTGGCTCTTTTATGACTCATGGACTTCAACTCCCAGAATTCC